>CAMAPE010000005.1:30442500-31042500 GCA_945859875.1 Cuscuta europaea
AATGTGTCATCCCCCAAGACACATCATCGTACACCGCTTCTCTTCCACGAGCTGAGCCGACCCACCGACGTGGTAAGACCTCGGTCTTCCATAAGCTAGGTGACACGCACCGTCAGCCTATCTCGGAGAGGATGACAGGACGGTTAGGCGACCGTGAACCGACATTGCCCAAGAAAAGCTTCGGGTCAATGTCCCGAACAACAGACTGGCCTCGTAATGACAAAGGGAAGGGTAAGCTGCACGAGGAGGACGCAAGCCACCAAATCAACCAGACTCACGCGGCTCGCATGCAAAGTCATGCAAACGTAACAGGGAACCACTGCCGCCACGAAAGACCATCGAAACGAGGTGATAGCCCAGGTGGAGAGGCGGTTGGCCCAAATGGAAGCGAGACAGCTGACAGGTGGAACAACGACCAGCGCCTCCCACGACCCTTGCTACAACGTCCTCTTACACAAGGTCAGCACCCTAGAGAGGCTGTTGGCTGAAGGGCGTGGTGAGCCCATCATACAGATCAGAACAAAGACCCTCTTCACAACGAGGGTACTCTCTGTCCAGATTCCCGAGAAATACCGCAACAATGTCATAAAAACCTATGACGGCCAAACAGACCCACAAGAACACTTCAACTGTTACCAGAACATCATGTTGATGGTAAACGCGTCAGACGAATACCTATGTCATTGGTTCCTCTCCACTCTCAAAGGACCGGCATATGAGTGGTTCAACGCGTTGCCTAAGGGCAGCGTAGACTCACTTCTAACTCTCACTTCTCTCTAGATTAATACTCTATCACTTACTTTCGAAAAAAGTTTGATGTCAACTAGCATGAATTGAGATATGATATCAGAGTTAAAAGAAGACGACACCTCATCCCTAAGGGTCCCCCATCACTGATCGGACAATAATCTTGAAAGATGTAAATTGATATTTAATCGCAAGCTGATAGATAGTGAGTGTGGTCCATTGCATTTTGCATAGTAATCTCTCATCACAATTGACAAAAATTAAAACTGAGACTAACCTTTTGTGACACCCGCTATCTACCCGTTGAGCTACACCCGGATGATATAAGAGTTAAAAACATTAGAATGAGAAGGATGAAGATAAAAAAAAATATGCTACGTATATTTTATTGGTGGAGGATTTATATGACATTTAAAGGGAGATATAAAACATAGAAATTAGTTTAGAACAATGTTGATTGTCAAATGAATTGAAGAAGTCCTTGAGGATTATCTTCTTTTTTTCGTCTTATACGAAACTATACATTGTACATCACTAAAAATGCATGTATATCTAGGCTTAAATACTTGGTGTCTTGTACGGCAGGTGACCACCGCCTTGAAAATTTTCAATTCCCAAGATAAGAATTTGATTTATACTACGTATGACACAAATTGGAAAGAGCTCAAAATTGGCATTGACATGTCAGTGTGAAATACTCATTCTGTCACTCATATGGAGATTCTGAGAAAAGAATGAGATGTAAGCATCATAAGCAAGGTAAATCTGATTTTCTTGAATGAACAGGAAGGTATCACTGAGTTAGAGATGAATTGCTTATCCACAAGCCAAACAACCACAAGAACGGCCAAAAATACCCATGTTACCAGCGGTTTGGAGAGCAAAAGGTAGCAGATGCATTAAGGTATTTGTCAATCTACTTTGTACAAGTTTTAGAAAATCCCATCTCAATTCAGCCTTGAGTTCATTTTCTTGATAGCTTCTTCAATTTCAGGGACACTCTGTTTGAGGGATGCCCATTGTTCTACTGTCAAGCTTATTCCTGCAGACAAGAGCACAGTACAAAGACAGTCAATTGGTTGGTTCACAACTTCGCATCAACCGCACAATGAGCATAACCATGGAATTGCAACCAATTCAACATCCTACATACCATGTCTTAATTCTAATTTCTAAATATCCTTGCCTGCCCAGACCCTGTGTAGTGCTTTATACCAGTCTCTTAAACAAAGCAAAACAATGGTTTCCAACCTGACCGGCCTCATAAATGCCAAAAACCTCCACCTATGCAGTAAAAGAAGATATGCAACCCAAACTTTCTATGTTTGCACCTCATAACCAGTAAAAAACTAGGGCAGTAGATGTTCCATACTTTGAAAATAATGCCTAACAGATGAGTTTAACACGGTGTTTTGACTTCAATTGATAGGAAATAGGAATGTTCAGCAAATTGACATGATCAGCAATTAAATCAATTAGAAAATGAAACAACGAATTGAATTTGAGTATATGTTACCTTTAGTGGAAGGGAGCTGTTTGCCATCTTTCATATAGTATTCTCTTATTGACAGCAGAGGCTTCCCTTTGTATTCAGTGAGCGTCACTTTTCTCTTATCCGACAACTACACAAAGTTTAGCAAATTGTCGATTAGGAATCTGCTCTGAACTTCATAGATTACATTCAATTCTCATAAGATACAATACATGCATTACGTTCTGAAAACGATGTCTAAGGTATATAACATCGCATTCGCCAAATAACTACTCATCGTGAAAAATAACAGAGTAGAACAAACAAACAAAACCGAGGCTAGGTATAAGTGTATAACTCACTCGGCAAAGAACAAGGTCACCACAGTCATCATACTCTTTATTTGCTTTCTCCGCGACGGCTATCTCTTTAGCTTTTGGTTCCAGGAGGTACATTTCCACGACGGAGCGAACAAGCTGCATCCGAACCGGATTGGAGAGGTCAATCCCGAGCTTTTCAGAGGCGGACTTTCGGATCGCGTACTCCGTGGTCGTAGCCATGTCACAGGACCTGAGAACTTCCAACACTGTTTCTGTGATTTTGGTTTCGGTCTCGTCCATAGCCTCTGAAGCCATTTTCGTTCGAAATCCAAGTTTGTGCTCTGAGAAGTTGGAGAGACGACAGCTGTAGACGCTACCTGATTCAGGTAAGTGGAAGGTGGCGACGAGTAATGAGAAAGTGGAAGGAAAAATGGACGTATTTAGTAGTCGCTCTTCTTACTCGGCCTCCCGCTCATTTTCAAATCTTCCGATTCGGGATGGAAGTGTAAAATTTTTGACCAAACTGCCTATAAAATTCTTAATAAAAGTTTATGAATAGTAAGGGTAATAAATTAAGTTGAAAAAGTAGGAAAGATGGTGGAAAAGTAGGTAAAAGAAAATCAAAAGTAAAAAAATGAGAGTAATGGGCTATTTTTACATGAAAAAATTGTAAAAAGATATTAGGATCGGCTAACATGAATCGATACATGATATCACAACCAATAACGATATTCATATTTCGATTCATGTCATGTGACTAGGTGATACTGTTGGCCGTCACACGCCTACCACAACACCCTCCTCCTTTATCCTGGCTTGGGACAGGCATGATACCAAAAAAATGATACCAAAAACTTGTCAAAAAGAGAAAATATAATAAACTTTTAAATACATCCAAATTAAGAAAATGTAGCAAACTTTTAAATACGAAAGGAGTAGTAATCAAGAAAAATGTGTTTCTCAAAAGTAAAAGTTGATAGTGTTTGTTAAAATAATTGATTTTTGTAAAATAGAAAACAAGAAAACCAATTTAAAACATCCTTCCACATACTTCCATCGTTTAGCTTTTAAGCGTTTAATTAAAGCAAAACTGATACGTAGTACTTTTTCTGCAGCAGTAGAAACTGATACTTTTTTTTAATCGAAACATAAGCCTTTCATTAAATTAAAGAGTCATTTGATGCATGACTTACAATACACTCCAATATCATATTATAGCAATATAGCTACTACTATGATCTGAGATAATGACATGAGCTTGAGCTAATGCGTGAACCGCACAATTCGCGGATCGTTTACAAAAAGAGATTTCAAAATTTCTCTTAGTTTGAAGCAAAAAGCGGAGATCATTAATAACCAAATCCGTGTACGATAAGCCCTCCTCTTTATGAATGCCTCTAAATTGAAACTTGAAAACACTCATTTCAACTCTTTTTAAGCCAAAAATTGAAAAACACTCTAAATTATGCCAAAGTCCGAAAATAATTCCAATTTCATTTAAGCAACACCACTTTTGAATATATATATATAAGGTGTGTGTGTGCACACACACACCTTATATACTCCATAACAATTTTACGATTAAACATTAATTAGTGGTCATTCATTTCAAAATCCATATCTCAGCCCATGCCATCCATGCCATGACCTTCTTATTACCAGGAGTAATATGTTTAAAAAACAACTTTTTCTCCCAAAACTTCCTAACCTATTATAGTACCCCCTTCGGTCCTTAATTAACTTTACACTTTCCTTTTCGGGTCGTCCTATATTAAACTTTACACTTCCTTATTTGCCTTATTTGGCAAACAAATCTACACCAAACAGTGCAAAACAGTGCTAAACAGTGCCAAACAGTGTATTCTACAGTAAAGTCAAATTTATTTCCTTAATATGTGTGAAGTCAAAGTGTAAAGTTTAATAAGGACCGGAGGGAGTATATGATCAATACTAAGACCAACATCATATCATTGAATTGGGATGGTATTCAAACTTGTGAACCCCTCATGCATTAGGAGTGTCATAATGATGTCATCAGACCCCAAATTACTTGACTTAGAGCACGCTTGGTGACACCGAAATTAGCTGAATCGGCTGATTCTGTTGAAATTTATGAAGTTCTGTCTGAAGTTCTGACTGATTCTGCTGATTTATGAAAAAATTATATTTTAAATATTTTTTGTTAATAAAATAAATAAATAGTATATGAAAGATTAGCTAAAATGGTCCTCTACAGTAACTTCAGCCAATACAACCAGAAAAGTATCTCCAACCTTAATTTTTATTATTATTTTACAATTCAACGTGCGAAATCAAAAATTACATATTTGGTGAAAAAGTTGACCGATAAGTTTGATAAGCTCGAAAACCGAACTACCAAACGAGCTCTTATAAAACAAATTTTATCAAATTCAAAATGGGAAACTGTCCAAGTAGTGAACTTGGTCGTTAGATTAACCGTGGCGGATTGGGAAATTAGATTTTGAGTGTTCAATGCTTTTTTAGAATTACAAATTTAAAGAATAATAAACAATTATACCAAATTCACACATATATACCTAAAAGTTTTTTAAAAAAATTGGGTGTTCATGTGAACACCTTTGAACATGAGTGGCTCGGCCACCGTACTTAGATAGAGACAAGTAAAAATTAAAGCACTTGTCACCTGAGGCAGCAAAATGCTTTCATGATATTGGTTATTAGGCTAACCGCAAGTCAACTCAATAACTCAATTTTTTTACTAGTTTACAGGTATTCACTCGGTCATTTCAATTCAGTTTTTACTCCAACCCATCACTCTGCAATTTTTTTAATTAAAGTCTTACATTTATGATTATACATCAATTTTTTCCGGGTTTTTAGCAAATAACTATGATTTAAAAAGTCAAACATTTTAATGTAAAAATAAATAAATTTAGAGTTTAATTTTATTTTTGTTACTTTAGATCTATTTTTAAATAAAATAATTGAAAGATGTAAAAAAAATCATAGGATCTTAATTTTAGTACCTGAATCTGTTTAAGAAAAAATTTGAATTCAAAAACCTTCATCAGTTGAAAGTTCATATTTTCCCTTATAACTTTATAATTTTGTATATCTTGCCAAATACCTTGTGGTTTGATAGCATCACTGAAACACTTCCAAGAAAGAGATCACAAGTTCGAATGTTTTTAGTTTCCCTATGACAATACTCTATTTATACTATCCATCGTCACCAATATATTTACGGGGAAATGAAAAATAATAATTCAACCTTTATCCGGTCTTCATTTAACGGCCTGTGTTATCTAAAATTCATTAAATATCCCAACTTTCCATGCCATCTTCAATAAATAGTCCCGACCTGAGAGTGACCGGATGGATTATTGTTTCTACTTTTTCTAAAAATATGACTTCACCATCAAATAGCGCCCAACTTACGCGACCTCCGAACTCGTTTGCTCCCATCTCCGCTTTTTCTTCAACGATGGAGGCAACCACTTCTCCTCGCCACACAGGCTGCCGCCGCTCCTCGTCGTGTCTCCTCAACCGCAGTCCCTCCTTCTCAGCTGCCGCAACCCTCTTTTCTTCTTCTACTCCTTTCTCTCCCACTATCGTCCACAACCCTCTTTTCTTCTTCTATAAATATCCCAACTTTCCATGCCATCTTCAATAAATAGTCCCAACCCGAGAGTGACCGGATGGATTATTGTTTCTACTTTTTCTAAAAATATGACTTCACCATCAAATAGCGCCCAACTTATGCGACCTGCGAACTCGTTTGCTCCCATCTCCGCTTTTTCTTCAACGATGGAGGCAACCACTTCTCCTCGCCACACAGGCTGCCGCCGCTCCTCATCGTGTCTCCTCAACCGCAGTCCCTCCTCAGCTGCCGCAACCCTCTTTTCTTCTTCTACTCCTTTCTCTCCCACTATCGTCCGCAACCCTCTTTTCTTCTTCTACTCCTTTCTCTCCCACTATCGTCGCTCAAGCAGGTGCAGCGTCGATCTTCGATTCAAAAGCATGCCGCTGCAACTCCAACTCTGCGATGCTGCCACCTCGCTGTTGTAGCGTCGCTTCCGCCACCCAATAATCGAAATTCCAGATCGAATTTGAAGGATTTCATTTTTTTCTAGATCTAGTTCGTTCTGGGGTGACTCAGGTCCGGTAGGGGTAGGGAGGTAGTAGATGTGGAACTGGAAGCTAGGGCGTGGTTTGTGGACTGGGGTGCACGTTGGGGCGAATGGGGATTGGTGGGACAGGGGAAGTCCGGGGATGGGATTTGCGTGACAAGGGAAGGGGAGATGAGATTGGGGTTGGTGGGGGAGCTTAGGTTTGGGATGGGAGCTGGGGAGGGGCCTTGAGGGATGGGGAGGTGGCTGGGGGCTGAGGAGGTTGTTGGGGTGTCGGATGGGGTTGGGGAGGTGGCTAGGGGCCAGAGTGGTGGTTCGTGATGATGGTCAGCGTAGGCGCTAGGTTGGTGCGACATCACTGCGGGGTTGGGGGTGTCACTGTAATGCACAGTGACAGAGCAAGGCTGATGTGCAGTGATCGGTTTGAAGAAGGGGCGGCAGTCACTGGCCGACACACGGCGCCAGTCACTAACAAGGGGGGCCAGAGTTAAAAAGTTTAAAAGAACTCCAGATTCATCCGAGAAGAAAACAGAAAGGTGAAAAACGCAAGAAAATAAAGAAAGAAAGAACCCAACTCATCTCATATGCACGTATAAAAAATATGAGCAAGATTGTAGCCTTAGGTGCGGGAAAATTAGGTGGCAAGAAACTTGACCCTTCTCCTCCACCAAAACCTAGTGCAATGGAAATGTAAATACAATGGAAATTAAGGAGAGGAGATACTCCAAAGTACTGTCCATTCTCCTAATATGGGCAAAATCTATACAAAATTTTTTCTAGCTTTATAACAATAAACCAGCATCTTCTATCATCTTTACCTCTATGATCATCATATTATCCATGCACAATTTGTTGTTGCCCTGGACCTCCTCCATGGAGAAGCACTATTGAACAGTGATGATGAACCATGTACCACCTCCCCTTGTGGAATTCAAACATGTTAGTCACATGAAATGGCCTTGCATCTTGTTGAAGATATGCTTTCATGGTGACCCAAGCAGAATCTGAGAGTACCCTGGCCCTCACATCCCGAATCTGGAAATCCGTGCTTTCATCCCAGCTAAAAGCTAGCTGCCAGCTTTCTATTACTGAACTGTAACTGTATAATAACCAGAAATGGGAATGTATACACCGTAAAAATGTGAAAATACTAACATCAATCCAAAAATCTATGGACACTCTTCAGGTATTTTTTAATTAGGAACATCTGAGTGTCTGTTCCTTGATATTACATCAAAAGCATTCCACAGCAATAAGCTTTCAATTGACATATCGACTGAATATAAGAGCTATATTGTCCCTTTTAGTTCCCAAATCAGTAGTTTCTCTAACCTCATTACATTATCACACTCTTTCATCTCTGGTGGTCTCATGTGAGATATCACTTAAAAAAGAATAACAAACCCCCCTGACTCATGACTCATCACGCAAGTCAGATCCACACACTAAAAGTTTAAAGAGCAAATATAGGAAAAAAGATCTAAACCCATCATGTGCAAATGTGTTCATGTGAGGCGGTCTCAAGCTCTTAACAAGCGAGAATTTGTACTTCATTTTTATATTAATTTATTACATTTATATGCTTATAATTTGCCTAATTGAGAGGTTTGTGTCTTACTTTTATCGTAACATTGATTTTCAAATGTGAGTAATTTAATTGGAGTATTTGAGGATTATTAGGGCTCATTGGAGAGATTTTATTTCCAAATTCGATAATGCGCCATTTCAAGAATGATACTGCAATTATGTATGTCTAATACACATACGTGTAGGTCTAAATGTATATGTATGTTTTTGTTATATACCTCGTATAATTCAATTAAATATGTTTATACATTATTTATATACGTACATACGTACGTACACATGCGTGCGTAGGTATGTATTTATGCACATTTTAGTATATGTTTAAAACAGGGGCGGGGCAGGGATGGGGTGGGTGTAGCAATCCCCGTCACCCGCCCCATATTTTAGTGGGGTATACATATCACACCCATCCCCGCCTCCGTCTCGCCCAAAACCCTGCCCCATCCTTTCCCCACGGGTCCCCGCCCCCATTGTCATCCTTAGGCAGCTCAAAATAAATCAGGAAATTAACGTTTCTAGCGGCAAACTGATTAAAACAGCTGAAATCCTTCACTACAAAAAAAACGCAGACGTGGGTTTTCAGAGATATTATAGTTGGGAATTTGGAAGGTTTAGGAGCCTGGGCAGTTGGAAGCTACTGAATCACTCATGGCAGTCCGAAGGAGGAAGGGTGGAGGCTTAGCTTGGCTGTCCAGCATATGGTCCCGAGGAAATTGATTGGGGTAAGAAGAAGAGAAGAGGGGGGCAATGCTTTGGGGGAGGAGAGCTGCATAACTCCAGAGGATAGCAGCAGCAACCCTTGCGGAATTTTTTCTCTACTTTAGGGGGTTAGCCGGTTTTGAACTTAGTAATTTAGTAGCTTGGTTTCTTCATGAATTAGATGATAATATGCCCTTCCCAGTATTAGCCTTCTGGATGATTAAAATGGTTGAGATTATTTCTGGCATGCTTATTGTTTTAATCAATAAATTTATTGTTATGAGTAGCTAAATTCTTAATCCCAGAAGTATGATGAAATTTCTATGATTTTGTATGAAATGGTGATTTTGGTTATGTTAATTAATTGAGTTTTATCCGTTGTTCTTATTCACTTAATTTGTTGTGTTAATTTTTGGCAAATTTTAGCTTGCCTATTAATTCAAGATCTTTTGGATAAAGTATATACGATAGTATATTTTAACTGTCTTGTGGTTGTCTATTTGGTTCTCAAAACGGATTTTCGTAGTTCTTTTGTGCTTAAAGGATTTTAATTACTTAATTAATAAATTATTTATTGATTGATAGTTAAAATATGTGACTTATTCTGGACGCCATATAGAATAGTCACGTGTTTTCCTAGAACGAACCCATAATTTTAATTGACTAACTAAATCGCAAATATTAAAACATAGTGACTGATTCCCTGTGTTCATTTCAGTTCAGCTTTACTTTTTCAAATTTAAAACAAAACATTCTCATACATATCTATTTTAGTTAAATTGATCTTATTCTTTCTTCTTATTTCAATAATTCTTTCTTTTACAGTTTTACTTAGTAACATTTTCCCCATGGACTCAACCCTTCATCACTATACTACCGTGACTCGTGCACTTGCGAGAACTATTAGCTCTCACTTCGAGAGGAGACCAAAATGTAATAATTAAAGGTTGAGAAACAATCATATCCAAAAACAGTTTTTAAAGAGTTTCACTTTCAACTCTTTAAAGTATTTCATTTTGGCTACGCCTCGTAGTGAGACTGTCTAACAAGTTATTGTATATTCAATTCAAATCACTCAAATGAAATGTTCACTCAAATGAAATGTAACAAGGAGCCCGATATTAAAAATACAACCAAAACAGTGAAAGAAAGAATGAGAGAGAGAAGAAATCATCAACATCGAACAAAAAATAAATGTAAACACAAGCAATATAAAACAAATCTCAAGGGTTTATTTGGATGGAGGGCTTTGGAGGAGAAGACTTTGGCAGGTTTAGTATATAGTAGTATCTTGGTAGATATAATGTTTCTAAAGATGACAGGGAGAAATTGAAATGTTATATGATCAATTAGTATATTTGAGATTCCATAAAAACTGAAGGAATGACATAATACCCTAATAAGTGATCATACTATCACCCTTTATTTGTCTTTGGAAGAATTGTATTTATGAGGATATAGACTAGCCCCTCTAAGACTCTCTATCCAAACCTACCCTAAGTGTAGCTGCACACATCCTCACCCAATGACAATGATAATAACAACTGAAAAACATTCCTGCAAGATCATCAGTATATATTTAATAAATTAAAGTTTGTATGAGCTATTTATTGGTTCTAACTTTGTCAGTGAGTTGTCTGTGTCTTACATACAGTACTGATTGAAATTAAATGATCTTGTGCGGGAAATATTTCAGACTATTGTTGTAATAAAGTACTCTAGGAAATCTCAGCATGTACTTAGTTGTGCCTTCAGCTTTAATCTTTTAATTATTTATCAATATGAATATTGAATATGTTCTAGCCTTCACGGGTATAATGCAAACAAATGCAAACAATAATCAAATTGACAATAGCTTTTGAAGACAGAATTCGACTTACCCGGTACAGGACTCTCCATTGGCAAGAAAACACTTCACATAATCAGCCTTCAGCCAAAAACGACCCATTGCAGGGAGAGATTTTTCCTTGATGATCTCAAAAAACTCAGCGTTAGTGTTCACAATGGCTCTTGTAGATGCATAGTATGCTTTCCATCCATTCACTGGTGTCACATTATCCTGTTCCAAAGTAAAATCCTGGAAGAACAATTAGGAGAAAAAGGCTCAATTCACACGTGAAATTAGAAAATGGTTGTTCCATTATACATCAACTGACATCATTAAAAATGGGTCACGAAAAAATTGAATAAATCCCGTGCAATATACGAAATAGAGGTATGAAGTCCACCAATTTAGTTCTACAGCCCAGTCAGATAGCACAGTTTCCCCCTCATGAAACAACTAATAAAATGTCATGAATCAACTATAACTAAACCATTCAAATAAGAGAAAATTTAGTCATCATCTGCAATACAATATATATACAATGAAGTGAAGTTAGGCCACAACACCAAATTTAACCCTCTTGAAATGAAAGTATTTGTAGAATTTAACCTTATGATACAAAGCCTTCCACGCATTATCATCATTTGCAGCTTTCCGCATTAGCGAATTAGTCATAGACAGTCTACAAAGACTGGGATAATCCAAATAGCTGAGCGCATGAGTAGTAATTTCTGGAACCAACTGTTCCATCATTGACGCACCGCTAAGCCTCTCCGTAGAAGCCACTGCCATAGGCCCGCGCTCGACCATCTCTTTCCCACCACTACCACCAGAACTGCAACCCTCTCCGTCCGTCAAATACGTTGTCCTTTCACCGACGACGTTCGCTTTGCAGTAACAAAAACAGCCGGAGGACCTGGAATCTGATTTGAAATGCTTTCTCGATTTTGATCGGAAGGTGAACAGAACGACTGTAAAGAGGCAGCAAATGACTGTGGCTGTTAGGGCTACAGAAAAATCTCCGTGGAAGAGAAGGTTGTTCTTCATTCAGAATACATTAAGCTGGCTATGCAGCATTTCATGAACAAACCCTAGTTTTTCTCTTGACTTGCTAGACTGTAGAAATGATAAAATTGAACAGCAATTCAGTAAAGTTTTCCTACGCGGAGACAGGAAATACTGCTTTTCTTCTGAATTACGCTAGCGCGCCGCTTAGAAAAACCCTGTGCCTCGGCCATGACCAACGAAAAGTTTACCGGCGGATGGTGAGAGGCAGGTACTGACAGAGGTAGTTCATGGAGCGGTGGTTCAAATGATTATATCGGATGGATTAGAGGGCAGTTTAGGGATTGTAATTCTAAGTTTGATGCAACTTCAGTAGCTTACCAGTTAAGTACGTCCTAGTAGGGGTTCATAAATTCGGTTCCGTCATTTGATTGTATTGGTTAGGTTTCGATTCACTGGTTTTTAATCAGTTCGGTTTTTTAGTGGGTCAGTTCAACAACTCTTAGAATCACGAATCGGGCCACAAGAGTTTAATTGATTTCAATCGGTTTGTATCCATTTGACCGATTTTAGCACGTTTTGGCAGGTTTTTGTAGACGATTTTGATTTCACTGGTTTTTAATTCACAAAAGTATAAACCATAAACCAAACTGCTGATGGAATAGACAGCTTTGGTCGATTTTGGTTTAGTCAATTCGATTTTGGTGAGTTCAATTTCGGTCGGTTTGTCGACGGGTTTAGGTTTTTAAATTTTTTTTATTCACGCCTACACGTATATCTGAAAAGGAAAGAAAAGTTAAACCGAGGAAATGGTCAAATAGGTTTTTCTATTATTTTCAATTCATCGCTTAAGTTTATACATATACAAGTGCTAGATAACTTTTACTTTAAAAAGACAGTTAATCAATATCTATTTTAACCTGTTATAACATGTTATTTAAAAGGGGTTTGACCCTAATATTACTAATAAGTGGATAGTTGACAAAAAAGTGACTTTTTATTTAATTTTTCAAAAAAGTGACTGAAATAATAACAGAATCGCTACAGTAACGGTGCTACAGTGACAATGCAACAGTGAAAGTGTTATAGTGACGGTGCTACGGTAAAAAATTACATTGGCACAACGAAAAACATTTTTATAGTGACTTCATTCCACGGTATTTACTGTCTGCCCATCGGCCACAGTGACGTCCCACCAGTTACACCGCCACCGGTAACAACATCGTAGTGACACGAACAACACCGATGACACCACCACAGTGACATGCCGACTCCGGTTATAGTGACACGCCCGTCCTACCCCTGCTCCTCACCGCCCTAGCGCAGTCGCTGACCACCACCTTGGACCACTGCCGCTGACCAACACCGTCAGCACCGCCCCACCCCAACTTAACTCCACAGCCCCCTCACAGCCCTCCTCCCAGACGCTTCCATCACCAGCCCCCAATCCCCTCCCCTGCCCCGCCTCTCTCCGACCAGGTCCAACCACCATGGATTCCGGCGTGACCAATCCCCACCGGTCCCCTCCACCAGCCCCGTCCCAACCACCAGGCCCTAGTCCCACAACACCCGCCCCAGCCCTGCCCAGCAACGACGCACTCCAGCCCCTCAAGTCACATCCTACTTTCAAACCTCGCCCAAAACAACTCCCTACCCCTATCTAGGAGTGGGCATGGTTGGTTAACCGTATTTCGGTTAACCAATTTATGGTTAACCGAAATATCGGTTAATATGTTTATGATATCAGTAACCGTACCATAATGACGGTTAACCGGGTAACAATTAACCATCTCATAGGTTAACCGTTAATCGGTTAACCAAAAAACCGTATATACAAAGTATATGAATAAACTACTAACTAGGTTCGTTTTAATATTGCCGCATGAATAACGCCCTATACTAAATTACGTTACAGACGTAGTAAATTACGTATATGCAGTATTGTGGTTTTCAGAATAACATTTTTACCAACTGGAAGTTTACTACAATATATAATACTACATACGGAGTACGTATTACGAAGAATTTATACGGAGTACGTAATATGCTTCAACTGTGATTCAATATGTACTCGTACTGTCTCGTAGTGTATAACTAAAAAAGTTAGATTTGAAACATACGTTTCATAAAGTTGAGAAAATTTCTTGTAAGATGCAATACCATATTCTTTGAATCTAAAATGAAATTTTAAATATAAAATCCGAAAATAAAATTAAGTATTAAATCTAAGATGCAATATCATATATATACTCCGTAAATTTGTAAATAAATATGGACAAGGAGTTAATATTGAATATAATACAGGGAGTTTTATGAACTCACATTGGATAAATAAGCAAAATGTATGTATGAATTTGGGAGCAATATATTAACTTTGGATTAGCGGTTAACCGACGATATTTAATTTCAAAACCGTAACCGTATAGTAAAACGTTTTTTCTACCGGTTGGTTAACCGTCCCGCAAGATTTAAAAAACACGTTATGGTTAACCAAAACAAACACCGGTTTTTCGGTTATTTACCGCGGTTAATCGGTTACGGTTTTTTTCGCCCACCCCTACCCCTATCCCACCTGAGTCACCCAGCTACCAACACAGATCTGGAAAATATAAGAAGGAAAACCCCCCAGATCTGAAAGGGGAAGAACAATAAAGGAAGATCGGAGAGGCAAGTCCCTATGTAGAGGTTCGTCGACCTTCTTCAGAGGCGGACCAGTGGAGATGCAGCAAATAGGCACGGCGAAGCTCAGAGAGGCGGACCGGCGGAGAGAAGTCGCCATGGCCGTGCGAAGAGAAATATCGGCGTGGCACCGTGGCCGTTGGCTGATGGCAGCAGAGAGGAAGCTACGCCGATCGTGCAGGGAGAGAGCTGCCATGGCTGTAGGGAGAGAGAAGGTCAAGGCCGTGTGGAGAAGAGAGGTATGCGACTCTGCGTGCGAAATAAACTCCGTAGAAGCTCTGTTAAGTCATGGGTTAGTTTTATGGGAAAAAATAAAGTGATAAGCAGTAATATTTTTGGAATTAGAAACTTGGGGGAGTAATATTAGTGCCATTATTTTTATTTAAAAAAAAACTATAATTAAAACAATTGATAAATCTTGTAGAACATAAAATAAAATTGAAAAATGTTGTAATAATAATAATATACTTGTATAAATAGTTAAATTCAAAAAAAAGATACACAATTTTAAAAGGTTAACATAAAAAACTAAATAGAAATTTGAAAAATGAAAATTTAATTGAAAGTATATAATTATCAAATTAAAATGTAATAACTTTTTAAAAGTTGTTAAATATACAAAGCAGTCCAAAGAATCAGAGCTCTTTTTTAGAAGCGATAAGAGAATTATCATTCCTGCAGATAATAATTTTAGACAGTGATGGAATCAAAGCTCTTTCTTTAACAACCGCATCTTTTGATTGAATTCCACAAGAAGATGGGTATCCCTATCATTTTCATCATTATAGCTTTTCCAAGACAATTCACTTGATTTTACAAACTTATCCATTAACTTATACCTAGGGATGGACCCGGTCAACGATCCTATACCGATTCGAAATTGGGTCCGCTACTGTGTGGGACTGGACCAGATCAGGAAAACCGATCTTGGTGCCCAACCACGTAAGAGGTTATCCTGATCCCGAGTCTTATCACAGACTGACCATTTTTTCCCTTGAAATCGGATGAAAAGCTATAACAGGTCCGAGTACCCGAAATCGGCCCAGAACTCGATTACTACGACTTGGGCCTGGGCCTTGAAAAAAGTGGGAAGGACCAGGTGGTTTCGGCCCGGAGCTGAGACCGGACCGATTTGGGTCCATCCCTACTTATACCCTTTGCAAGGAAACTCTAAAAAATGTAGAAAAAATGTTTTTTCACCCAAATAATGAATGAGTAATGACGTTACACACCATTACCAATAGCAAGAACAAGGACATTAGCAGATCAAGAGGCTGGATGAGGGATGGACCGGGTCGGGTTATATATATTATTTTTTTTTTGTTTTTCTTATTTATTCCTACACACCCATCCCCCCTAGTCCCTACCCCCCAAACCCCCCAGCCCACCCACCTAACACCAAAATGAACTAACCTAGTTGGAATAAAATTGGCCCAGACCGGCCAGGCCTGTCCATCAAAATGGCAGCCCGTAGCCCGCCCCAAAACCACCCCCGTTTCGGGCCCAAGGCCCGATCCCGACGTATCGGTTCGGGCCAGTTCAGAACAATAGCGGGCCAGGTTGGTCAATTCGGGCCCAGTTAAGCATGGACCGGGCCTGTTCATAGCGGGCTTTTTTCCAGGATGTTGGGCCCGGAACCGGCCCGGGTTGATACCGGGTCCGAGCCAAACCGGGCCGGGTCGGGCCCGATTCAAGGTAAAAAAAATGGTTTGTAATTAACCCCCGGCCCCCCTCTCTCACGCCACCCCCAAACCCCCCCAAAACACCCAGCCCCACCCAAGGAAAAGAAAAAAAATTGAAAAAAGAAAAACAATGAACCGGGCCTGACCCGGACCACCCAAGCCGATTCATGAAAATCAACACCCGAGCCCGGCCCGCCTAACCCGCCCAAACCGAGCTAAAGCCCAGAACCGGCCATCTAGGCCAGCATAGAAGCGGGCCGGTCCAGTTCCCGGGCCGGTTAGAACAGGTTGAGTCCATCCCTAGGCCCAGTCCATCCCTAGGCTAGATCGAGAATATTTTCAATTGAACTAAAATTTTCAAGTGTAGTTAGGAGTGGACTCGGGCCGGGCCAACCGGCCCGGAACCAGACCGGCCCGCTACTGTACGGGCCCGGACCGGCCCGGTGAACCGGTTGGTTGCCCGGTTAGGGCCACCCGGCCCGGTGGGATGGCGGTTCGGGCCCGGGCCAATTTATTATATATTGTTTTTGAATTTTTTTAAGTTTTTGGGTTGGGCTGGGTATTTTGGGCCATTTGCGATGGTTAGGGTTGGTTTGGGAGTGAGGGGGAGGGTTGGGGGTTAACTAGGAAAAGCCAAAAAAAAAATAGAACCGAGGCCCGGCGGTGTAGTGCGGTGTATTTAAGTATTGTCGAGTCTAATATGAATTGATCTAATAGATGATTAGATGTATGTCTCTCTGACCTGGGACGAGTCCAATTAAATAGATCATGTTTTCAAAGTATGCGTGCTTTTATGATATATATAGTACTCTTTGTATAACAATTTAAGCAATAAATTGGAAATCGTAGAAGAAAATATTTAATCCTTGCTAATTTCAGATCATTGATTCCTACCAAATTAGCAAGCCAAATAAAAAAAATATTTAAACAGAAATAAAAAAGGTCAGCCCCAGCCTATTTTAGGGGAATTGGAGATTTGGAGCAGGTAAAAAATCTCTAAATAATTTGAGCTGATCTCATAACCGGCTTTCCAGATGGATCTTCGGTTAAACCCGAATGGTTCCGATCTAGGTTTCAGTTTGGAACGGGGTCATGTGCTCTCTATCCCAGAAGTGCAATGGGGATGTTTGAGGAGTATCAGATAAATCCTTGTAATTTTAAAAAACCTGCATTCCTCATCGAACAAAAAATGCAGTTTGGAACGGGGTCGTGTGCACTCTATCCCAGAAGTGCAATGGGGATGTTTGAGGAATATCAGATACATCCTTGTAACTCTACAAAACCTGCATTCCTCATCGAACAAAAAAATGCAGACCCCCCTCCCCCTCGAACTCTCTATCTCTCTGCCTAAACACTAAGCACATATGCAATTGGTGTCTTCGTCTGTCTGCAGGCCTTGTCAAAAAAGCATTCCACACTATGAAGCATCTCCTGCTAGCACTTTGCAGTGTCAACTTCCCCAGGGTTTGAATTCCAGTTTTTTTTGTTTAATTTTTCTAGTTCAGTCTTGTTTAGAGACAAGATGCTATTATGCTTCACGATGTCAAAAGACTGTACTCTAGCTCATTACCATGCTCTTGTTCTTGATGAAATAAGGGAAGAGTTCCAGGATCTCTCTCTTCCAGTAGCAGACTTGCTGGTGTATCTGGCGGATAGTTGCTGAGGATAAAGTCTATGTCATCTCCACTTATCTCCTTCTGCTTAAGAAGAACCTGGATAAAGCCAAATGAGCAAGTTTGTAACACTTTCAGTGTGTTTGGAAGCAAAAAATGGAGTGGGAAAGAAAAGAAAACAAGGAAATGACAGGATAACATGGACTTCAACATGGTATTTCGTTGGTTTGGTAAATTGGTAGAGAAGAAATATGAAGGGAATGGGAGCAAATGTGTGAATAATGACTTCCACTCTTGAACTACTTTTGAGTACAAAAATACTCTTTTTTCTTTATACTCTACCAACCTATTTTAGTTCAAATATTTGTTCACTATTTGCAATCTATGTGTCTCTTCAACCAAACAACTTTATTTCACATCTACTTCTCTTTCTCTTCTATAGAACCTGCCTACTTCCCCTCCCACTATTTCTTCTCCATACACCAAATACAGCCATAAAGGGCATTGGGATGCGCTGTCACAATCATCTAATTGCTCGCAAGCCATAAGGGCACTACTAACCTAATGGGTTAACCGGAGGGGGGGTGTTGGAGAGTATATGAATGATCTTACTACCTTAATGGTTTTAAGTAAAGCAGCATGATGCTGCCTCAGCAAAGTAACAATCTTTCCATACGAATCTCTCATCAGTGCTTCAGTCCTCTTTGAAACATCATCCTCCATATCAAAATTGAGAGGAGGCTCGATCAAGCAATTTTCATCGTATAACGATCCTTCAAAATCAAGACGCGGACCCACAAATTTTACACTCTTTCTCCATGGTGGAGGTTCGCCATGGACAGTCATTGGGTTTTCTAAATTCCATCTGTGAAGAAGAGAAGACATGAGAACCTGGCAGGAAGATTAAAAAGGCAACAAGTAAGAAGTGAGCAACACTAGAACCGAACATACATTGTTATAATTTTACGTGCAAGCCATGTTGCATCAGCAAGGTAGCTCACTGATGATTTTGAAGTATCCCGCCCAAAAATCACCTCCTCAGCAGCTCTTCCTCCCAACAACACCTTTAAAAAATCAATGGTTCATATAAAAGTGATCCCAGTAATTCTATGAGTAGTCAAAGCAAAAACGTCAAAAACGTTTTTTAGGAACTGGGTCTACTATGCTTGCTAGGCAGCGTCTTTAACCAGTATTTTATTTGTGAATACTCCCCCTTTTTTTGATACTTATATAAAAACGCCAGGCATAAATAAGACAAAAAAGGAGTCATGTTTTAAACATATCTTGTCCCAAAGTAAAAGTCTAGTTTGATCAGACGAGGCTAATTTATCATATAATTTGCCAAATACATTGCCAAAAAGAGTTGCATAGAAGTTAAATATGATAAATCTAGGTAAGCCAACAAATAAATTTTAAAAAAACAACTATGAATAATGATTTATGCATTTGTACCTTACCAGAAACAAAAAAAATGTATTTCCTGCCTCCCATTGGACATTGTCACGTTTGTGTTCGGTGTGAAATAAGAAAAGTAAAAATTGTATGGTTGAGAGTTGTGCAGAAAAATCCGACATTTCCAATTGAGCTAAACACTCACTATTTTTTGGCTTGGGAATATGATGAAATAAAGCAAAATGGCTCACTAAACTGTCTGCGCTTCTTCAGCCATCAGTCCATGCAATTTACGACGCGTTTTTCATTACAGGTCATCCGGAAACAGTCTATGTGTTTTAGTACAAGGGTAATGTTGTTGTTGAGAGTTGTGCAGAAATGAGAGAAAAAAGCAGAACCACAAATTATTTACTTAAAAAGGAAACATGTCAAAGTTTTTGAGAAACAAAAAAGAAAAGTTGGTGAAATCTAATTGGACAGAGAGAGTATTACATTTCTAAATTCTTTGGGAGAGATTATAAGTGGCTCCACGCAAGTACATATATGTAGGACCAAAGGAAAAGGTCATAAACGGTAAGATTTATACCTGAAGTCGGTGCAATAGTTGAGGCCGGCGCTCAAACACATAGAACTCTTCATCAAGACGATGGAAGACAACTTGGGAAAGGGTCTACAAGATAATTATGTAAAACAGCATTATAAACTAACCTGATGCATGATATGCCTGCCGCCTATAAAAGCAGTAAAGCTGGTTGGTTATATACTACCTCCGTCCCGAAAAGGCTCGCCATATTGACTTTTTTTAGTCAATGATGGCAATCTTTGTACAATAATTTTAATTATTATATTTGTATATAAGTTATAATATTTATACTTTTATGAAAGTAAATTGAATAAGGAACACTTTGATATAATTTTCATGTTCAAAATAATTTCGTACTAAAAAATATCATTGATCAAAGTTGATTGTCATTGACCAAGAAAAGTCAATTTGGTGAACCTTTTCGGGACGGAGGGAGTATGACAAAAGACCATCAAATGGATGGATGGATAGATAAATAATAGAACAAAATACATGAAAGAAGATCCAGGTGAAGTTGGTGTTGTTCATGGAGTCTAACCTGGCCACGAGGGTTAATAGATATACGGTCACAACGTTCAACCTTTGCATTTTCATTATGTCTTAGCAGGTGAGAGGTCAAAGCAGTCCCGACTTCTGTAGTAGCACGGCGGCACTGGCCTTGATGTCCCAAGTCGATCCCAGTACGTCTGGGTCCCACCGTCAATCTATCACATGCATCATCCATATCCGAGCTTAAAATAGAGTTATGACCCTTTCTGACTGCAACAAGAGCTGCCTCCTGCAGGAGTTGTGCAAGTTCTGCCCCACTCCAGCCTGATGATAGATACAACAACTGTACAGTAAATCACCACATATGCAAGCTGATAAATTTTTTCCCATCAAGGTATACCTTGAACCCCACTCTTTTGGGAATAAGCCTTGGTTGTTGTTGCTGTAAGGTATACCTTGAGCACAATTCCCATAGGAGCATGTCAGTGCTTAAATAATTAACCAGTTGGAGTACAAAGCATATTTTACTTTTTCCCCCAAGTACTTTTTACCATCCAGGTGTATCATAAGACAGTTCCATGACAATTAAAACAAGGAAAGTGTAGTTGACAAAGACAGTAAACTAACCTGGTAAGTTCTGGGCATAACTAGCTAAATCAACTGTGTCTGATAATTTTACGTTACGTGCATGAACTTTCAGAATATCCAATCTACCTTTTGCATTTGGAGGTTGAATTCGTATCTATAAAAAGATAGATTAAAAAGCTGACACCTTCAGAATACTTGCAATCTATACAAACCTCACATTAACACTTGAATATATCACAATTTCCAAGGAACATGTAGGTAATAGACTAATAGTTAATACAGATTATATTTTAATACATTGGGCAGTTTTTATTGTTGTAAAGAGGTATAATACAAAAAGTATAGTACCTCTTGACAATTGACTTGACAATAAAATGCTTATAGATACAAAATACAAATTATGAGCATATATGATTGTGCAACCATTGGTACAATACAAAAAGTGTCCAATAATTATAGGGATAATTTTTCAAAATAGGAGTAAAAACAATTTGAAATTCCAAAATATGGCAGTATTAATGAGGCCGTGTTTTGCAAACATGACACTAAATTACTCCTTTGGGGGGGGGGGGGGGGGGGGCTGAGTACTCCTGCTTTGGGATTTCACATTGTTTTCACTCTTATTTAGGGCAATTTCAGCTAATTATACCACACAATGAATAACAAAAGAAGGGGAGAAACAGCCGAACCCCCCAAAGAATAAAATAAAGTGTGAAAATCACATATTTTAACCTATAAGCAGATTCCTACCTTGCGATCAAATCTACCGGGCCGAAGAAGTGCAGGATCTAACAAATCCATTCGATTTGTTGCCCCTAAAAATATAACACCTTTCCCTGTGTCAAACCCATCTAGCTCAATCAAGAGCTGGTTCAATGTAGTTTCCCTTTCTTGGGTAGCTGCATTATACATGTCATCGGTTGATTCATTAAATGTCCCTTGGCGCCTATTAATTGAAGTTATGTTAGAAAAGTCTATATGGTTTTATCGAACATGTGACAAATTCAGATGTCTGTAATAAGAAGAAACATAATTTTCTACAAATTCCACATTAATGAAATACATTTAGCTCAAATTTAAGTTTCAAAAAACATCCATACCTTGTAGCCAAAGCATCAATTTCATCGACGAAAATGACTGATGGTTTATTCACCTGTGACAAGATATTGATCTTCAGAATACATCACAAACAACCATGCCTTAATCCCAAATCAATGGGGTCGGCTGAAGCAGTAAAACTTCAGAATGCATGGTTCCATGGTGTATAAAATTTAGCTTAACTTTAAAGGTCTTTTGTCTCCACTTGTCATCTGGTTTTACAATAAATCATTTGTAGTTCTCCTTTTTGTAAACGATACCCAACTAAATAATCCCTCTGTCACTTAAAAAGTTTCACTCTTCCAAATTTTGGATGTCCTATGAAAGTTCATTTTCTTTATTTGGTTCACAGTGTTTGGTTAAATAACAATATACCCCTTGCTTTTCCCACCATAAAAGACATGTCAGTAACTTTTTATGAGCATAAAAGGAAATTCTACTCTCCACAAAAGATACACTCTTTATAAGAGAGCCAAACCCAAGAATGTCATGGTTTAAAGAAATGGATGTCATCTGATCCATGAGGAGGCACCATTTTTGCACTTTCTCCTAAAATTTTGGTCTAAATTTTATACTAAGTTCCCCAAGATTATCCATTGTTTATCACCGTACACTCGCTGCTTTTCATTTGGTAGGAAAATGAAAAAGAATGCCATGAATGTCCTAATAATTTTAGCACGGGATGGCTGGGACGCCATGGTTGAAGTGACACATCAAAATATAACACTAATAGGAAACTTTAACTAACAATAATAGGAGACGAATAATAAGATTTTAAGTTATTATCGTTCAATTGATTTGGTCTTTAATCTTTCTCCACTATTTGAGCAAAGCAGTAGCGAGGGTGAAGACCACTCAACAGCAGAGAGCTATATCAATAGCAGCCAAACAGTGGGTAATCATAGGAGTTCAGCTAATCCGATTGTTGTTTTACATTCAAGATTTTACGTTTCCATGGTTCAAATTATTTGACCTCAGTCCTTAAATAAACCACACACTTTCGTTAATGTCCCGTCCTAAAATAGTAAAATTTTCCGCTATTTTGTTATAGGCAAAGCATTATGTGGTTCATGTTATCTTTCTCCTCTAAATTAATTTCAGCCACATAGATTCTATTTTCCTAACCTCCGTTTCTGATCAATTTGTAGGTTTACTTAAGAACAGAGGGAGTATATTTCTTTGAATCCCAATCAATGGTTATCTAAATAATAGCGATATTGCATATTACCAGTTCTTGGGGAACCTGACACCCTTACTCATTCTAGATTACTAGTTTGGCCATGTATGGTTGCACATTTATGTATGTTTGCCTTGTTAACTACCCCACAATGGTGACTATAGCAAATCTCAGCATCCCTTCCAATGTTGGTACAGTATGAGTTCTTCATATACAGATTCAAGAGTTAAGACACCAACAAGACTAAAATGAAAAACATGCCAGAAATTGTGCTAGCGTTGTCTCAACAGCAAGCCATAAAATAAAAATAAAAATTACTCTTTAGCCCTACTGGGGCCAATAAAATGATACCTTCGCTCTCTTGAATAAATCCCTAATACGAGCGGCACCGACACCAACTAATACTTCAACAAATTCAGATCCAGCCATTTGGAAAAAGGGAACACTGGCTTCACCTGCTATGGCCTTGGCAACTAGGGTCTGAATAAAACATATGCATAGTGCTATATTATTAATTATTAATTGATATAAAGGCTATCGGTATATATTATTTAATCAGCGCCTATAGGTGTAGGAAATGAAACTAACCTTACCACATCCGGGAGGGCCCTCCAGAAGAACTCCATGTGGTGGTTTTATCCCCATTTTATCAAATAGATCAGGATTCTTCAAGTAGGTTACCAACTAACAAACAGATTGAAATCGTCCAAGATCTCAGTTAACATTAAGAAGCCTTTAAGCATGGAAATAAATTAGAGATCGAGAACTGGCAACAACGAACAAGATATCAATTGAATATATAAAGTCAACAATACAAATGGATACTGTGAATTATAAACTAATTAAATATTGATTGTGGTCCCATTTGGTAAGGGTTATTTCGCTAAAATGGCTGAATCTTCTGAATTTCTAAAAGGGAAAGTGTTTGGTAATCAAGCAAGGAAAAGATTTTGAGCCAAATAAGCAAGCCAAAACTACTAAATATGTTGATAAGCAGAATAGGCCCGATAAGGCTACCAAACATATACTTAATCACATAAACCCTGGTATTTAAAGAGTTGTAATAGTGAAAAAATTATAAATATTTACAAACATTTATATCTAGGTCATAAATTTTTCTAGAGACTGACAAGAATAGTTGAAGTTATACACAATTGTACGACTTCTAAATTCTAATGGTCTTCAGTAGCTTTTAAATTTGACTTCTTCTCTGTATTAACAGGATACAACAATCAAAACAGCTATTGGTTATAACTTTCGTGAGCTATATTAAGTTGCAGGGGAGAATTGAAGAAATATGAAAAGGAACAGAGGTTAAAAACAACAACTACCTCCTGAAGTTCTTCCACAGCCTGCTCAATACCAGCTACATCATTAAATGTGACCCCAGTCGAACCCTATATGATCACTATTTATTTAGAAACAAAACGGAAATGGCCAGCTACCCTATTTTATGTAATGAACAAGAAAACACTTAGAATGGGTTGAAATCTGTGGGGATTGGGGAAATACAAAATTACACTCACATCCACACGAGCTTGTGGCTTAGACTGAGAAAATTCAATGCCTTGCCAAATGTCCTGCATGAAGCACAACAGGTATCAAGAACTAACTAATCAATCATATTGCAAAACCAGAACATCATAAGAAAATCCAGGTCTAATGCTCACCTTTTTTATAAAGAAAATTAGAAATTTTAAACTAATGAAATGTTGATTATCTATTTGGTAATGGTTATTTGGCTGAACTTTTTGAATTTTCTAAAGGGAAAACATTTGGTGAAGTCCATTTCAGTCAAATATGTAAGCCCGATGATAGAACAAGCTCCCGATGTACAGAAAATTCACAGAAGATATTAAGCAACACAAATGAAATCTTATTGAAGAAGAACAGTTCCGTAACAACGGCCGAAGCCCCCAATGAGCCGTAGCCCCCCAAAAGAAAGAGAAAGTTCTCGATCTTCCCAAAATACCAGATTATAATGTCTAAACCCCCTTGACTTCTCCCCAGTTTAGTCTATTTATACTAACTAATACACTTATTATTATTCTTAGTCTATTAGGCCCAATTCCTAACAAATGAAATCTTATTGAAGAAGAACAGTTCCGTAACAATGGCCGAAACGTAAAATATACTAATGAACCGTAAAATAATCAAGCGTCAAAGAGTATCGCATTACCAGACTAGAACATCATTAAAGAATGGTTCTATTGCTCACCCATTTTCTAAAGTTCTTAGGTCGCCTTGAAAGAGTGAAACGGACAAGAAGAACCATAGTGAAAAACACAAAAAGGATTGGCTTCAGCAATTCAATGCTGGAAGAAATACCACCAAACGTGTAAATCTGATGCAACTTGGCAAAAACTCCAACAGCGAAAGCGTCATAGACTTTATCATACACTCTCTCTGTGACATCAAAAGCAATGCCCGATAACAGCTTGACAAATGGTTTGGCAACAGGCCAGACAACATAAACAGCCACCACAAATGCAAGGCTTGTCACTGCAAATACTGCCGAAGCAAGGAAGCCACTGGCAATCAATGCAGCTGATGTCATCACCACTGCTACGGTTCCAAGTTCTAACATCAGTCTAGTTGATATTTTAGATGCCACTGGAAGAGGATGCTCTGGTAATTTCCCAACATATGACTGCACATTAGACTTCAAAGTAAGTGATGGAACACCCAAGAAGAAGATAAACATTCATCAGTCATCACCAAGTCATGCTAGCTATTGCTTCTTGGAAAAACTGGTTGCACAACCATTGACCGCAACATACTGACATAGCTGAATATACATAGAACATGACTAAGGATGTTTTTACTTGGACTGTTTTCAGTCCCAGACCAGACATTTACCAGATTAGACTAGACCAGTTCAGAAAATTCCAAAATTCAAGTCCAAGTAAAAACATCCTAACAAGAAAACTGACAGTAAAAGTACTTAAGTACTACAATATCAAACAAATTAAAAGCATGAAATCATGCCAGTGTGGTAAATATAAAAACTAGTTCATGGCGGATATTGCCTAATGTTTTCAATCTGACAGTGGGGCAAAGATAAAACTAGAACATTTATTTAATGGTTCAATACGCCATTCTAGTATACAGGCACAAGTCGGCACAATAATACGTGTTTTGTACTTGTCATTGGTTTATTTTACAAATCAATATTTTCTTAATGAGACTCCAAACTTTGTACCAAGTAATTGGAAGACTAAAACTAAATCTTTCGAAGGAATAGCTATAAACTAAGAGCATGAATGTTTGACAGATTATATAAGAGATCATGTACCATCATTTGCTTTTCAACTTCATAACGTGGCCCATCGTACTCTTCCAGAAGGGTTCTTGCCAAATTCGAATCCAACCTTAGTGACCTAAAGGAAATAAGTTTGAAGAATAAAATATCTAATATATTACAGTCTACTGCAACAAGCAAAAATAGAGATATATCAGTATAAAATAGAATTTCTATTTGTTTTGTTGCTAACCACTTGGTTCTCTGCAAGTTCTTATCCCCGGGAATTTCCTTCAACTGCACTATGAAGTCCCTAAACCCAACTCCAAAATTCGCACCATCATCCTCCTTGAATGTTAGCAGCTTAACCTTATCAGTTTTTGAGTACTTCTGAAAATCCTTGAACTCCATTCTTGGTAATTCCTCCACATTCTTCTCAAATTCCTCAACTTCTGATAAGTTAGACTGGAAAATCTGGTCTGGAACGTACAACTTCCCTTTATATCCCCTCAAAATGTCCTTCAAATACACCTCCTCAGGCTTCCCTGTATGACCTTCTTTGTGCCCTTCCCCCGAAAATCCCTTCAAATTCAACCTCTTTAGAATCTCAAAGGCACCATTATCATGACCTTTATTCTGCAACGCCTCTTTTTCCTTCTGAGTAAGTAACCTATCCCCTAGTTTGTATTTGGGTTCTACTTGGCAGGGGTTTTCATTCAAAACCCTTGTCACAAAGTCATCTTGCGTTCCTTCTCCGATACTGAACTGTCGAGAAGTCTTCGAATTAGAATCTGGTTTGCCAAGGAATGCGCGTGGGAAGCAATTTAGTGAAGATCCTTTTAGGATGGTCGGAGGGAAAATGAGATATCGGTGCCGATTGTGAAGTGATAAATTTAGTATGAATGAGCTCCGGAGGTGAATATTCGGTCGGCGTTCAATGAAGGTGGCTGATGATTTCCATGATTTTGCCGAGCCAGCTGAAGAGCAAAACATGGCAGCTTGCCTGAGTCGTTTCAACCCAGAAAAGTATGGAGATTCCGAAGAAGTTTTCACATTTACCGGAATGCTACGCTAAATATATGCTGGAGTGTTCTGGGAACTGCAAGTCTGCAACGGAAGTGAGAAGAATCTTAGCTAGGCCGATAGGTGAAGATGGATGGGGGCTTTTTACCTTATCTCAAAAATAAATTTATCCGGATCCGTGTTCTTGAGATTTCAGAGTTGAGACGGCTATGGATAACTTCCCCTGTCCAAATGGTTCATCAATACGGTCACAGGGGTCAGCGGTTCCAAATGGAATCAAAAGGGTTGGTTTGTTTTTAAAAGGGAAAGTTGAATCGGCATCAATTTTTAAAATCATTATGTTTATATGATCATCAAATAAACATAATGATTTTAATTTGCTCTCATTCTATTGTTATTATGCCTTGTTTTTTGACACCATTTTGCAAAATTATGTCTTGTGTTGTAGGGAGAGTTGTGTGTGTGACTTCATTACCAGATGCTCTATAAATAGGGGAAAATTGGGGATTACAAGGATGGACCAATATGCTCATAATATTGTTTTACACAGATTGACCGTAATACATATTCTACATACACGATAGCACACCACATAAAATTTCCTTCAACACTCCCCTTTGTGCTGAGTTGTAGATCGAATTTGGTATCAAGCTTGTTGCCTCGTCAAAGCTCTGTCAAGTAACAAAAACACTGTGGGAAAAAATAACCTTGACTGAAGAAAAAGAGTATAGCATCACGATAGACTTCTTCCATTAAGCTTATCTTAATTTATTTGATTCATGCTTTGATCAATAAAGTTTATATGTATTGTTACCTCATTAAAAACCTTACCAAGTAACAAAACCTAGTGGGAAAAATAAAATTTGGTTAAAGGGAAAGAGTGTAACGTAATGTAGTTGGAGTACTCCCCCTCAAGTCTACATCTCCCCTTAATATTTACACTAATCAAAGGTGTTTGCAAAATATGTGCATTTCAAGACTAGTCACATTAATTACCTTAACGAAGGCACACAAATAGAGGAATATAATTCCTTTAGTTCTCCCCCTGTGTGCCGAGTGTAAGGTGATACGTGTAATAATTATTAACTTGCTAAATCGTTGCCAATGAACAAAACCCGATGGGAACAATAAAACTTGGTTAAAGGAAAAAGGAAGTATGGTGCACTAATAACTACGCGTCAATTACTTTTGATTGTGATATAGTAAATATGTTCTTTCTTCAACATTGAAATGTGGGATGGTGCATATTATGTTGTCTCATTAAAAAAACATTACCAAATAACAACACCCAACGAGAAAAAATAACCTTGGTCAAAAGAGAAAAAAAGTAAACGCACCAATATAACTGATGATAAATAAGTATGTAAAGACTCCCCCTGAGTGAAGCACGTCAATACGAATCCAACATTTACTTGATATATACTTTTATGAAGGTGTTTTATAGCATCATGGTTTCTTTTCATGATAAATATATACTCATTAAGAAAATATCAATGAGGTAAGGGGACACCCATCATCGGTAAAACTCAAATCACGTTACTTTGTGTTAGAGTGATACTTTTTATATTTTCATTTCCTCTAGGAGTAGTGTTATCATCAATCATTTAATTCAATTTATAATGGATGAATGAAGATCACACCAATGGTTTCATATAGATATGAAACTATGAAAGTACATTCTTGATACCATTCCAATGACAATATACAATGTGTTGGTCCTAAGCTGTTTTTAGCTGACACGTTATTGAGAATGCAATATTGCACTTACATAGGGAATTTCTTCTTCCAATAACTTTTCAGTAATGGATTTTTTCTAGTATCCATATTTCGACCGATCATGGGAGTGCTAACAGGTTACATTTATCCATGTTAATTTTGTCTGAGAACCCTTTTGGATATATGCAAGTATGCAACTGGGGAATTAGTATTCAACCAACTCGGTGTTTAATTTCAAAGCAGACCCGAGTTTCCCGATATCCTTTATCTCAATTACGACTTTCAAGCATCTAAGATTTCTCATATTTCATTATGAGTACGTATTATGTCTCTATCTTATACATACAATGTCTCTATCTTACAGCAAGCTACATAAGTCCTTTTTTATGTTCTCTCTTTAGCATTTCTTTCTTTTATAAAAACATTTTCAGCCACACTTTTATTAGAATAATTTTATTAGTTTTTAATTAATCCATTCTATTTTTATTTTTCAAAAAATCTATTTAATTTATTTTAAAAATGAAATAAAATGCCAATCTAAAGAGTTTTTCCTATAATATTTCTAATAAAAAGTCTAGGACAAAAACATGACTACAAATTTCTATTAGTAAATTATATAATCGTACCATTTTTATCAGTTAATTGTGTTTGGTTAGAAGTGCAGAAGTACTTCTCAAGATTCAAAATTATTCTTACATTGATTTTTTTAAAAATCGGGGGAAATCACTTGTTCAAAGATTGATTCTGATTTTATTTCTGCTTTTAAAAAGAAACATAGTTCTAAACACTTCTTCAAATTAGAAATGAAAAAGGTACAAATATTCTCCTGTAGTATGAGTGTGAGAACAAATATATCATTGTACTATTTTTTGGAACAGACGTACCCCTGAAGTTTATGTGAAAGTGCTTATATACCCATGAACTTTTAAAAGGTGAAAAAATACTCTTTGTGTTCTCATAAAGGAGCAAATTTATCCTTATTGACGTTAAATAAATAAAATAAATTTTAAAAAACACCAAAAAACAATTATAAATTCGAAATTCAAAAATAAAAGATTAAAGCGTTAAAAATAAATATGTATTTTTATGTTAAAATATCAACTCTTTAAATTTAAAATTCATAATTATTATTTTTCCCTTGTAAATGAAGCAATTCATTTTTTCTGTTGGTTACTTTTATTGCTGTAAGACTCTTTTTAGGATTGGGTGATGGAGGTCTGCTTTAACCGTCATTGGCTCATTCGTCCATTATAGGATCAACGAGTCATATTGCTTTTTGAAGGTGATTGACTCTAAGTTTGGTTCGAGGGCTGATGGCTGCTTGTGGTCCTTTTGTCGTTTTACCCCTATCTGAATACTCTGATATGAATTTAAGCCATCTATTTTGACGATCAAAAATAAAAGTTGAGAGATATGTATGCATTTTTACATAAACTTTATGGATATATTTGTTTTAAAAATTGATCCCGATTCAACTTTCCCTTTTAAAAACAAACCAACCCTTTTGATTCCATTTGGAACCGCTGACCCCTGTGACCGTATTGATGAACCATCTGGACCGGGGAAGTTATCCATAGCCGTCTCAACTCTGAAATCTCAAGAACACGGATCCGGATAAATTTAGTTTTGAGATAAGGTAAAAAGCCCCCATCCATCTTCACCTATCGGCCTAGATAAGATTCTTCTCACTTCCGTTGCAGACTTGCAGTTCCCAGAACACTCCAGCATATATTTAGCGTAGCATTCCGGTATAGAATAGAGTAGAATACTCTAGAATATCATAGAGTTGTATAGAATACTCTAGAATTGAATTGTAGCCGTTAGATCAAGTAGATCTAAGCCGTCCATTGAGGAGGAGGACAAGTATAAATACCCCTCATGGCTGGCTCATTTGTATCATCGAAAGCTTGAGAGCAATAAAGCATTTATACGAGTTTCTCCACAATCGGTGTCCTAGTTTCCGCAAGAGTTAGGCTGACTAGCATAGTTCGAGTGAGTGTTGCTAGTGCCGCACGGGTTCGAGAATAAGTTCGTCCGAGTTACCGAAGAGACTTCCGCCCAAGAGAGACGTAGACCACAAGATCGAGTTGATCCTCGGGTCTACACCACCAGCGGGCGTGCCATATAGGATGGCACCGCCCGAGTTAGAAGAAATGAAGAGGCACTTAAAGGATTTGTTGGATGCGGGATACATCCAACCATCCAAGGCACCCTATGGCGCACCCGTGTTGTTCCAAAAGAAGCATGATGGGTCATTGCGTATGTGCATCGACTACAGGGCGCTAAACAAGATTACAGTGAAGAACAAGTATCCGATTCCACTCATTGCGGACTTGTTCGATCAGCTTGGAGGAGCAAAGTTGTTCTCAAAGTTGGACTTGAGGTCGGGTTACTACCAAGTAAGGATTGTCGAAGGAGATGAGCCGAAGACCACATGTGTGACAAGGTATGGTTCCTTCCAATTCCTTGTGATGCCATTCAGACTCACGAATGCTCCAGCTACGTTTTGCACCCTCATGAATCGGGTATTTGAGCTGTTCTTGGACATGTTCGTGGTGGTTTACTTGGATGACATAGTCATCTATAGTAAGACTTTGGAGGAGCACATTGATCACCTAAGGCAAGTGTTCCAGAAGTTGAGGGAGAACGAGCTCTACGTGAAGAAGGAGAAATGTGCCTTTGCTCAAAAGGAGGTGACGTTCCTTGGGCACATTGTTGGAGGGGGCAAGATCCGGATGGATAAGGCGAAGATCGAGGCAATATGTGGATGGGAGCCGCCCAAGAAGGTGACCGGGTTATGATCCTTTCTTGGACTTGCAAACTATTATAGGCGGTTCATTCAAGGCTATTCTTTTATAGCATCTCCGCTCACTGATCTATTGAAGAAGAAGGTAGCATGGAAGTGGGACGAGAGGTGCCAACATGCATTTGAGGAGTTGAAGAGAATTGTGACCGAGGAGCCTGTCCTAGCACTTCCCGATCACACAAAGCCGTACGAAGTCCAGACCGGTGCCTCAGACTTTGCTCTAAGAGGAGTATTGATGCAAGAGGGGCATCCCATTGCCTATGAGAGCCGCAAGCTGAATGACACTGAGCGCCGCTATACGGTCCAAGAGAAAGAAATGACAGCCGTGGTGCATTGCTTGAGGACATTGAGGCACTATTTGTTGGGGTCCAAGTTCGTGGTGAATACGGACAACGTGGCAACAAGCTATTTCCTCAATCAAAAGAAGTTGACGCCGAAGCAAGCAAGGTGGCAAGACTTTCTTGCGGAGTTTGACTTTGTGATGGAGTATAAGCCCGGGAAGACAAACAATGTGGCCGACGCATTGAGTAGGAAGGCTGAGCTAGCTGCCATCACAAGCCCGAGTTTCCCTTTGGTGGATCGAGTCAAGGAGGGACTGGAGCATGACCCAAAGGCCAAGAGTTTGATGGAGTTGGCAAGTCGAGGGAAGACACGCCAGTTTTGGCTTAGAGAGGGGTTGCTCATGACCAAGGGAGATCAGATCTATGTGCCGAAGTGGCAAGGATTGAGGAAAGAGATCACCAAGGAGTGCCACGATTCGAGATGGGCTGGACATCCCGGAATTAGACGCACGATGGCACTGATAGAACGTGTGTACTATTGGCCCCAAATGAAGGAAGAAGTAGAGTTGTACGTGAATACTTGTCTTGTGTGCCAACAAGACAAGGTAGATCAACAACAGCCAACAGGGTTGCTGGAGCCGTTGCCCACACCGGAGAAGCCGTGGGAGAGCATATTAATGGACTTCATCACATGTTTGCCTAAGTCCGAGGGGTGTGGGAACATTATGGTCGTAGTGGATCGGTTTAGTAAGTATGGAGTGTTCATTCCTGTCCCTACGAAGTTCACCGCTGAAGATGCCGTACGCTTATTCTTCAAGCATGTGGTAAAGTATTGGGGCATACCGTTTTACCGGGAAGTTTTGGATGGAGCTGTTCAAGATAATGGAGTCCGAGCTTAACTTCTCTACGAGCTTTCACCCCCAAACCGACGGCCAAACCGAGAGGGTTAATGCTTTGTTGGAGTTGTATCTAAGGCATTACGTGAGTGCAAACCAGCGAGATTGGGCAAAGTTGCTCGACATAGCCCAATTCTCATACAATTTGCAAAGGAGTGAGTCGACGGGGGCAAGTCCGTTCGAGATTGCCACGGGGCAGCAGCCGGCTACTTCGCACTCTTTGGCTGTGGGATATCGAGGTCCGAGTCCATCCGCGTTCAAGTTTGCCAAGGGATGGCATGAGAAGGCCGACATGGCGAGGGCATACTTAGCTAAGGCCTCGAAGAAGATGAAGAAGTGGGCCGACGCTAAGAGGAGAGACTTGGAGTTTGAGGAAGGAGACTTGGTGCTAGTGAAGCTCCTTTCCCACTAGAAGCATACGTTCGCCAAGCTACACAAGGGGCTGGTGCGGCGATATGAGGGTCCGTTTCCCATAGAGAAGCGGGTTGGTAGGCTTGCTTATCGCTTGACCTAACCCTCACACTTGGAGATTTATCCGGTGTTTCACGTGAGCTTGCTTGAGCCCTACAAGGAAGACAAGGAGGATCCGAGTAGGGGCATTTCGAGGAGAGCACCGACAGCTATAACGAAGGTTCCCGAGCGCGAGGTTGGAGAGATATTGGCTCATAGAGTCATACCGAGGAGAGGTGCACATCCGAGCTACGTGGAGTACTTCATCAAGTGGAAGGATGCTCCAGACAGCGAGGCAAGTTGGGAACACGAGTTAACCTTGTGGAACTACAAGGATTTGATAGAGGCTTGCAGGAAGACCACGACGAGGACGTCGTGAGATTGAGTGGGGGAGAATGTCACGACTCTCCTAAACGCCGCGGCATAGAGTGGCATAGGCCGCGGCATACCAAGATCTGGAGGCGAGCTGGAGTCTAGAACTTGCTCAGAGAGAGGGGCAGAATCCTGGAGGCTAAGAGAACATTCTAGATATATGATGTTGTTTTTGTACATTTTATCATGCACATTTCAGTTTCACCAAATGCACAATTGAGTTTAAATTTTTATTCTGCACATTTCAGTTTCATCAAATGCACATTTCCGTTCCACATAATACAATCCAACGGTCCAGATTCGTTCTTATTTCTCTCCTGGGAATCCGTTCTTACCGGAACCGCTCGCTATATATAGAATAAGGATCAAATGAGAAGAGTGCTTATCGTAAGAAGTGAGAATGCATCTGATGCGTTCAATTTAAGATTTGTGCATCAGATTAGCAAAAAAGTGCATGGGAAAGTGCAAAAAATATTTAAAAAGTGATGCTAGATGCGGTGGCATTTCCGTAATTAATCAAAACTTTTCTGCCATCACAAAAAGTGCATCAGATTAGCAAAAAAGTGCATCAGAAATAAGCAAATGTGTAACTTCTCACTTCTCACGTTAAGATGTCTTCTCATTAGAACCCAACCCTATATATATATATATATATATATATATATATATATATATATATATATATATATATATATATATATATATATATATATATATATATATATATATATATATAAACAACACAGTTTTTGTAGCTAGAAAATTTATTTAACTGCATTCACAATTAAATTTTTAGCTGAAATTTGGTGGGTATAAACTAGAGTTGATGAAGAACATGCTCAGCAAATTTCATAAACAAATTATGTAACACCGTCCCCAAGTATATTACTTTTTGGTAAATTATGTATTGAACCTTGAGGAATGGTCATTGAATTTAAGAGATTGTAAATTTTTAGTATTTATTCTGCGTGTTTAGTAAAATGTCGTTGGGGCCAGCACCGGGAGTGTCCCCCCTATATTTCCGAGACCACATATTATATTCATCTTGGACTAGAGAACACTTATATGGTGGTGTATATTCATGTTGGGCCATAGAAAAGGCATAGAGTTGACCGGTTGGTCAAACGAGACCCAATTGCCATTATTGGTATTTTATCATGTAACAGTCCATAATAAATTCCGGGGGCTACTAAATTAAAGTTGGGGAATATATATTCATTCTAGAGACCCACAATAATTGGAAGGGTGATATATATTTTATATAGCCCAATAAAATAAAATATAATTAGAACATTTCGAAAAATACAACTTTTGGAGACGAATGTACATTACACATTGGGATGACCTTCCACATTAATGGGTGCCACCCCACATTTTTGTATGCTAAAAGTTGACTTAAGGGAGCTACATAATATGAGAGTGTGGTGTAGAATAGATGAGGGTGATGGGTTGGTGCGAGGATGACCTTGGGTGGACTTCCCTTCCTCAATCATCATGCAATTGAGACAAAAGGACCTTCTCACATCCCCTCCCCCTATCACTTCGACCAAACACACAAGGAAAGGAGCTCTGCAACATTATCTCCATGGCTAAAAGATTGAGCTCAACCAAGGAGAGGTCCAATGAAGAAGGAAGAATATAGAAGTGTTGACCATCAACAGACGGTGGACCGACACCGACCAAGGGCAGGAATCGGCGCCAATTTGGCTACTGTTAGAGTGTCAGTCGGGTTCCAAGTGTAAACATTGGACCGGCGCCGGTCTGGTCAGTGAACCGGCGTCAGTTAAGCTACGAGTTCTGATGCCCGTTTTTTATGAAAATGTGTATAGAGGCCCAATTCGAGGTGGGATCAACCCCAACCATCATATATATGTATTTTTTTGCATGGAATTGCATGGAATATGACGTTTAAATGCTAAGGCTTGATATATGATGATTAAATGCCAAGACTTGGAATAGTCGTTAGTAATGATATGATATAAATCATATCTAGTATGATTTGTGGTAGATCATAGGAAATGGTGGAGTACACAAGGACTAGACTGTCCTAAAAACGCGGTATATAAGTGGTGGAGAACCTAGGGTCTGGACTGTCCTTAAAACTCAGTGTGTGTGTGTGTATATACATATACATATACACACACATAGAGGATGATTCAAATACAAAGAGGTCTTTCCATGCAAAGTGGGAATTAATCTTGTGCATTCATATCTAGATCTAATGGCTCAAAATGAGCCAAAAGTGAACTAAATTGATCAAAAACACGGTGACAATTTCGTAATTAAAATGAAGTTTTTTGCCACCGCGAAAAAGTGCAACAGAAACACGCAAAAGTGCAACGCGGTGAGGAAAAAGTGCAACCGTTCGCACTTTGCACAGGAGAACCTCTTTTTATTTGATCTCTTCCATATATATATATATATATATATATATATATATATATATATATATATATATATATATATATATATATATATATATATATATATATATATATATATATATATATACACACACACATAGAGAGAGAGAGAGAGATTTAGGTTCAAGTGAGAAAATAATCTTAGGAGAGAAAAAAGAATGATTCTAAGCCATTGGATTGCAATATTATTGAATTTATTTGATTATTTCGTTTAAGGCTAAATGAGTAATTTGAAGAATATTTCCTTCTACGTAATATCCTAATATGAACCAATTCCCTAATTTTTAGCACCTCATAAATTAATATCATCCCTTCATTACCGTATCCCCTCTTACGGATTCTCCACTACAAAATTAAACAACTTGCATTTCTTTACCACTGATTCATCTCAACTTTTATTATCTTTCACGCAAGAAAAATTGCAGGGCGATATATTCTCCTCTCCATGGATTCATAGTAAGACTAACTTGCTTGTATTTCTCGATTGATTTTCTAAACAACTTTTTATGTAATTTGGAATTTGCTATTTAATGTTTTTCATTTCAATAGTTATTGCAGAATTTTATTGAATATATTTCAAAAAAAACTTTAATATATGCTTATTTTCTGAATATTTTATGTATCTTTATCCTACAACTTTTACCATGTAAACACCCTAAACAATATACTTCTATTTTTTTTCAAGTATTGAATATGTGTTATGCTACTTTTTTGTATATTAAAATTTTATTTCACATTGTCACATGATATCATAGTGCAATTGAAATCACATTAATTTTTTTTTTTCAAAAAATGACATACAATTACACTAACATGGATTAAGAGATGCACAATAATGTTATTAATATACTACACCTAATTTTTAGAAAATGCACTCAGACTCCCATATCATGCACTTTATGATTATTGATTCATTGTTCTAAAAATGCACTTTTGACCCTTGTTCTTCCTGAATATGTGGTACTTTGATGCACTTATCATGTTTTGTTCATGTTTTAACTTGATCCAAATTAATTAATGCATCATCATTTTATTATAATGCTCTTATTTGCAGCAACACAATTATATATGATGCACTTTTTATGATTTAAGTGCACTACAATGGATTCATCATGAAAGGCATCTCACAAAATGAATCATCAAAGTGATAGGAATGATATACGGTGTCCCCAATAACAAAGTTTTAAAGCGGCATATGTGGAGCGCAATAAGAAGAGACCATGATACGGAGCGATTATGATGTATTTGAAAGAAAAGATCATTTTATTTTGTAAATAGTGTAGGGTCTATGTAGAATTATAGAAAGTGCGATATAATAGTGCACTTTTGTATATATCTATAATGCACGTGATGAATGTGCATTTTATTTTGTAAAAAAGTGCCAATGTAGAATATTAGAAAGTATGATATAATAATGCACTTCTTTATGATGGATTATAGGTATCCAAGTATATATAAAATGGGAGAGATTTGAGCATATAGAGAGGAAGATGAATGAATAGTGGTATTGAGAGTTATGTTCTAGGGTTACAAATGGCTCCAAGAGGAGTATAAATAGGGAAATAATGGCCCGGGCCGCTAATATGGGCCCGGTAGCCCAACTACATAAAAGACTAATCTAGTACATAGCTACATACAAATGACATATAAGCAGTACAATAATACAAATGATATCCGTAAGATGTGTGTGGGCCGCTGTCCGGGCCCAATAGTCATGAGACCCGGGGGTCCGAGTCTATATACTCTATCAGGAGTCCCCCACTCTCTGAGTCGAGAGTATTCGAGGCGAAAGAGAGTAGAACTGTGTGCTGATCTGTCGTCGTCTGGTGAGTAAACTTCGTGAACAAAAATTTGAATTTCTGCTTCTTTGGTTAACGGAGGCGCTAAGTCCCCCGCTCTTCCAGTCCCCCACTCCTTGAGGCGAGTGTAATGAGGTGAAGAGGAGTAGAGTAATGTGTGTCGGATGATGTCTTCAACAGGGGGCCGAGGGTTGACACCTTTTGATCCACGATGGGGAGATGCCTCGTTAAAAACCTCATTAGGAAAAACCCTGTGGGAAAAAATCCTAATGAGGGAAAAAGAGTACACCGGATGCCCCCAAAATGAAACAAAAGGTGCGAGCCCTTCGGCCTGCAGATGGAGCTGCAGCGGTGCCCGTCTGCTGGATGGTCGAGGCCGATCTCTAGATGTGGGTAGCTCATCATGATCAGTAGTCCTAGTCATCAAATAAAGATGACTAAGGGATGGGTCGAGCGACCGTCCACAATATGATGTCTGGTTCATCAAATAAAGATGACCAGAACGTAAGGTCGATGGGCCGAGAGGCCTGTACGAGAGCTCCACGTTGTCAAATAAAGACGACAGGGCGATGGTGCGGCCGAGGGGCCTGCATAAGAACTCCACATCGTCAAATAAAGACGACGGGGCGATGGTGCGGCCGAGGGGCCTGCATAAGAGCTCCACGTCGTCAAATAAAGACGACGGGGCGATGGTGCGGCCGAGGGGCCTGCATAAGAGCTCCACGTCGTCAAATAAAGACGACGGGGCGATGGTGCGGCCGAGGGGCCTGCATAAGAGCTCCACGTCGTCAAATAAAGACGACGGGGCGATGGTGCGGCCGAGGGGCCTGCATAAGAGCTCCACGTCGTCAAATAAAGACGATGGGGCGATGGTGCGGCCGAGGGGCCTGCATAAGAGCTCCACGTCGTCAAATAAAGACGACGGGGCGATGGTGCGGCCGAGGGGCCTGCATAAGAGCTCCACGTCGTCAAATAAAGACGACAGGGCGATGGTGCAGCCGAGGGGCCTGCATAAGAGCTCCACGTCGTCAAATAAAGACGACGGGGCGATGGTGCGGCCGAGGGGCCTGCATAAGAGCTCCACGTCGTCAAATAAAGACGACGGGGCGATGGTGCGGCCGAGGGGCCTGCATAAGAGCTCCACGTCGTCAAATAAAGACGACGGGGCGATGGTGCGGCCGAGGGGCCTGCATAAGAGCTCCACGTCGTCAAATAAAGACGACGGGTGTGATGGTGCGGCTCAGGGGCCTACATGAGAGCCCCACATCATCAAATAAAGATGACGGGGTGATGTATGGCTCAGAGGCCTATATGCGAGCGCCATGTCATCAAATAAAGATGACGGAGCGAGATATGGGCGATGGGCCTGTAAATGAGCTTCGCGTCATCAAATAAAGATGACGAGGCGATATATGCCCGATGGGCCTGCAACTGAGCTTCGCGTCATCAAATAAAGATGACGGAGCAAGATGTGGCTCAGAGGCCTACAAATGAGTTCCTCGTCATCAAATAAAGATGACAGAACGATATATGGCCGATGGTCCTGTAGATGAGCTCTTCGTCATTAAATAAAGATGACAGAGCGATATATGGCCGATGGGCCTACAAATGAGCTCTTCATCATCAAATAAAGATGACAGAGCGATATATGGCCGATGATCCTGTAGATGAGCTCTTCGTCATTAAACAAAGATGACAGAGCGATATATGGCCGATGGGCCTACAAATGAGCTCTTCATCATCAAATAAAGACGACAGAGCGATATATGGCCGATGGGCCTGCAAATGAGCTTCGCGTCATCAAATAAAGATGACGGAGCGATATATGGCTGAACTCTGGGCTCCTTTAGCCTTTCGGCCGGAGACCGCAAGATGTTCGCTATATCTGAATAGGGGGCGAGGCGGTGGACGCCTGCCTGAATATGAGGACGACGACGCTGATGAGTCGGTCCGAATATGAGGACGACAGCGCTGACGAACCGGTCCGAATATGGGGACGATGGCGCTGGTGAGCCGGTCCGAATATGGGGACGAGGCGATGATAAGCCATGCGTCATATGAAGGCGACGGTCACCATCCAGGAAGGGAATGGCGAGCCTGGTCGCTAGATAAGGACTTCGGCGCTGGGGCCGGTCTAAAGGTGAGGACGAGGCGATGATGAGCCGTGCGTCATATAGGGGCGACGGTCGCCGTCCGGGAAGGGATGGCGAGCCCAATCGCTATAACAAGACTTCGGCGCTGGGAGCCGGTCTTGAGATAAATAATCACGTCGCGGCCGAGAGGCTGATCGCGATGTGCGGATGACAATGATGAGGAGCCAGTCCGAAATATGATGACGAGGCGATGATGGAGCCGATCGTCATATAGAGGCGATAGTCACCATCCAGGAGGGGATGACGAGCCTGATCGCTAGCCCAACACACTCGGCGCTGATGAAGCCGGTGTTGGGATAGGGTGTGACGTCGTGGCCGAGGGGCCGATCGTGATGTGCGGATGGAGATGATGAGCCGATCCGATAATATGATGACGAGGCAAGAATGGAGCCGATCGTCATATAAGGGCGATGGTCACCATCCAGGAAGGGATGGCGAGCCCGATCGCTAGCTCAAGACTCTCGGCACCGAGGAAGCCGGTCTTGAGATAGATAGTCACGCCGAGGCCGAGGGGCCGGTCGTGATGTGCGGATGGCGATGAAAAAAAAACCAATCCGAGATATGATGACGGGGCAATGATGAGCCGGCCGTCATATAGAGGCGATGGTCACCATCCAGGAAGGGATGGTGAGCCCAATCGCTAGCTCAAGATCGCATTGAGACCGAGGGGTCTGCCGCGATGTGAGGATGACGACGATGATGAGCCGTTCCAATAAATGATGACGAGGCCATGATGGGCCAATCGTCATGTAAAGGCGACGGTCACCATCCAGGAAGGGATGGTGAGCCCGATCGCCAGCTCAAGACTCTCGGCGCTGAGGAAGCCGGTCTTGAGATAGATAATCACGCCGAGGCCGAGGGGCCGGGCATGATGTGAGGACGACGACGATGAGGGGCCGGTCCAAAATCCATGCAACGGTCGTCATCCGGTAAAGGAATGACTAAGACCGGTCTCGAGATAAATAATCACGTCGAGGCCGAGGGGGTCGATCGTGATATGAGGACGACAACGATGAGGAGTCGGTCCAAACAATGATGACGAGGCGATGGTGAAGCCGATCGTCATATAAAGGCGATGGTCACCATCCGGGAAGGGATGGCGAGCCCGATCGCTAGCTCAAGACTCGCGGCGCTGAGGAAGCCGATCTTGAGATAGATAATCACGCCGAGGCCGAGGGGCCGGTCGTGATATGAGGACGACGACGATGAGGAGTCGGTCCAAACAATGATGACGATGCGATGGTGAAGCCGATCGTCATATAAAGGCGATGGTCACCATCCGGGAAGGGATGGCGAGCCCGATCGCTAGCTCAAGACTCGCGGCGCTGAGGAAGCCGGTCTTGAGATAGATAATCACACCGAGGCCGAGGGCCGGTCGTGATATGAGGACGACGACGATGAGGAGTCGGTCCAAACAATGATGACGAGGCGATGGTGAATCCGATCGTCATATAAAGGCGATGGTCACCATCCGGGAAGGGATGGCGAGCCCGATCGCTGGCTCAAGACTCGCGGCGTTGAGGAAGCCGGTCTTGAGATAGATGATCACGCCGAGGCCGAGGGGCCAGTCGTGATGTGAGGACAACGACGATGAGGAGTCGGTCCTATAATATAATGACGAGGCACTGATGAAGCTGATCGTCATATAAAGGCGATGGTCACCATCCAGGAAGGGATGGTGAGCCCGATCGCTGGCTCAAGACTCGCGGCGCTGAGGAAGCCGGTCTTGAGATAGATGATCACGCCGAGGCTGAGGGGCCAGGCGTGATGTGAGGACGACGACGATGAGGAGTCGGTCCAAATAATGATGACGAGGCAATGGTGAATCCGATCGTCATATAGAGGCGATGGTCACCTTCCGGGAAGGGATGACGAGCCCGATCGCTGGCTCAAGACTCGCGGCGCTGAGGAAGCCGGTCTTGAGATAGATGATCACGTCGAGGCCGAAGGGCCGGTCGTGATGTGAGGACAATGGCGATGAGGAGCCGGTCCTATAATATGATGACGAGGCGCTGATGAAGCTGATCGTCATATAAAGGCGATGGTCACCATCCAGGAAGGGATGGTGAGCCCGATCGCTGGCTCAAGACTCGCGGCGCTGAGGAAGCCGGTCTTGAGATAGATGATCACGCCGAGGTTGAGGGGCCGTTCATGATGTGAGGACAACGGCGATGAGGAGCCGGTCCTATAATATGATGACGTGGCAAGGCGTTGGCGCCAGACTGAACATGTAGGACGGTGGAGCTGGTCCGAAGATGAGGGACGGCGCTGGGCGCTCGTCTGAGATGAGGGACGGCGCTGGGCGCTCGTCTGAGATGATGGACGGCGTTGGGCGCTCATCGGAGATGATGGACGGCGCTGGGCGCTCATCTGAAAATGATGGACGGCGCTAGGCGCTCATCTGAAAATGATGGACGGCGCTGGGCGCTCATCTAAGATGATGGACGGCGCTGGGCGCTCGTCTAACAAATGAGGGACGGCGATGGGCACTCGTCTAAGATGATGGACGGCGCTGGGCGCTCGTCTGAGATGATGGACGGCGCTGGGCGCTCGTCTGAACATGAGGGACGGCGTTGGGCGCTCGTCTCAAAATGAAGGACGGCGCAGGGCGCTCGTCTAAGATGAGGGACGGCGCTGGGCGCTTGTCTGAAAATGAGGGACGGCGCTGGGCGCTCGTCTGAAAATGAGGGACTGCGTTGGGCGCTCGTCTGAAAATGAGGGACGGCGCTGGGCGCTCGTCTGAAAATGATGGACGGCGCTGGGCGCTCGTCTGAAAATGATGAACGGCGCTGGGCGCTCGTCTAAGATGATGGACGGCGCTGGGCGCTCGTCTAGTCTGCATGTATGGTCTTGCTTCGTCCATAATGTGTAGTATTTGCCTGATATGTACTTAGTATTGTTGTGGGGATTCCATTTTTTGTTGCTCGAGCCCGGCGAGTGCGCGCGGTCCTCGGCTTCCCTCTTTTATTTTTTCTTTTTCCTTTTCTTTTCCCTTTTTTTTGATTCCGTTCCCCATTTCAGGGAGTGTCCTTCTTTCAGGCTTCGGCCGAAGGGGTCGCTAGTCCTTCGGCCGGTTCGGACTTCGTTTATAACGTTCGTGATCTCGGGGGGGTCCTGTCGCCTATTTATGACGCGGGCTAGACTTTTGGTTGGTTTCCAACGGCTGCCGTTGCCCGACCCTGAGTTTGGGGATTTTGTCTCCTCGGCCATGATTTCAGGCCTGTCGTCCTGCGATCGGGCGCGTGGACGATGCGGGGAACTTCCCATTTCAAGACGTGGGCCGTTTGCGGGCCCGTCGTACTGGGGACATCGTCGGCCCTGCCTGAGCATTTCGCTCTAAGGGGCCGATACGACGTGCTCTCTCAGCTGGGCCTGAGCCTTTCGCTGATACAGAATACAAAGTGGAGCAGACCTGAGCCTTTCGCTCGAAGGCTGCTGATACGACACGTGGTATCTTCTATTTACATTTCCAAAAAATAAGCGGAATACAATAGGTGCGTTGTTCATGGCAATGGCTTTTGGGCGACGCGATTAGCGTCTCGGAGAACGAGGTGTACCGTTTACCGCTATCGGGCATAACGCCATGTGCGGCCGGTAGCGGCTCTCATTTTTAGATGCCCGAGTCACCAAATAAAGGTGGCTAGGGTAGGTCGAGGGACCCAAATATAATTCAAATCATCAAATAAAGATGTTCAGTAGACTAGAGCTCGGGTTCACTACTCTGGGGTTTTTTGACCCGCTCTAATGGCGATGATAAAAATAATAATGCCAATAATAATGCATCATTAGCGACCTCGGGAAATTTTAATCCCTCATAATGGTCTTCACCACCTCGGGGGTTTTTAACCCGCCATAATGGTGGTGGAAATAATATAATTAATAACAGTAATAATTATACTACTATCATTTAATAAATATTTTAAAGGTATAAATAGGAGTATTGGGTTGTTGGATACTTAGCTCTTGAAATTGGGATGGAAACTGGTTGTGTAGAAATTGGGCCCATTGATAAGTTTGATTGTAGCAAAATGCGGTCCGGCCCACCGTTGCTGCCAAAGGGTTTCTATTATGCAAGGTGTGCAATTTTATCCGCCTTCACATCTGCAAACAACCTTGTTTTGCGACCAAGAATAGCTCACAGCTACTTAGCCAAGAGAGGAGCCCAGCAGCAATTGGGATGCTAACGGAAAAACCCTCTCAGGCTGTATTAGGGGAAGCTTTCGCGGTCCTAGAGTGACACGTTGCTCAGGCGCGGCAGATCAAAAATGACCGAAAGCAAGGCCGCTAGGTCTCCTGTAGCCCCGACGAAGCTCTTCCTCAGGCGGTGACCCGTACACTCTTCAAGTGGGCGGAGCGAGCAGCCGTGACGTTGGCGGGGTTGGACAGAGGACCTCATTCTTGGTGCAACGAGTTGCAAAGAATGGCTCATGGTAGCTTCGGTTCAGCGTGTGGTGGCGACCAGGGCGATGATCTTTCCGACGAAGAGCTTTTGTTTTTCATTCCCAGATCCCGTTTGTTACTTTTGGAGCTCCTGGCAGCCATTAATGGCGGTACTTGAGGTCCAACCCTGGCAATTGAGTCAAACGACCATTGAGATGGAGATCTTGGCCCTAGTTCAGACCGTCAAGTTGTGGTGGCGACAGCAGAGTGCCAGAGGTCGTGGATCGATCTCAACATCACTTCGGAGAGCTGGGTGAGCGCAGATCTGGACAGCAACTGCAGGTCTGTATCCCTCGCCAGGCCTGGAACGACGGTAGTGCTGGACTTCAGCAGGTGCAGCGGCAGCAAGAATGGTTGACGGCGGTTCAGATCCTAGTTTTTCAAATTTTTTTTTCAGACAGTTTTTTTTCCTGAATTTGTATTTTGGATGAGTGTTTGGAGATTCTTGGGAGGAATCTAGCTTGATTTTGCTCTAATCTCTCAATGAAAGCACCATTGATGGATTATAGGTATCCAAGTATATATAAAATGGGAGAGATTTGAGCATATAGAGAGGAAGATGAATGAATAGTGGTATTGAGAGTTATGTTCTAGGGTTACAAATGGCTCCAAGAGGAGTATAAATAGGGAAATAATGGGCCGGACCGCTAATATGGGTCCGGTAGCCCAACTACATAAAAGACTAATCTAGTACATAGTTACATACAAATGACATATAAGCAGTACAATAATACAAATGATATCCGTAAGATGTGTGTGAGCCGCTGTCCGGGCCCAATAGTCATGAGACCCGGGGGTCCGAGTCTATATACTCTATCACTTTATATATTCAAAATAGAAAGTGCAAGCTAATGATATAAACATGCACTTTACAAAAGTGCTGATTAATGTAATAAAAGTGTTAGTTCACACTCTTTTACATTTATATTCATCTATTCAAAATCATTGTGATTTTAAAATGTATGAATTGATAATGCACTTCTTTATATATTTAAAATGTACATAATAGTTTTCAGTTACACGAAAGTGCACGGGAGCATGCACAAAGTGTAGAATAATGTTATAGAAAGTGCAAGCTAATGACATTAACATGCACTTTACAAAAGTGCAGATTAATGTAATAAAAGTGTTATTTCTTTTCAGATTCATTCCATTGATAAACAATATAATAATGATTATTTAAATTACTACTAGTGGAACTAATTTTCCTAATTCAAAGAAACTTTCAACTATGGAATTACGTGTGCAAGCCATGAAGCCAAATGATAACTAACCAATTAAATGCTTGATAATTAATAGTGCTAACTCTTAGGGAAAGTTGAGTTGAGCGGTTGCAAAATGGTTAAACAAATGAGAATTTTAAGGAAATATATTTAATGGTCCGTTTGCATGTGTTTCCTATTATAAATCCATTGACATGTTTGCCCTTTATTATTAATTACGTTACTATTATGATTAAAATTGCCTTTCACAACTCCTCTTAATTACGACATTGCCATCACCCATTATATCTAATCTCAATCGTTGATGAAGTATATTAGATGGTTAGATTTTGTACTTTTTTCTCTCCTGGGACATCATTCTCACCTGAACCATCCCATATATATATATATATATATATATATATATATATATATATATATATATATATATATATATATATATATATATATATATATATATATATATATATATATATATATATATATATATATATATATATATAGACTAATAGGCTGAGGTGAGAAGTGCTCTTAGGTTGAGAACTGCGAGGTTTAACTAATAGACTAAAAACACGAACTTTTAACCAATAAATCATAACTTATAAACCCCGTCGAAAATAATTACGAAAATGCCACCGCAAAAAAATAAGCCTGGAAACCTTGAAATTTTTTGGACGCGGTGGCATTTTCGTAATTATGATGGAGAGCTTTATAAGTTATGATTTATTGGTTATAAGTTCCTATATTCAGTCTATAAGTTTACTGCGTTGTAAGATTAGATGCAAATCCAAGGGTTAAGATTGCTTCTCACTTCTCATTTTAAGAGGAACTTCTCACATGATCTTTTCTCAGTCTCTCTCTCTCTCTCTCTCTCTCTCTCTCTCTCTCTATATATATATATATATATATATATATATATATATATATATATATATATATATATATATATATAATATAGATCAAATACAAACTATTAATATACTAACCTACAAACTAATCTCAGCCCTTTATTTTAGGTTGATCATCCGTATCTTCCATCTTAATTAGAATGGGCAATTGAGGGCTTATTAGTCTTTTAAGTTTATTTTACATTTGTAAATAAAATCATGGTTCCTTACATAACTCATCTCATCGGATCATTTCCTTTCCGGTACATTTGATTAGGCTTCTCTACAGAATCAAAGCTTCACCATCTCCATCTACCATTTCGTCTATGCAGGTTCCATCCACGTTCATTCATCAACATCCATCGCTACAAAGGATGTTGTCCCCATCTTCATCCCTGCTTCCATCTGCACCTCCATCTATATCTCCATCTCCATCCCCAGGACATTCCATCTCCAAACTTTTCTTCATCATTGACGATAATAATTGCTTTGGTTATACAGTTTATAGCCACCATCAATAGAGAACTTCTCTTCAACATAAGTAATTGTTCTCTACTTTGATTATAACTTTATCTCCACATTCATCTCCATCTCTTTCCCCATGAAATCTTGCACGTCAGATACTTTGGTTAAAACATATTTTTCCATTATGAGATTTATCATATTTAACGTTTTGAATTTTTGTGTTCATGAAATTCATCAATTTCGTATTTATGAAAAAAAATGTTTAAATATTTCTACCTTAATGAGCCAGAAGCATTATGCATTTTGTGACCTCATGAATTTAGTATGCATGTCCGTTGAGTATACAATGCAGATCTCATAGTGATAAGATGCACTATGAACTTCTAAAGTGCACATATAATCTTACTAAAATGCAATATATATATATATATATGAATTTATAAATGCACATGACACAATGATAAAATGCAATATATGAACTACTAAGATGCAAATGACAAAGCAGTCGGATGCAGTGTAAACTTCTAAAGTGCATATATCATTTTACTAAAAGGCAATATTAGAACTTGTAAAATGAGCCTATCATAAATTTAGTATGCTTGTCAGTTGATTATATAATGTAGATGCCATGACCATAAGATGTAGTATTAACTTCTAAACTACACATATCATCTTTCTAAAACGACATATACAAATTATGAAACATAATGATAAAATGCAACATATGAACCACTAAAATGCAGATGTCATAGCGATAAGGTGCAATACGAACTTATAAAGTACACATGTTATATATATATATATATATATATATATATATATATATATATATATATATATATATACACACACACACACACGAACTTATAAAAATCAGTAATATACGAACTTACATTACTGAAATGCAATATACAAACTTGTAAAATGCACATGTTATAATGATAAAATGCAACATATGCACTACCTAAATGCAAGATCGACATATTGGGCTTTAGAGGGCAAATATGTAGCCTGAGTAAAAATAATATGCTGGGCCGAATGCTGATATGCCAAGTAATGGGCAGTCCAATCACATTCCCGAACACAACAGGAGAAACCCACCCCTTTCCTATTTGCGCGTTGTAAGCTTTCCTGAAAAGAGGTCTTCCATTTGCTCACACCACCGTCTAGAATATACGAAAGAGCTACCGTTGAATCCATTTCCACCAAGAAATCGGAGAAGCCTTCAGAGATAGCCATATCTGAAGCATACAGAGCCGCAGCCAACTCAGCTTCCAAAGGAGAGTCAACCGACAAAGGAAAAGATGTAGCGAAAACGAGAGCACCATCTGCCTTCCTCATAATCGCGCCTCCGTTTGCAACTCCAGGTAAAAAGCTAGCATCAGTATTAAGTTTAAGAGCATCAGTAGGTCTTTTCCATTTTACAGCCATGAAAAATCCCCCTTTAAGCTTAAAATTAGCCGGAAACAATTTTTTCTCAAAAAGTATATCACCAATTGTTTGAATCTTCAACTTTGAGAAGCTGCTGACCCAGTTCTGAGTATAAATTTTGATTTGAGACATAATAAACTCAGAGGTGAGAACTTTAGTCTCAGGACCCCAGATAATACTAGAGTAAATCCTCCATAAGTGCCAACAAATGATGCCCGGTAAGATATGTTTAAAGATATCAATTAGCTTCTTTCTCCCAACCCTAAACCACCATGCCATGAAGATATCCTTAATTTTGCTTACATGATTGGGTATAGGAATGCCAAAAATACCCATGAAGCAAAACCAAATTGGTTTGGAAACCGGACAATAATAGAACAAGTGAACAACATAATCTTCATCTTTTTTACACAAATGGCATCTTGATGGGTTAAGAACCATATGAAACCTGTGCAAGTTATCCATTACTGGTAGAATACCTGACAGAATCTTCCATTGAAATTTTTTTATTTGCAGGGATTGCTTGGGATGCCAGGGATGTCAGGCATGCCTGGGATGCCTGACAACATGCTTACTATGCGGACTTGTTTGGTTTGCCGTCTTTTAGGTTTATTTACCGATGTTTACCATTGGGTCAGGTATAGCCCCCTCAATGGATTCTGTTTTCTTATTTTGCTTGGTAGTTTTCTGGGAGGTATGCCTCATTGGAGGGGTTTTGGTCTGGCCCCCCTCTCTCTCTGTATTATTTCTTATCTTTAATAAAATTTGGTAAATGTTCCCCAGCATTTACCCCACTGATTTTGGTGGTTTGCCTTCCGGGTTATAAAAAAAGCAAGATCGACATATTTATCGCTATGTAGTTCTAATATGAGTTATTGAGATATTATAAATATATAATGCACATATGGTAACCTTAATATGCACATCAAGTTAATATATTATGCATATTCCATAATCCTAGTATGCAGTGCTAAAAAAATGAAAGGTTAATTAGGAAGTGATTAATTCCAAAAATCAAGTTATTTTTTTAATGACTGACAATGAATTATTAATATTTAAAATGAGAAAGTTATTTTTCAATTTAGAGAAGCAAAATGAGGGATTCCATGCATGGATAAAATATGCAATTTTCCTTATTTAAACTTATATGGAGAAACTGTGCAACCTTCTATATTTATTTTGTTTTTTACTTGGGCGGCTACAATTGTAGTGGTAGGTTAGCATTAATGATGGGATTGAGTTATACAGAGTATTTGATTTCCAATTTTAAATTGACGGCTCCTTTTTAAAAAGTTAATTTACCCTTGTATCCCTTCCTCATTAACAATATGTAGTAGGGGCACAACAAGATATAATTCCATGTATCTCACCACAAAATTCCTACGGTGGGTGCTATATGGGCAACCATTGATTTGGCTAATCTGGACTTTTGGCATGTATTTTCCATGTTTACACCTTTAAAGCATGGGGTTTCATGAGCTGAGTTTGCTTCTCCAAACTCATCAGCCCCACCCACTCATTCCCTTATAATCGCATCTAATGGGAGGCTAGGGTCATATGCTGCATGCTGAATATAACTGGCAGCTTAATTTGCTCTACTCCACAGATGTGTTTCTGATAATGTTCCTGGCAAGTTGGATGTATCCAACTCCATCAACCAATGTGATTCAGAGAATACAAGTAGTAACCCCTCAACTGAGGCTCTTTTTTCTGGAAAAGTATGTGTCGCTGTTGCTGATGATGGTGAACCCCCCTATATATATATATATATATATATATATATATATATATATATATATATATATATATATATATATATATATATATATATATATATATATATATGGTGGAGAACCCAAAGACGAGATTGTCCTCAAACTCAAAATATAACTGACGGAGTACCCAGAGACTCGACTATCCTCAAATCTCGTAGATTACGATTTAATAATTCAGGACCGGGCGGTGTCCTCAAAGTATTTGATTGAACAAGGAGGAGTCCTATACACTATGATTTTATAAGTAATCAATAACCTACGGGTTGAGTATTTTCCAAATGTATATACTAATATGTATTTCAAGACATGGGGGAAAGATATAAGTATATGTATCACTCTATGTTTGAGTCTTATACTTGAAACGTTAGTTGTTCTACATTTAGTCTGCTTCTCACTAGTATTCGCGTATTGACTCCATCGGGGGCACCATTTTCAAGTTGAAGCAAACGCTTGCTACCCGCACCTTTCAATCGGGTGAAGTCACATTCAGGAGGACGTGGTTCGTGCTTTTTTATCTATTATATAATCTAAAAGCGAAAGAATTTTGGGGATTGGATTCCCGCTCAAAAATGTCAACATCGAATGAGTCATTTATTTCCTACTATTAGAAAATAAATCTAAAGGTTTCAAGTTGGGATGAACATTCACGTTGAGAGATGGGTGTCAGTGTGTCACTGTGTTTTTTTTAAATCCATTGTTCACAGTGTTCCCTCCAACTCTTTAAGCTATTTCTATTGGTTGATGGGGAGTTGAGCACAATGTTGAAGATTGGCTATCTTTTATTTGCAACAGTTTTTTTAGGAAGGCTATTTCTATTGGTTGATGTGGAGGTGAGCACAGTGCTAAAGATGAGATATCTTCTCTACGCAAATGTTTTTTAGGGATTCTATTTCTCAAGTGGGTGGGTGCGTGTAATTTAGTTCAAGTACACTGTACACACGACAAAGACTAATCTTTCTTGGCCCATGCCTCATTGATTTCTCGTGCTACTTTTTGCTATAAAAGCAGGACATGCTCTTGGGTTTCAATTGCCGATTTACAAGCGCAAGATAATATCAATGGGCATAAGGTATTGGTACACTTTGAGTCCTATCCCCGATTCAATTTTTTTCTTATATAATTGTATTTTCACTAATTGTGTTTTCAAACAAATGGTTTAGAAATCTACAAGGCTTCAAGGATGCAGAAAACTTTATGCTTCCAAGCCTACCACAAAAGCTTATAAGAGTTCATTTGTTGCAAAATTATGTGTTTATATTAATTATTTTTGTTGTACTTGATTAAAAGTAGCCTATGTTGTTGAGATTTTTAATCAGTTGTGTGTTCATATGGCTTAAATAAGTGTAGCAGGAGTAACATAACTGCATTTGAAATTAATGTGTAAGATTCAGAGATGTTGGTCCAGAATAGGACGCTCGTAGGCTTTTAGGAAAACTACGTACGACACTCAAGCAGGAATCAAGAAAGTAATATGAATAAGGAAAGTCGCAAAGGGAATTTGGTAGCCAGAAATAGCATATGAAATTTGCCTCATCTAATCTGAATTACAACCCGCCTTTTATAGGCGTATACAAATCGTAACTGCTACCGATAATAATGACTAATTAATTACAACATTAATACGGAATTAAATACATAATTAATAGCGCATTAATTGCTTGACCGTTACTCTTCTGGGCTGGGAGGTTGCCCGGACTGGCATACTCCCCGCTGGGCTGGCTGGTAGGCTCCAGGTTGTGGACTTGGATCCACGGATCCAAGTTCGGGGCTTGTGCTGATTAGGTTCTGGGCCTAGTCCCATTACTCCATCAAGAGACATACCTGAAATCTTTGTTGGTGCCATTGGTTTCCTATTTCTATCCTATGTCTAATTATTACATCACAAACTTTACAAACTAGGATCACAAATGGATTCATTAACAATACATGTTAATAAACTACAAACACCCAAAAAATAACCGACGTCAACTTCCTGCAAAATACAAAGAGCTTAGCAAATCAGCAATTCCCTCATGCGGGTATGAGATGTGTAAAGGACTATACGTTTCATTGCAGGGTGATCCATTTAATTATACATATTGATTAAGTGAAAGATAGACCTGCTATTAAGTGAAAGGTTGTGTAAAGGAGTATACCTTTCATCGCATGTCTCATTTATACATATTTATGCAAAATTCCAGATGTGTCCTTTATCATTCCCAATGTGAAGTTCTTAAAAATGACATCCTCAATTAATTTTTAGTAGTTTAATCGGAAAAGATGTTTCATATAATATTGTGGAGCTCAATTTTTTTTTGTTTTCTTGAACTATGTATAGTTGTTTGGAAAACTGTTGCCGTTTCGCATTTTGAAACTGTGTATGGTATTTATGTTTTTATTATATGTCGGTGTAATATTTATCTTTTGTGATGGATTAGAAGTGTGACTATATGCTTTTGGTGTAACCGTTAAATGTTTGTTATTAAAGAAAAATGACTGTTCTTTTACCTTTCTTCATGGCGATTTATTTAGCAAACGGCACAGGTGCATGGCATTTTTAGCAACCATATATCCTGTATGTTTAGCCTGTAGTGTTCATTAAATTAAATAAGTGATAGAATATAATCAAAGTCTAAAATCTGAGAAAATGTAAGGCCTACCAGTATGCTTCGCCTGTAGTGTTCATTGACAAATTAAGGGCTCATGGAAGGAGCTGCAAATGATGAAATTATTAGTTGTTTTGATGTCTGAAATATCACGACAGCGTAGACAAAATTAAATATAATAAGCATACATGTTGCTTAAATTGTATGTACACGGACTTGTGTTTACATCCACTTTTTTGTTGGTGGTTATTGTTTTGGTAAAATTTCAGATCAGTGGTGGGTAACATCAGCATGGGGTTTGGTGGTAAGCCGTGGTAGAGATCGAAGGATGCAATTAGGTTAGTGGTGGGGAGATAGTGAGACCAACTTGGATTACGGGATATTGATTCTGGGTGGTGGAGTGGTTTAATGAGGGTTGGGCGCAACATGTGTGACCATTGGATTAGCATTGACACCACGTGACATACAGTTGCAGACAGGTGTAAATTAAAAACAAAGTCAGAAGTGACTAGCTTTTTTCATAAACCGCTTTCAAATTGATTTAAAGATCACATAATTAATGTTTGTTTTTTTAAAGTCAAAATTCAGGAAAAAAAATGCATACATCTGTTTGTGATTTTCGTCAGGTGTTTTCGTGTGCATTTTTAACAAAAATGGAATATATTCCACATGTTCGAACATATAGGTGGTAATATTATTCAAAAATAAAAAATTTGAAATGGACAAAAAAAATACTCGCATCAATTGCCATTTTGACATGCAAATATTTATTTATTTTTAAAATTTTAGAATTGAAGCAAGCTTTTTGTGTTAAATACATACACGCAGATCTAATTTTTTAGTGACACATACGTAGACCTATTTAAAAAAATATTATGATATTTTTTGTGTTAGAACTGTTTTGTCTTATTCATATTTCAAATAATCTGTTCTGAAGCATTTTTTTCAAAATTGTTCTGAAACATATTATGTTCTAAGTATATGAAATCATGTCATGTACAATCTAATAACATTTTTAGAAAAATCTTCAAGTAATATGGTAGTAATAAACGCATATCTGCTAGATCTATGGGTTGTTTGTGTTGTGGTTTGTACAGAAGTCCGATTGGGTTGTTTTACGAAAAGATTTAATTATTGAGATGGTAGTGTGTAGTAGAGGGAGTGTGTTGTTACCGTTCTTATAAAACATATAGCGGAGGTGGAGGTGAATGATGCATTGAGGCGAACGAGGCGGCCGAGGCTTACAGGAGCTTGATTCATGGTTGGCAACTGAAATAGTGAAATGTTCCCGGAGAATAGAAAAGTTGAGAAGTTTTTGGGGGTTGTATGTTGCAGTGGTCGGTTGGAGAGGGGCTGGCCGATTGGGGTTGCTGCCTTGTTGGGAAGGGTGTTTTTTCTAGGGAGGGCTCAAAATTTTAATAAAAAAGGTTGTGTTTCGTGGGCTTCACATACTCATAGTTGATGGGCTACTCATTCCAGGCCCATTTTAATGGGAGGAGCACGTATGTGGTTACAATATACACAAAGCACTCACACACGTGTTACTTTTATCTGTTTAAGAAAAAAACTCCGTAATGATTGAGACTCATGGTAAAGGGCATTAACTTTAAATAATATCAATGTTGATCAATACAAATAATAATAAAATACTTATAATAATTCATGTTTAAGACAAACACTCCGTTGACCAATAACTTTATTAATAAAATCAATAAAAAATTAGAAATTTTCAAAATTATTTCTTAAATAAAAATACTTATAAAAACTACGAAATGAAAGTAATTTACAAAAATAAGACTAAAATTACTATGGATATAATGTCATTGTCATATTATATAATATGCAACCATAGCCAGTATACTTAAGAGATCACATTTTTATATACAATCTTTATTTTAATCATGATCATGTAACTATTTCAAAAAGATTATATGCATAAGTAAATACCTAAATTTGTCCTCTACATTAGTAGATGACCTATTTGAACATTTTCGCATAAATTTATATTTAAGCATAGTTTAAGAATGACATAACATATTTTCATATATTCTCACACCTCCTGATTTGTCAGGTTACAAAAGCAATTTGTCTAACTAATGCAATTCTTATAGATGTAAAGCCACCCTATTACTTAGTCATTATAAATAATTTTCCTTCATCGTAACTAAAATTTGTAATGTTGGTGAAGTTTCAATGACTCATCTGAGTTTTGATAGTGTTTCAAAGGTTGATTCTACGACCGATCTAATGGTGGAACTGCATACATCGGAGTTCTTGAATAGTATAAAATTATCTGGTGTACCGAATCATGAGTTAACGTTAAGGGTAGGGACACCAGTGATGCTTTTACAAATATAGATCATTCAATGGGTTGTGTAACGAGACTCAGCTTATTCTAACGAGGCTCGATGATCATGTTTTGGAGGGGAAGATTTGAACTGGTGTCAGTGCTGGATAAAAAGTATTAATTCCTAGATTGTCCTTGACCCCATCCGATGTCAGATTGCCTTTCAAATTTCAAAGGCGACAATATCCAGTTATGACTTCATATGCTATGACTATAAATAAAAGTCAAGGTCAATCTTTATCCCGTGTTGGATTGTTGTTGAAAAAACTGGTATTTACACACGGGCAGTTGTATGTTGTAGTATCAACGTTTACCAATCGTTGTGGTTTGAAAATTATAATTGTTGATGAAGATGAAGGAACCACTCACAAGACTCAGAATGTTGTATTCAAAGAAGTGTTCAACAATGTTTATGTTTACATGAAATGCATATTTACAATGTTATGGTTTGTACGTATTTGTGGGATGTTTTTTATCTTTTAAGTAATGGTTAGTGCTCTCTTTTTAACCATAATATTATAAATGTGTTTCATTCATTGCTTTGATCTATATCAGTATTCCATGGAGACAGATGCTGTCATCAATTGATAGTGTAATTTGAATTAGTGAGCACAAATAAATTTGAAAGAAAATTTCTCCGACCGTACATCGCACGAGTGAAAGAAAAAGATACTAGTTATCTTTAAAACTACAAACACTTGTTCACGGATATTTTGTAATTAATACTTTGTTTTGGGCCTTGCGAGCCCACATTTTGCCATATGTGGCCATGATCGACTTTTGAATACTTCCGCTATTCGTTCAGTCTAAAGTGTGATGTTGTTATGTATGTTTACTTACTGAGTACGTATAATATGAACTAGAAATTTTATCAATCTAGGACCTGAAAGTTAGACGAACTATCAATTCGGGACCTGAAAGATGAAATGTATCGGTATAGGACCCGAATGATGGAAAACTATCAATCTAGGACACGAATGATTGAAAACTACCAATTTAGGACCTAAGTTTTCATAAATTTTATTATTTTTTATTTTAATAAATTTAAATAATATTTAGGTTTAATAAACTAATAATCTTTTGTGAAGAAAATTTCACCAAATATTAGCAATGGAATTAATAAAAAAATTAAATAAATCAAAACCTATGAAATGTTAGGTCCTAGATTGACACTTTTTCATCTTTCGAGTCCTATACCGATACATTTCAGCTTTCAGGTCCCGGATTGATAATTCGTCTATCTTTGAAGTCCCAAATTGATAAAATTCATATGAACTATGTTCATGGACGCCTTGTACGATCAAGTGCGTGTGACCTGCGGGTGACATCATTCGACTGTGCGGCGGTTGTACACGCGCTTAGATGCGATCTTGGGCGTGGCAAATTCCACTGGGAAGGGCTCCAAATGCCCTCGCCCAGACGACAAATCCTGTTAAGCCGATCTGACAAAATCGCTACTCTGCTCGATTTATTTTAGTCATATTAGATCAGACTAGACTAGACTATAATAGATCAGATCAAACTAGACCAGATCAGTTATAAAATACCGCACAAACCAGACATTATTCATACCAGACTAAACGAGTGCAAATCATAACATACAAGATCAGATTTTATAGATCACACCAGATTAGACATACTAGAAAATTGAGTTCAAATAAGGGGTGTTTGGAACTGATACTGCTGCTGCTTCTTTTTAAAATAGAAGCAGAATCAGTTTTCAGAAGCTGGCCACCCCTAGCTTTAAGAATCAGAAGCAGTTTTAAGAATCAGATCTAAACACCCCCTAAAAACATGTTTGTCCTCCCAATCAATTTTTCAATTTTTTTGGGGCATCCGTTTCGTTTTTTTGATGATTCAAGTGTCGGTGCTTGTGCTCCCCTAATTCCGGAGTCTATGAACTACACTCCAAAGGACGAATCAAACATGAATTACGTCAGAAGCTCTTCTACCACGTGAAGCCCCTACCTTCGTAAATGTGCCTTTCAAGTTCCATCCCAGTCAGAGGCTCAGAGCAAAGGGTGTACAATTGGACATATTTTATCATTCCATTTTTCTGCCAGCGTTTACGAAGGAAGTTCAAGCTGAAAATGGCGATTTGACGAACTATTTATCATTGATGCAAAACTGATTTGTCTTTAACCCTAAGCAGAATTCACTCTGAATGTACGGTCTATGTACGATCGCCATACACATGCATCTCGTTCTTCTTAATTAGAACTTCAGGGTTTCAAGTCTAGGCTGTTATTTCAGACGAGGCTCAGCCATGGATGTTGAATTAGTAGCAGACGAATTGCCCGAAGATGAAGGATATGATTTTGATGAAAATATTGAAGTAAGTATTTATTTCCTCTTTTGAATAAAAAACGAATTCTGCGTAGCCGTGTGTTTTTGTTAAAATATTTTGTGGTTGCTTATTTTCCCAGCGGTAATAATTCCTTGAGCTTTCATTTGATTGTCTCTTTAGTCATAGACGAGCTTGCAGTATAGTTTCAAATAGCCAGAGAACACTAGAACAAGTACCCGCAAGGAACATTGTTTTACTATGCATTGATAATGAGAAACTGATTTTAAAAAGAAGAGATTTAAATTACAACCCTAAAAGTCAGAATAGAATGACTAGTATTTTAAAAAAAACCTCCTTCATCAAAGCTTTATAAAGTTTTGGGTTTTTTCTCCACCAAATTTAAATTCCAGTGAATTGTGATTTTCCGAAGCAGGAATTTTCTACTTTTGAGAGTGAAAGATGTGGCATATGTATGGATGTTGTCATCGACAGAGGAGTTCTTGATTGCTGCCAACATTGGTATTAGACTAAATACTCAACCTCCAATTTTAATTTTATTGGCAAATTAAAAAATTAGTTGTAATTAATCATGTGCCATGACCTTCCCTCTCCTGGTAAAGGAGATAAAACAGTGATCTAATGTCGGGATGCAATATGGTGGTTTTGTGCTTTCAGCCCCTGATAATGAATGATGTCAAGAGACTTTATTCTGCTACAATTTCAGGTTCTGTTTTACATGCATTGACAACTGGGCCACCATTACAAACTTATGTCCACTCTGCCAGATTGAGTTTCAATTGATCACATGTGTGCCGGTCAGTACTCAGTATGAAAAACCACCCTACACTTTATGTTGTCTTGCAGTAATGCATGCAATGGCTGCAGTGATGACGATTTTATGATTGGGAAATTTGTTTGTTGGAGCGTTACATTCTCATATAAAGTCTTTTAAGATTTAAATGGAATATAAATAATGCTTATATATCCATATTTTCACGTCATGAAGGTGTTTGATACCATTGGTGGTAACACAAGTGATGATGATTCCAGGTATTCTTCTTATTTACTGCAGTCTCATGTATTTGGTTGAAATCAATAAATTTCAGCTTCTAATTATCATGCACTGTGTGGAATAAAGATAAGTGTTAGATAGCAATAGTTATAGCAAGAATTGCTACTAAATAAATTGGAGAGAGAAGACGGTGAATATCCGTTGCTGTTGTACTGCCATTTATGCTTTGAGCAGATGTTATTTGTTCTGATATTTGTTAGCGATGTGGTTAATTTACTATTGGTTTCAGGCTTTCAGCAACGTGATGACATGAAACTGATTTTCCTTTTCTTGACAGAGACGATGACTGGTCCATCGAAGGAAAAAACAACACTCTCTCATTTCCGTCGTACTATATTGATGAGAATGTGAGTTAAAATCTGTATACTGCTGGTGCATTACGTGACAACGTGAGTTAAAAACTGTATGATGCCTGTGAATTATATACACCCAAAGGAAAAACTAATCAAATAATGCAAAAAGTTCATCAATATGTTGTCAGACATTGAAAGAGTTTAGCGTGGTGTTTCACAAAATTATTTGCTGTTTAAATTCCAAGTGTTTAGAAATCAATATTTTTGTGATCTTGTGAATAGATGCATTTTTTTGTCTTGTATAGGCAGTTGTCTGCTTAGATGGGGATGGCTGCAAAGTCCGGACTGGATCAGCAGAAAATGAGGATGATTCAAATTTTGATACTTCGATTGCTTGTGACTCGTGTGATATATGGTAAGTTTGGTCTTGACCTTTTCTGAAGCTTGATGTGCCAACCATTCTCATACAATTACCATACGATTACCATTTTCTGAAAATTTCAATTGCCGAACTTAAGTTTTTTGTGCTTTCCTTCATATTTTGGTTTGTTGTTTTCATTTCTCTGATAATGCTGTTTTCCCATCATCATTTGACATGTGACTGATCAGGTACCATGCTTTTTGTGTTGGATTTGATCCCGAAGGATCTTGCGATAGCTCATGGTTATGCCCAAGGTACTGTAAGTGGAACTACTTTCCTAGATTTTGTATATCTTAATAAATGCAGTTACCTGCTGCAGTCGCATGGGGGCATGTAGATTAGATCAATGCCTGTGACTTTTGGCATGTATTTTCCATTTTTACACCTTTAAAGCATGGGTTTTCATGAGCTGAGTTTGCTTCTCCAAACTCATCAGCCCCACCCTCTCATTCCCTTATAATCGCATCTAATGGGAGGCTAGGGTCATATGCTGCATGCTGAATATAACTGGCAGCTTAATTTGCTCTACTTCGCAGATGTGTTTCCGACAATGTTCCTGGCAAGTTGGATGTATCCAACTCCATCAACCAATGTGATTCAGAGAATACAAGTAGTAACCCCTCAACTGAGGCTCTTTTTTCTGGAAAAGTATGTGTCGCTGTTGCTGATGATGGTGAAACTGCTGTTGTTGTCTCAATGGTAGAGGGAAATCATGAGGGTGGAGCATTGGTTGGACAAATGTTGACCTCACATTCTAGTGAGGACATTGAAACTGAGACACCATCATCTAATTCTATTATTGATATTCCCACTTCAGTATCAACTGTCAGAGACTGTATCGTGCCAAACTTGAAAGCAGAGGACCAAGAACTGCCCTCTTCACACGAATATTCAGATTTCACTTCATGTTCTGCTGTATCAGCTAATGCGGAGACAAGCATTAGTGATCAAGTTGCATCTAGGTTGATACTTCTAAATAGATCTGCTGAGCATATTAACAACGCAATAATAGATCCTGGTTTAACAGTGGGATCTTGTACAGAAGGTAGTTTCATACTTTTGCTGTTTTCTTGGGATATATATTCTCATGCAAATTGCAGATCTATCATAGATATATTTCATTTGAACCCTGTTGTTTCATGTCTTAAAAAATATTTACGTCCTAAACGACAGTTAAATGGATGAACATCAAGTGCCTGGATATGTGCAGTCTAAGCAAATGTGTTGGGTTTTGGATAGAATCTTATTAATTTGAGGAGTACTCTTGAGCACTACCTTGTGTTTGATTCAATTTTAGAAAATAATGTAAAAATGTCGTCTTTGAAAACGGTGCCTTCTAAGTAGTACAGAATCGCGCAATGGAAAAAACACAAGCAGGAAGCGGCAATTGAAAAGAAGGGATGAAACACGTAAATATTTAAAATATAAGGATATGTTTATAAATATCTATCATACATGTGTGTGTATACATGTTTTTTTCATGAATACATATTTTGTCATGTAACTTTTATTAAATAACCAATAACAAATACAATCTATATGTTCAGATATGGAAGTTATTACCTAATAGTTCATAATAAACATAAAATGCAATACATTTACATCCATGTATTGCGTTATGAAATATCACAACGAGCATATTGCCATGAAAGGATTTCATAGAAGTCCATCAATAAGTTTAAAACACTATTCTCCATCAAACTAACTCATAAAAAAGAAACAATAAATTGGAAACACAAAGTTTCCTCAACGCTAATCAAATAGGCATGTTTCCATTTCGTTTTAATTACGGAAATGGTACTAAAAAGGGAATTTGAAGTTTCCTAGTTTCAGGCATGTGTCTGAGTTTCGGAAACGGGGAAACATGAGCTCTGAGAAGTTTCCATGCTTCTCAGGTTCCTTTTTTCCTTTTCGTTAGTCCCAAAATAAGGTGCTGTCTCTTAATGAGTGATTCAATTTCTCCTGCGCACTAAATTTAACCACTCATTTATATGTTTTTAAAAAGTGTGCCAAGTTAAGGGGGGGTCTTCTTCCAGGGTTGGAGGGAGTAATATATTCTGTACTATGCTTTTTGTTGTAATTAAAAGTATAATAGTGTATATGTATGACATTAACAATGTAGAGAAAAGGTAATTAATAGATTAAGAAAAAAAAGCAATTTCTTGAAAATTTGAAATGCCCCAAATTGGGGTGGGGGTGGATGAGGAGGTTGGATGATTCCATGGCTCTACCAAACAAGACTTTAGAGTTTATAAGAAATTTTAGTTTGTTTTGAAGGATTTGCAATACTATTATTAGAGATCATATAGATGCTCACTTTTGCTCATTGTCACTTGATCACTTCTAAAGGGCTTCCGGGAAATGAGTCAGATGACAGGGTGACAACGGGAAAGAAGGAAGTTCCTGTTGCAGCTGGCTCTAAGAGAAAACACAAAGAAAGCAGGTTACCATTAGAATCCTCGGAGTTTCTTTCCAGCTCTCTTAGGCTATTAATGTCTTGGTTTTCATCCCTTTCTCGTAATGCTCCCATTGATTCTTTGTTTCCATGAACTTTCTGCTTGATACTATACTAAACTAAGCCTGGATATGAATCTAGTTGGGTAGCTTTAATAGTTTCCTTAAAATACTAAGTTGTGAAGCTGAGTCTGCAAAAATTGTTTTCCTCGGTTTCCTGTTTATATATTATATATAACGATAATATCAGTGTAGAAAACATGTCCCTTTTTCTTGAAAATGATGCAATTATATACATAGTATTTTTTTGTAATGCATATGTTACTATTTCTTTCATAATGTGAATCTTGAGATCGAATCATGTTCCCTTCAGTGATCTGCTCACATGCTATTTATTGTGTTTTTGTTCATAGAGATGCTGAAAAGGGGAGAATTAATAAAGGTAAGAGTGAGAATCCATATAATTTGAAGAAAGTGAAAACTATGAGTGATGGACAAATTGAGCTTAAGCACCAACCAGTTATAGCCGCTTTAGATGATGTGTCCAGGTCAAGTGCAACTGTTCTTAAAGATAGCAAGACAAGATGCTCATCAAAAAAAGAAAGTGAAAACATTAATATCATGGACATAGTTCAGGGTTCAAATCACAAGTCTTTGAAGAAATTTGCACGAGGCCATCCTGACAGTTTGTCTTCCTGTAAACAAAGGGAAAATGCTGCTGGCTTGAGAGTAAAAAAGATAATGAGAAGAGTTGATGGTGAAGATTCGTCTGTGGCAGTACAAAAATTAAGTAAAGATATCAGAGATGCTGTCCGCAGTAAATCCACCGTGGAGTTTGATAAGAAAGGTTTTGAACCAAAACTTCTGGCTGCTTTTAGAGCTGTTGTGGCTGGACCAACAACTGAAACTATGAAGTCACATGTGAATCTGAAGGCAAAACAGTCACTCTTTCAGAAGGGAAAAGTTCGTGAAAATCTAACAAAAAAGATTTATGGCGTTGGGGGAAGGAGACAGCGCGCATGGACTCGAAATTGTGAAATTGAATTCTGGAAACATCGCTGCTCAAAAGCATCAAAGCCTGAAAAAATTCAAACCTTAAAGTCAGTTCTTCACCGCTTAAAAGATGACTCTGAGAATGCAGAGGTAAAGCATGTTAGTGGGGAGACAACAGGTTCCATCTTATCAAGGCTATATTTGGCAGATGCTTCTGTTCTTCCTAGAAGTGAGAATATTAAGCCCCTCAATGCTATGGGTAAATCTGAGCACAGAACAGAAAATGGCCGGCCAGCAACTGCTTTAACACAATCTCTCCCGAGTCGCACCAACACAGTTCCCCAAATCGACGAAGCTTCCAAAATGGATCCTATTTCTGTGGTTGCCAAAGTAGCCCCTAAAATGCCTCCGAGTTCTATCAGGAAACCCGATTCTTCTTCCCGAGAACATTTGAGCAAATGCCGTGAAGGGCTAGCAAACACCTCCAGTGTACCTTCCAATGGGGAATTTGTCACACCTGAAAATACAAAATCTGATAAAAGGAAATGGGCTTTAGAGTTGCTTGCGAGGAAGGCTTCAGCTGTTTCTAAGAATTCAGCAAGGGGCAATGCAGAGGATAATGTTATACTGAAACAAAATTACCCCTTACTAGTACGTTGTCAGCTTCCTTTTCACTTATTGAAGTCTTCTTCCTAATGTTATTTGGTCTCTGAAGTCTGAACTGTTGTCATCCTACAATTGTCAATAGGCTCAACTGCCAAAAGACATGCTGCCAGCTTTGGCAACAAGCCGTCACAATAAGGTCCCCATGTCAATCAGGCAGGTAAAGACGATGTTCATTTTCTTTCCTCATAGCGATTTTTTTTTTAAATTCAAACGTGGTATCATACACATATCTGCAACCTACAACTTGGCAATGTCTAGTCGTACTGATAAATAGTTAAATATAATAGAAAATGGATCAGTGATGACAAAAGGAAGGAAATCAAGTTCATCTGCAAAAAATCAAAATTAATGTGTGCCGTGTTATGATAAATTTAATTGAACATAATGCTAGCACTGCCACCACGTTTTCTTCTTTTAATTTGGTTGATGATCAAAGGAATCATTTAAACCCAAACCCATTTGATGCGTGCATGTGTACTATCTCGTCCAAGGCCGAGATTGAGAAGGCGGGGGGACTGATTCATGTTTTTGAAATTCTCGAGCATTTTAGTTTAGCTGGTAGCAAAAGGTGAAAAACTTTGAGAAAAAGGTCAGATAGGGCCTCGAACTTACAAAAAATGTCAAATAAGGCCTTATATAGTAGGTTTTGTCCGGCCGACGCCATTTGGGGTGGTTCCCGGTGGAATTTTTCGATGAAATTTTGTGAGCATCTTATTCATTAAATCTAGTTTACTCATACCAAATTTCAGCTAAAACTTCAATCGGGAAGACATTCAAATAAATTCTTGAAGATAACTGCGCTTTTAACTGCGCACTTATCTTCAAGAATTTATTTGAATGCCTTCCCGATTGAAGTTGTAGCTGAAAACTGGTATGAGTAAACAAGACTTAATGAATAAGATGCTCACAAAATTTCATTGAAAATTTCCACCGGGAACCGGCCCAAATGGCGTCGGCCGGACAAAACCTCCTATATAAGGCCTTATTTGACATTTTTTTGTAAGTATGAGGCCCTATCTGACCTCTTTCCCAAAAACTTTCAAACAGCTTCTAATATTGAATAAATCAGTGTTCGACCTTGTCAAGACACAAAATTTAGTCTAAAAGTAGTCTAATAATTGAAATAGAAGGTCCTATTACAGTTATTGCAAGATACTAAACTGAAAAGGGAACACATACTTATAATTAGAATCCAACTAAAACTGAATATATGAACTAAGTATAAAATGAGTACTCCCCCATGGCCCCATCCCAAATTATTCTTCTTGTTCGGGTTTCACACTGTAATAAAGTGGTTGAAATTTGAAAAGGAAAGATGTGGCCATGTGGTTGAGATTTGTTTAGAAAACAGTGAAATGAAAAGAACCAGGCATTTATTTCCTTAAAAGGAGACATGAAGTTTATTTCGATTCATGTCATGTGTTTGGGGGGAAGACCCAAACAGACTTGGGTTAGAGGAATCAGAACTGATATGCGTCTCCTTGAGTTGGATGAGAGTATGACTTTGGAGAGAGCAAAGTGGAGGGCGCACATCCGTGTGGATGACTGATGTCTTTTCTACCTTTCCTCTCTTTCTTCTTTTATCGTTTATCTTCCTTACCTTTGTTTATTCTTATGTTATTTTTATATTCTAGCTTTTTTATGATCTTTTTTTATCTTTTATCTTTCTTATATTCTTGTGTTGTTGTTATCTTTTATTTATCTTTATTTTATTCGTTTTATCTTACTTTTTTTTCTTCTCTTTCTTGTCCATCTTCTCTGCTTGGCATCGATATCATTGATCGATTCATGTTAGCCGACCCCAAATTTTTTCGGGATTAAGGCTTGGATGTTGTTGTTGTTGTTGAGACATGAAGTTTATATTGGGACGGCATAAAAAGGAAAACAAGAAGTTTGTGTAATTGTTTCTGGGAAGAGGGAGTTATATTAAAAGTAGCTTGTAGGCCAAGCAAGTGAAGCAACCCGTCCTAAATTTTCCGGTGTGCAAAAAAAGAGGCGCTTATGAAATTAACCCTCATCTTTTGTTGTACTTATGTTGATAAAAGTAAAAATTTCAGTTGCTGAAGCTTGATATGATTGTGATGGATCTAAATATCTCATTGCTGATTTGTTTTGTAACAGGCTCAACTCTACCGTCTTACAGAGCATCTCTTAAGAAAAGAAAACCTAGCAGTCATTTGTAGGACTGCAGCAACGGAGTTAGCTGTTGCTGATGCCATTAATATTGAAAAGGAGGTTGCTGATAAGTCAAATAGCAAATTAGTATATGTTAATCTGTGCTCTCAGGAGCTACTTCGTAGATCAGATAATTCCACTTCTGACAAAGCCGACCAATGTACTGAAATACCATCCAAGAATAGATCAGAATCGTCAATTGAAAACCAACAATATGCTGACGCTGCTGTCAATGAGGCTCTAGCAAATGCTGGGCTTCTATCTGATTCTCCACCAAGTACCCCACGAAGGCCTATTGAGCAATTCAAAGACGAGACTTGCTTCTCAGATGAAGTTGAAGAGGATGGACCTTCTGATGTTCTGGATGTTGATGCCCCTCCTCCTGACCTTGATATATATGGGGATTTTGAATACAATTTGGATGATGATTTCACAGTTGCTGGTAACAGTTCTGTGATCATCCCGGAGCCACATCTGGATGAAGAAGCCAACAAAATCAGAGTCGTATTCTCCACAGTCAACCCTGCTGATACATCTGTTATCACTCTTGAACAACCAAATATGGAAGGGAAGGTAACTGTTGAAGCTCCCAAAGCTTATTCCTGCTCGGTTGCAAATGTTCTTTCAAGCAATCATGCATCAGTTGATACTGATGATGGAGACCACTGTGCAGATCTTCAGAGTTCTCTTGTCAAAGGTCCGGAAGATTCTTCCTGCTCGGTTGAAAATATTGTTTCAAGTACTTGTGCATCACTTGATACTGATGATAGAGACAAATGTGCAGACCCTCAGAATTCTCTTGTTGTGGAACGTGGTGAAGAGCTTTCTACCGTGGAATGTGAGGAACTGTATGGGCCTGATAAAGAACCATTAATTAAAAGGTTTCCTGAAATGGCATCAATGAAGCCATGTGAGCTGGTAATCAATAATCATGTTTCACAAACAAATGGGGTCTGCGAATCAAGCCCAGCTCCTAATTCATCTAATAAGCATGAGTCCAAGAGTGACACGGATAATGTGGAATCTGCTACTTCTTCCCAGTGTCCCATTTCAGAAAAGAGTCCACTTAAAAAAATATTCGATGGGAGTGAAAATGTACAAAGACGGGAACTTGTATCTAAATCGAGTTCCAGAAATGAATCTGATAGAACCATCCCCGTCTCAAGAAAGGTAATTACTACAACAGTATTTCTTCGTTCTTACTTCCCATCCCTATGGCCCCACATAAAAAATTATACCTGTATAGGAAAGAAAAGGGAAAAATAATTTAAATATCCCAAACTTTGAAGGGGTCTGAAATAAGTACCCTAAAATTGCACATGTAATATACTCCCTCCGTTTCTAAAAGAAACTCACACTTTCCTTTTTGAGATGTTTGAAAGACAAAGTCACACTTCCCTTATTTCCTTATTTGACAAAGAAATCTACATCCAAACAGTGCGAAACAGTGCGAAACAGTGTCAAACAGTGTCCAAACAGTGCCAAACAGTGTCCAAACAGTGTTTTCTACAGCAAAGTCAATTTATTTCCTTAATAATCGTGAAGTCAAACCGTGACTTTCTTTTGGAAACGGAGGGAGTATATACCCCGAACTTTATATAAAAAGATATGTTAGTACCATTATCATATATTCTTCTTTCAAAAATGTAAATTTATGGTCTTAAGTATATAATTTAAAATACCCAAAGCATTTATAAGGATGTAATTAACATTAGATTGAACCCGATTGAACCCAATGTAGTATTATGTATTTCACAAACGGAACTTTAGAATGTTAATTACATCCTAACACAAGCTTGGTGTATTTTAAATTATGTACTTATCACAATAAATTTGTGATCCCTTAAAAGCTTGGTGCATATGCAAGTTTAGGTTATTTATCTCACATCCCTTAAAAGTTTGGGGTATTTATATTATTTTCCCCACAAGAAAATAATTGATCCCCATAATTGGCGGGGAGAAACGGAAGCAATTAATTTAGTATTTACTGGTCACGTGCTTACTCCATTCTCAAAGGATAATCAGATTAGTTTAAAAAATCGGGGGAATCAAATCATTATGATCCACTTGATGGGGGGCGGGATTAGGTCTTTCCACATACTGTATAGTGCCTAGAGATCTCTACATCTTATTTGAGTACACCCTTGGTGAATGTCTGTGTAGGACATTAACAATTAACCTAACATTTCTCTATAGGTTGAAGCTTATATCAAAGAGCACATCAGGCCACTATGCAAGAGCGGTGTGATCTCAGTTGAACAGTATAGGTGGGCTGTGGGTAAAACTACTGAGAAAGTTATGAAATATCACTCCAAAGACAAAAATGCTAATTTTCTCATTAAAGAAGGTGAGAAAGTGAAGAAGCTTGCAGAGCAGTATGTTGAGGCTGCACAGAATATGCCAATGAAGGAATAGGGGATAATGATGTAATACTCAATGTATAGCTGTTTCTTTTCGTTTATATTTACCCCTATATCCTCTGAACGAACGGTAAACGCTTGATGATTTATTCTCGGAGTTTTGCTATGATAGCTGCATGTATAAAATGAGGTAAACACTTGATGATTTATTCTCGGAGTTTTGCTTTGATAGCTGCATGCCTGCATGCATAAAAAGTTTTAATGCATTCACTTCGCAGCACCTCCTACTTCAAAAGGATTTCCGAGTCTCGGTCGTTATAAAGCTAGGGTGGTAAAGAATCAAGTGAATTGGAATTGCAGGTATTGGATATGATTACATAAATTTGAACTAATCCTGAATCGGAATTATATCATATACATGAAAAATATTTAGAGCCTGTTTGATGACCTTGTTTTTTGGCTTAACGGGCTCATCAACTAATTTTTTCACCAAACACGTAATTTTTGATTTAGTGCGTTGAATTGTGTAATAATAAGAAAAATTTAGGTTGATGTTACTTTTCTTGCCGTACTGGTTGAAGTTACTGTTTATACTCCTTCCGTCCCAGTCTCGTTGCGGTTTATGATGTTTGATCAACGATAAAGCAAATAGATTCTTGTCCGCACTCAAATTATTTTTAGAAAAAAAATTACATATTTAGAAACTACATTAATATTTTTACAAAGTCGCAAATTTTAATGTTGCAACTACATTATTTTAATGTGGCAACTAGAAATGGATGGAATTTGTAAAAATAATAGGTGGATGTAGGGTGGGCAAAATAACCGAACCGGCATGGTACCGAACCGGACCGGTATGGTACCGGACCGAAAAACGGGATTTCAAACGGTTCTCAAAAATTTTATCCCGAACTGGACCGGACCGATTCCATACCATGCCATGACCGGTTCTCATAAAATGAGAACCGGTACCGGACCGAACTGAACCGAATTATAATTTTATTAATTTATATAATTTTATAATTATATATACATCTATACCATATTAGCATTACTTTGATTACTCATTTGGTAATGGCTAGTTATTTATGTTTTGTACTATTATAGTTTATAAGAAATTCATTAACTATGTAATACTACCTCTGTCCCAAAAAAATTTCCATTTTCAAAACTTTGACCAATTATATTTTTTTATTGAGAATTATTTATAATATAAAAATTATATGAAAATGTTCTTTGTTAACAGAACATTACCAAATGAGAAAGTATAAAATTTATAAATTCCATAATACTATACTAATCAAAATCATGGTTCAAATTTTTTGAAATGACAAAGTTTTTTAGGACGGAGGTAGTATGAAAATTGATAATTGTGTGGATTTTTGGATGATGATTAAGTTTTAATTTATCGAAAAAAGTGGCATTGTTTGACATTGGTATGGGCGTATGGCATGGTACCGGACCGTTTGAAAATGGAACCGAACCAAATGGGTTTAGGTCTAAGACTGAATCGAACTGAACCGTTTCAATAGTAACGATCCGGGTACGGGTTCAGTGAAATATTGGACCGGACCGGACCGCGCTCACCCCTAGGTGGATGGGCCAAAGGCCTATAAAAGAGGTCCTAGTAGGCCGCTTGACTGTTAGTAGCACTATATTATCATAAATTCATAATCAGGTTCAGGCATGGAACCGATCCTGTCTGATGCCAGACCATTACTTATTTTTTCCAATTCCCGGCTGGTTCCGATCTCCAATTGATCGATTTGATCTTGGGTGTTTTTAACTTTTTAATATACTTTTGAACTTTCTATTGCCCTCTCCAACTCCATCTACACCTCTTTTAAATTTTAAGCTTTCAAACGGACCACCAACCCTTATGAAATGTTTGCAATGTTTTCATAGCCAAAATAACAAAAAATAAATAAATGAAACCGGTCCCGGCTTGAAAAAGTGGAGGCTCGGGACTTCTTTCCCACCGGTTCGGTCTTAGTCCTAGACTTGAACCTTATTTTATGGCCTCGGTCCCGGTCCCGAACCAAAACCTTATTTTCTAGTCCTGATCCTCGTCCCGGTTCAAAATTGGGTGGTTCTGGTCATGGACTAGTCCCATGACTGAGTCCGAGTCCATGCTTAATCAGGTTAGCTGTATGTCTTGTTATTCGGTTTTATGTAATCTTATTCAATTTTATCAGTCAATATAGTTAATGAATTAATTAATATCAATGATATAGTTAATGAAATATAGTCATATTTCAAGTGAATCTTTATTGTGTAAATTATACGAAGTACTTCATATTTGACACTATAATTAGGGTACATTTTTATTATGATGATACGAAGACTAGAAATATGATAAATGCAATTCAATCACGATACGATTCTTGTATCTTTTGGATTTAAGTATATTGTAGTTCATACTTTATTGTTTATTTATTTAGTTATTTCTCAATATATCAAAGTTGTTCTCATCTAGTTTAAAATGTAATTAAGTAAGAAACACTAAATTTGCCACTTTAATTAACACAGGTTTCTAGTTTCTACTACATGGTACTAATATTTAATAAAAACCCATGTTTCTAATTGGGCTCCACACTTGCATTCTTCATCAAATAATCCTTTTGATGCTTGGGGTTTTGCTAACTCATCAATCTCGAGACCTGCACCTAGTCAAAGTTCTCCTCGGTTTCCAGATTCTGGTGCAACACATCATGTTACAACAGATTGACGTGCACTCGTCGTTAGGTGCACTCAAAATAAATAATCAATACAACACAAATACGTAGTATAGTGCAGTAAGGTTCGTATCCACAGGGAAAGGAATACTTTTCTTTTATAAAAGTAGTAACAAAAAGGGGGGTTTAGATTTGTTTGTTTTAACAACACTAAGATAAACAACTTATATGAGTTTAATGCAATGAGATGAAGACTTGGTCTTGCTTTTATCCACTTAATGAAATGTTCGTCGATCCCGGTTATATCTTTAACTATCTTCCTCTCGAATACTCAATCGAGGAGTATATCCAGTTCATCGAGGGTAGTTATTAATAACGAGATGCGTTCATTAATAAAACTTACTATCGCGTCAATATAGAACAAGCGCCGTATATTAACTTGATAGTAGCAATAAACTTAAGATGAAAACGATTGAGATTGATAACCTCAACACAAGCGGTTTATTGGTTTAATCAATATAATTAATTCCCATTGGCATATTAACCATGAGATGCATGCATTAATATTCCAAGTTTACTACCGTTGAAAGATCCGGATTAATAACAAGCGTATTAACCGATTGATTCTAGTAATAATTAATATGAGAAACAATACTAGTTGATACTTTAAGTAATGTTTAAGATATTAACATGAAATATGAATAGGAATTAATTAATACTCAAGGAAGAATATTAAAATATATGAATCCTACTATGATTAATATCAAGATGTTAACTAATTGTCATCTTAGTAACACTCCCCAATATTATCATAGAGGAAGAAATAGCTATTACTATAACCAATGTCAAGATGTTAACTAATTGTCATCTTAGTAACACTCCCCAACTTTGATATAGAGATAGTATTTTGAAAGAAAGAATTAATATTCAAGGAAGAAGATTAAAGAAAAATAACTCACAACTTACAAATTCATTAAGCTTCAAAGTAGCAAAACCAAGATGGAAGAGTTTAGCTCCTCATTTGGAGACTAAACATGATGAAAAATATAAAGAAAGAGCTATTCTATACTGAGCTTAGATGTACAAAGGGATTGGATATTTTATTGTGAAGGAAAGGGGTGTATTTATAGGCTTTTGGGAGCTGCAGGGGCTGATACCCGACCGGGTATATAGGATACCCGACCGGGTATCTTAGGAAATTTCCCGGAAAACCACATTTCTGGACATACCCGGTCGGGTATGTCGGTTTACCCGATCGGGTATGTGACAAATCTTTACGAAAATTTGCTCCCACGATCCTTTGTTCCCGGATTTGATTTGGACAACCGAATCAAGCAAATACCCGATCGGGTATTGCCTATACCCGACCGGGTATACGAGTAGTTTTTCCAAATCGAAATCTTTCTTGTCTCCTTGCACTTTCCTTGATCTTTTGAGGTCCAATCTTGATCCCTTGGATGATCTTTGACCTGTTTAGCTCAGAAAAGTCCTAATCTAAACAAATTACAAATAAATATGAAAATAAAGTATTACACCAAAAGTGTGTAATTTCCTCAACTAGAACTAATAAAACTAGTTAAAAATACAAACATACAATCAGAAATTACATGAATATCAACTCCCCCACACTTAGCTTCTTTACTCGTCCTCGAGTAAATTCAAATGTTTAATAGTTCCAAGTCCTCAAAAGTTCAACAATCAACCAGAAAAAGCAAAAGATCACCAAGGATAATATATGGGTTTTACATTGAGTGTTCAGCTCAAAGAATAATATCTTCTTGGGTTTCATGGCCTTCTATGCTCATCTCCTCTTTTCATCTTCAAAAGATTAAATGAAGTCCTGTAAAAACAAAAATATATCTCTCATGTCTCTCATTTTGCCTAGGAGCCTTTGCAGGTTTTCATCCTAGCATCTCTTTTATATATATATATATATATATATATATATATATATATATATTTTCACCTCTCCACTCACTCATCATTTTTTTTGTAAGCCTTTTTTGCTTAGATTGCCCATTTGTTGGGTTTTCAACCTAACTAGCATTTCATTTTTTTTTTGCGAAGAAAATAATGCTGGTTTACAAGGTATCAAATTTAAGTACGCACCGATGAGTGACTCCCCCTCACTTAGCTCGAAGCACTGTCCCTAGTGCTCGACTCCATCATAACCGGGCTGACCGGTGCTCTAGATGAGATACTCTCGCCCCTTGTTCTTTGGTGGCATTTTCGCTTGATGCTTTGAATTTTGAGTTACAAATTTCGGACTTGGGGGAGGGCGTAAGGCATTATTCTTGGACTTGAGTCTTTTGGGGAAAAATGTGGTGTTGATGGATATGGGATGTAGAGGGAAATGTGGTGAAGATTTTGGTGGTGGTTTGGAGGGATTTGGTGGAGAATTCAGGGAGTAATTTGAGGTAGAAGAACCGGCTATGGATGTTTGGGGAGGGTTTGGTCGGATTTGGGGAAGGAATTTGGGAAGAAGAAGGGACTTTTCGAATTAAAATGCTGAGTAATCCCGCTTACCCGACCGGGTAAGTGTGTATACCCGATCGGGTACGCGAGGCAGTGAGCTGTAGATTTGCACGTTTTAAGCATACCCGGTCGGGTAAGTGGCTATACCCGATCGGGTATCTCCCTTTTCTTTGATTTTTGAAGCGGGTACTCGGTCGAGTGTGGGAGTCAGTCCCCTTCAATTTTAGCATTTCTAGCAATACCCGACCGGGTGTATAGTGATACCCGATCGGGTATTGCTTATTTTTCAATTTTTTGAATGCTCCCTCGATCGAGTAGTGCCCGGTCCCTTTTCTTTTTGCTCATACCCGACCGAGTATAAGGAGATACTCGATCGGGTATGTCCCCAGATGTTCCAAAACCTGCTTTTTTTTTTCTTTTCTTCCAAAAACTCATGATTAGTGCCCTCCCTCACTGATCTCTCAAATAATTAGAAAAAAAATGAATTCTAAATACTTGAATTAAATAAAAAAAATGAATTAAACACACTTAAATAAATAAAAAAAATTAAGATAAACTTGGGTTGCCTCCCAAGTAGCGCCTTAGTTAACGTCGTGGCACGACGTTATTCATTTTTTTTTTGGTTTTGTTTTATGTGGGATCATGAGTATCCCTTGTTTCACTTTTATCTGATTTTATCCGCTTCTTTGAAAAACAGCGGTTCTTGTGGTTCAACAACATGTAAAGAACACAGAGTTGGATTTTGCATTTGTTTTTTCGTAGAGTCCAATTCACCCAATTCAGTCCAACTCTATACCTTTTGATTCTATTTCCTCCTCTAATTCTACTACATCAAATCCTAATATTTCTGAATCCATTAGTCCTGAACTTCCTATCATCACTTCCACATCTACTCCTTTAGTTCATTCTTGCAACATCCATCCTATGCAAACTAGAGCTAAATCTGGAATAGTAAGCCTATACTTAATTCCTCCTTGCTCTTAGCTCAAATTGAGTCAAAGTCAGTCAAACAAACAAATCAGTTCACCCAAATGATATAAAGCTATGCAATCATGCTATTGGATGAAAATGGGTTTTTAGACTAAAGGAAAATCTTGATGACTCTATTAATAAATTCAAAGCTCGTTTAGTAACAAAAAAATTTCATCTACAACATGGTTTTCATTTCAGTGAAACCATTTCACCAATTGTTAAAGCTGTTACTATTAGAACTTTACTCTTTATTGTTGTTTCTAATTCTTGATCTATTCAACAACTTGATGTTAATAATTCCCTTTTAAATGGTGATCTTAAAGAATAAGTTCATATGGTTCAACACCCATGGTTTCAAGCTTCTGATCAGTCTCTTGTTTGCGAACTCAATAAAGCTTTATATGATTAAAACATGCTCTCAGAGCTTGGTTTCTTAAACTCACTGCAGCTCTATGTGATGATCTATGTTGATGATATTCTTATTATTATAAACAACAATATTGTTGTTCAACAACTTATTTAAAAATTGAATTCTAATTTCAATTCTCTCTTAAGCATTTGGGAGATCTTGATTACTTTATGGGAATAGAAGCTCAAAAACTATTTGACGGTAGCAGGGGCGGATCCAGGATTGAGAGGTGGGATGAGCTAAGCAGTAATTTTTTTTACTATACATACACGGTTTAGCTCAGGCCTGTTATCAAATCAAACTTTTTTCTATTTATATACTCGAGTTTGAGCTTTATTTAGAATCTAATTTAATGACTCGAGTTTAATAAGCTTTGAACTCGAACACGAACTAGGTTTTGAGTTTGAATAGTTATTCAAGCCGAGTCCGAATATAGTGATGTTTGGTTCAATTCGGACTCGAGCCTATCGTTCACTTTTACAGAGTAAATTATAGGAATAAATTCTATATATCTTAAAATTTAAACGTTTTTAGCGATATAAATGTCAGATAGGGTTTAAATTAACGAACGGTATAAACTTCTGCCCTATAATTCAAACACAAATCTATTAACGAGTATAGTCTAAACTTCTACATTCAAGCATGTTTATCAAGAACATATTGCCAATTCATATAAATATTAAAAATGTTTTTATAGAATGAATAATGAACATATTGCCAAGAAAGACAATCGAACACCGAAAATCTATAAAGCTTAACTCGAGCTCAATTTCATACTAACTAGTAGCTAGGTAAATATTCATTTCATTTTCTTTCATGGCTATATGTTCATTATCCATTCTATATTTTTAAATATTTATATGAATTAAAAGTATTCCCAATTTTAATATTTAATTGAAATTTTAATTCTTTCTTACATGTTCACAATATAAGTAAATCATTTTCTAACCTTCAATATAATAAATAAATCATTCTTTAATCATTATTTATAAAATATTACTAATAAAAAATACTACCTCTGTCCCACTAAGATTGGGACAAGAGAAGGTGGCACGATTATTAAGAAAAGTGGGTTTGTGTGGTTGATATTAAATTGATAAAGTAAGAATAAAGTAAATATCATTTAGAGCCACACAAATTTTACCAAATTTGGTATGGGACAATCTTAGTGGGATTTCCCGAAAAGGTAAAATGGGACAATCTTAGCGGGATGAAGGGAGTAATAGACAAAAATGTGACTTCGTACTTTTTCGTAAAATATTACTAATGAAAAGTAATGGACAAAATTGTGACTTAGTATCTTTTAGTGACTACAATTGTGTTTAAAACTTTACATCACATTAACTACACCATAGTAACTTTAAATACAATTATAATCACTAAAAGTTACTAAGTCATATTTTGGTCCATCACTTTTCAAGTAATATTATTAGTGGATTTTTCATCTAGTTTTTGGGTAGGTTGGACATTAATTTTGGGGTGAGGTGTGCATTAAACCTTTACCTATACTAATAAAAAAAAAAAAATTGGGCTGGGCTGGTGCCCACCCTTGCCCTCACCATGATCCGCCCATGGATGGTAGTTTACATCTTTCTCAAACAAAATATGTGAGAGATCTTCTGGATAGAGCTGATATGATAAACTCTAAAGGAATTTCAACACCTATGCTTAGCAATTGAAAACTTCTCCAAGAAGGGGGAATCATATGACTGATCCCACTCACTACACATCTATTTTGGGAGCTCTTCAATATGTCACCTTAACAAGGCCCGAAATCGGTAATGCAGTTAATAAAATTTGTCAAATTATGACCTCACCCTTTGAAGAACATTAGAAGGCAGTGAGACGTATCCTAAGGTACCTTTCAGGTACACTTAAACATGGCCTTGTTCTCAAACTAGGTCTTTCAAGTTCACATATTCAACTCATAGCCTTTTGTGATGCTGATTGGGCTTCAGATCCTAATGATAAAATATCAACATTTGACTCTTGCGTATTCTTAGGACCTAATCTAATTTCTTGGTGGTCCATAAATGAGATTTGTGTTGCATGATCTTCAGGTGAAGTTGAATATATCAACGTAGCTGAAACTACACCTGAGATTTTATGGCTTCGGTACCTACATTAAGAGATCCGAGTTCCATTTTATGTTCCTCAAATCTATTGTGATAATCACAGTATTGTCCACCTAGCACATAATCTTGTTTTCACTCTAGAATTAAACACATGAAACTTGACATGTACTTTGTTCATGAGAAGATCTTTCATTAGAAACTTCATGTTTTACACTTTCCGGCTCCCTATCAAATTGCTGATGTCCAGAGTAAACCACTCTCTAGCTCTAGATTTCTTGAATTAAGACCAAACTCAGTATTGTTGAAATTCTAACTAAATCACACCGAGTTTGAGGGGATAATATCAGGAATATATCTTATTGTATATAGAATACCTAACTAACTAAATACTACTAGCATTGTTACTTTCAGTTAGTTAGGTAGATATAACGCTACTCTTTCTATAAATACATTGTAATGAGATAAAATTAGACTTAATAGGCTCATACTTCATTCTTCTAAATACTCTGCTATGTTTCTCAATACATCGTGATGGCAATTTTAAAAAGAATGATGTATATTTTTAAAGAGTAAAAATGTCATCTTAATGACATTTTCAGAGGAATGTAGCATTTCTACATAAGATGTCATTTTTCCGGTGATCAAAGCTGGTGGTGCTGGGAGGTGGGGGATGCAATCGTAGTGGCCTACATATTTTTTAATAGTATTAGGTATTTTATTTTTTAGATTTTCCAAGTTTTGAAGTATTATTTATTTATTTATTTACTTATTTTATTTTATTTTCCCGTTATTATTATTAATTTATAAATATTTTTAATATCTTTATATCTTTAGTATAAATAAAATCATGATTTTCTTATTAATAAAATAAATCTATTAAAAATAATAAGAAGGGGGTAGAATAAGAAGAATGGACTTTTATTTTTTGAAAGGAAACACCTTATATTAAAATCAAACGAACCAAAGCAATAAACGTGTCCCAAGACCTACATCTCCCTCTCTCCAAACAATACCAAAAGTCCATCGGTCCCTCACGTCATGATCAAACATAAAATAGTCCACCTCGGATAGAGCGAGACTAATCGATGGAACAGTGAGAGCAAAGAGGCTATTAGCGACTGAGTCGGCCTGATTGCCTCTCAATACAAACCTATCTAATGAAATAAACTAAGAACAACCCTACTCCCCTTAGTGTTCGAATTAACATTAACAACATAGTTCATAATTGAAAAACAGAGTAAAACAGAATTAAATAAAATAATCTGATGGAGTAACCGAATCCATACTTCAAGCGTCATTCTCCATGGTGGCGGTTCTGGAGGGGGACAGATCATCAACACTTCATCTTCTTCCTCCACCACCTGAATCTGGAATTCTCTATGCCCATCAAGCAAAATCTTCCACTCAATCCCTTAATCTGGCCCGTTTGTAAAAGGTCATCGTCACAAGCCCTGAATTTTTGCTGATCCTGTATCTTCCACCTTCCTTATGATTGGCATAGTATTTCGCTCCCACCTTTTCCTGCTTTCGTCTTCCCGAGCAACCAGAACCTTGCCGTTGTGGAGAATCACCACCGCCGTCAACCAAGCTACCTGACACTTCGTGGAAGACCCTGTTTAGCCCTCCCGTGACGTCCATCCCTATGTCGGTCGTCCGTCGCTTCCTTCGCCTCGCTTGAAGCATTGTTGCGTGCCTTGTCGATCTCGCGTTGCCTAAACAAATGATCCCCTTCAATCTCGGGACAGTGGAAGCCACTGGACCCAAAGCTACTTCGTAAGCTGGGGAACCCTAGCTATGACCTCTCCGCTCTATGACAAAGAATTTTTTACTACTCATAAGAAGAAGGGACATATATTAATCCTATTTTGGAAATAAGAAGATCATAATCCTATATTATTGCATTTAGATCTACTTTTAATCCTTATTTTCAACTTTTAGAAGGAGTGTCCAAACTTAAATGAAACTTCTCAACACTATCGGTTGTGACTTGTGAGTTGTGAATGCCCTTAATTTAATGGTAGATTCTATGGTACCATAAGGTACCATACATTTATCCACATGGACCAATGAGAATGTAGCAGTTGAATTATTTAAATCTAAATTAAAAATTATAAAGTGGTGTGATCCAATCAAATGAATGGTAGGTACGGTACCCTATTTTTTAGAAAGGTACCGGAGTTTTCACTTAATTTAAATCCAAACCGACAGTAAAAAAGCAGGTCTTACACGGGAGTTGATTAAAGTTTAAAATCCTAAATAAAGTAATGCCCGCAAGTAAATCCCTAATTTCTCCCTAATTAGGGAGCTGACTTCTGACTTCTCAAGCAAAATCAGTAGACTCGCCTACAACTGATCCCTTTTTTCTTTCTGATCTCATTCTTAATTGAAATTCCACCGATCATAGTCAGTAGAGCCTTCTGCCCATTACAGAGAACCTGATTCCAAACACAACTACGCCAAATCCTCAACTTGTACAAACTAGAAACTACCTCAGAATTTGCATAAGAAAGAATAACGTATATATTCTCTCTCTCTCTCACTCTCCCTGCCCAGAATATGAGAGTATATAGCTACTGTGAAGTCTGTGAGGATTGAAATAGTAGTGCTAGTACATAAATGAAAATGGGTTGTTTTTGTATCAGGCTAATACAAAGAGGTTATGAAGATCCTGCCACTCTATCAGCACAAACACATTGTAAATATCAAAACTCCCCATGTTTTAGCCTTTTTCTTTGGAAGTTTTGTTTGAAATACTTCTGTTTTGAGAGGATAAAGACATGCATACTTTTTTGTATTTGCAGTTACAGCGAAAGAAGTGAAGGCCCTGTTTGAACTTTTCAGCAAAATAAGCAGTTCTGTTAAAGATGATGGCTTTATCAGTAAAGTAGAATTCAACTGTTTTTTTTTTGTTTTGTTTTGATAGTTTGATTACTTCATACCACTTAGACTGCTATTTTTTTCGAAGATGACTTTTATTTCTTTATTTTTTTGGAGCAGGAAGAATTCCAGATTGGGCTGTTTAGAAACAGCAAGAAACAGTCTTTCTTTGCAGACAGGGCAAGTAAAAAAAAGAGCAGTACTTAATTTCTCAATCTTTTCTTAACTCCATTATACTACTATTATAATGAATATTTTGGGTTTTGGATCAGATGTTCAAGTTGTTCGATTCCAACAACGATGACCTGATAGACTTCGGGGAGTTTGTTCGTGCTTTAAGTGTTTTTCATCCTGCTGCTTCCTTGGAAGAGAAATCTGATTGTAAGAAGACTACTAGCATTCCATAAATCAGTTCACAAAACATTAACCCCGTGTTACTATTAAGACTTGAGATTTGATACTAAAACGTCAACATGATAAAGTAGCCCATATGTGCGAGATGACTCGACAATACTATATGCGAGTTCTTATGTTTATGTATTTAGCCTATGCGGGATGATTTAACGAATACTTTCTCGTTTTCTCGCAGTTTTGTTTCAACTATATGATGTATCTCATGTTGGCTTCATTGAACATCAAGGGGTAATGGAAGCCTTTACTTTATTATTCCGTATTATATAACAACCATGCTTCATGCACACGCTAGTTGTACAAGACATTTTACACATTAGTCAAATTATCTGCTCACAAACATTTTTTTTTCATTTAGTGAAGAGAACCGTTTTTCGCAAAACGAAAAAAAATTGTTTGTCCACACGCAATTTGACCGGCGTGTAAACTGGTGTGTACAACTTGGCGTGTACAAACAACATTTCTCATTATATTTTGATGCCATTGTTATTCAAAATCCTACCTGTGATATATAATCAGGTCAGGAAAATGATTGTGGCACTTCTGCATGAGTCAGAATTGTCACTTCCTGATGATATTATTGAAGCTATTATCAACAAGGTAATTAGTCCTCTTTACCTTACTTATTTTAAGCTTTTCAAACAGTTTTTTCTAGTCTTGAACCTTGCTGTGGTTATTTTTTCACTAATCTTTTTCATTTTATATCTTTTCTACTTGGTTCATGAAGACTTTTGAGGAAGCAGACACTAATGATGATGGAAGGATAGATGCAGAAGAGTGGAAGGATTATGTATCTGGGAATCCATCTTTGTTGAAAAACATGACAGTTCCTTATTTGATGTATACAATTCTTTTATTCTTTTCACATCTTCCCTTATTGGATACATGCAATTCATATATTCTTTTCACCTCTTCAAAACGCTCTTGAAATTTCATTATATTAATTAATATACAATCATGAAAAAGTTATATACTGGTGATTAAATTTGTGCAGGGATATCACAATTGCATTTCCTAGCTTTAAGATGAAACCAGAAGCCAATGATGAGACAAGGAGCGACTTCTAAATTGTGGAACTGAAGTGCAATATATTGTACATCTGTATCATATACGTAGTATAATATCTATACATACATCTGAACATTGTATGCAAACTATAGATTTTAGTAAAAACAAATTTCACTACTAGTTCGGCATGAAATTTCACTACCGAAACATGGAAGTCCGTAGTAGTTACTTCTATGTGGAGAATAAAAATATGATAGTTCTATTTTGAAATATGCAAACTTTTTTACTCCTATTTAGAATAATTTCCCTACATTTTTTTGTACACAACACTGCACATATCGGTGAATGAACTGCACTTTTGTCGGTGAATAACCTATTTCACGGATAAAACATGTTTTGTGAACTGGCTACTCACCGACAAAAAATAGTTTGTTCACCGACATGTGTAACAAGTGTGTACAAAAAAGTCTGAACAAATAATTTTGTTCTAAACAAGAACCAAAAAAGACCACGTTAGTCCGTACTGGTGACTATGTTTGTCCTTTTCTTTACTGTGACAAAAGACTAAGATTAATCCAAAAAAGAACCAAAGAGTTATTAACAATTAACAAACATTACAGATAGCTATTTGACCACGTTAGAAAAATTAAGATTAAATCCAAAAAACAAAAGAAAGCAAAAAACAAAGCAGATAAACCGCTTACCAAAAAATAACCCATTGGCAATGTTAGGGGTTCTTTTAGTTTTTTTGCATCCTTGTTGTTTTTCTTGTGTAGAAATTTTATTACTTTCTTCGTTCCTATATAAAAGTCTCTATTTGTTTTACACGAGAAAGTGAGATTCTTTGACATTGTTTGGACACTGTTTGACACTATTTGACACTTTGTGCACTCTTTTGTTTGCCAAAAAAGAAAAATGGACTTTTATTTATGGATGACCCAAAAAGTAAACATGAACTTTTATTTAGGGATAGAGGTAGTACTCTGAACAACTTCCACAGTGATTACAAAGTACAATTATTGATGTAAAAATAATTTTGTCACTTTTCTCTTTTAATTTGTAATTTCAATTATTTCATTCTTGTACTACACAAATCTCGTCTACACATTTTTTTTATTTTTTTATTTTTTCTGTTAGTCAAATTCGATCAAGTTTAACAAGTTTTAATAAAGAGCAATATTGAGAGGAAGGATAAATTGGGAAGGTGGGTGTAGTCCAATGCATGACCATCCACCCCCAAGTCTCTCCTTTGTGGGAGGTCTTGGGTTCAATTCTCACCAAGGGGAGATGATGGAGGTCTTGCTTCCAATGATTCTTTCTACCTTCACGAAGTTGCTCAGCGGCTGAGAAGGGAGAGGATGCTAATGAAGGTAGCGGGTTCGTGTCGTGGGAGGAGCAACCTGAAAGGTGATGTAAGTCCTGCTGGATTCGTCCTTTGGAGTCAGTACTAACGAGGCTGACTGTGATCAGATCCGGATTTAACTGTCTAGAGGCTTTGAAAGATAGTTCATAGACCCCCAAGATTATGGGAACGTAAGCCCCGGCACCTGAATTATCAAAAAAGGAAGGATAAAGTGATGAAGGGAGTCCGGGGAAGACATTATTGGTGTGATGTGATGTGATAGTGGCACGCGAATTGCCGGGGAGGATTTGGATTGTAACTGTCATCCTAAAATGATGCCGAATCCAGGATCCATGCAAATAAAATCCATTATTTTGTCTCCTTGTTGCCAAACTTTAAATTCTCCAACAACCATCCGTTACACACAACATTATTCTACAATATAACATGACAATATCCTCGATTTGCAAACTACCTTTACAAATATACTCCATATATGCTAAGGTTTTTTGAAAGAAATATTCTCCGCTCATGTTTTAGAAATCATTATATATTTTATATTTATAGTAGACTTTGTCACAATATTTAAGAACGACGTAGCATGAGTAATGAACACAATAGGAAAAGTAGGAGTTAAGAAAAAACGTACGAAAGAGATGATAAAAAGTATTGCCTCTGTTCCTGTGGACTTTGCCAATAGTACAAAGTAGGTAATAAATAAAAAAAAGTAAAAAACTGTGTGGTTGAGATTTGTGCAAAGGAGAGAGACATGTGCAGAATCACAAATTAATTGCTTTGATAGAAAAGTGACAAAGTATTTTGGAACTGATGGAGTATATGGACCCCGACCCCCCGGTATGCCGACTACTGGGCCTGGACAGCGGCCCACACACGTTTAGCGGATTCATATTATTGTACATTATTATTATCAAGATGTTCTAGATTAGTTTTTTATACTATCAGTCCATTTATGTAACCGGGTCTGTCAGGCCCATATTAGAGGGCCAGACCCGGATTTTCCCTATATATACTCCTTATAAGGAGGCTTCTAAACCACAACAATCAATATTCATTCTATACACTATTCATCTTCTTCATCATTTCTTCTCCACTCTTGTTCAAACTCTCACTAGTTATAGAATATGGGTATCAATTATCCAACAATGGTGCTCTCGTTGAGAGGTTGAACACAATCAAGTGAGAAAACCTCCCCAAAACAACCAAAAATTCACCCACATCACAAAAAAACAACCAAGAAACTGGGCTGGAAGAACAGATCGGGAATTGGAGATCTGGGATTTCCCAGACCGGGCCGGAGCAACCATCATCCCACAGCTGTGTCCCAGGTGGTGTTGCTCTTCTTCTGGTCTAGAACCGTTGCCGCCGGCTGGGCACCACTTCCAGCTGAACCGCCTGCTATAGCTGATAGGGATCTGGAACTTCTAGATCTGGAAAAGGCATGCTTGCTAGCTCAGCTCCTCGGCCGGACCTCACCTCACGACGATGCCAACGGGAGCTCGATCTGGCCTCCAGCTTCGTAGCAACACCCCCGTTCTCCGCTCGTTCCTCCACCAGAGTCACAACGCCGCCCAGTTCTTGGCCGCTCTGTCACGACTCCAGTCGCCATCACAGCTCGAAGGCCGAATCCAGGTCTACGACAGTCATCTTCATTGTCACTTGCCTCGGTTGCTGGAGTTTGGGCCAAAGATCCGCCATTAATGGCCGCTAGAGTTGTGCGTGGAATCTCCGACGCCGTTACCACACTCGCCGGATAGTAGCGGCCAGGCGGGGTTGTTCTTTCTCGTCCAGCAACTCCGGCAGAGGGCGCCTCCTCCATTATTGATTTCTGAGGGATTGTCCGACGGAACAGCGACCAAGGTCCACCCCCCCCCCCCCCCCCTTCGCCGGAGAAGGTATCTACTGTCGTGGCTCCACCGTGGGGTCAAACTGGAAGTTCATGGGCGTCTTCACAGTGAACTCCCAAATGTGGGCTCCTTCACTAGCCAAGGTGTTGTTTCTCTTCCGTTTGAAATGATAAGATAAGATGCTGCTGCTTGACACTTAGTGGCACACAAGGAAATGTGGCCCGGTCAACCATGTGAGATGAATTCACATTTTTGGTCAATTACGTCAACTGGTCACAATTCCACGGCAGTCAATCTCAGCCCATTAATTTCAGCCCACTTCAAAAAGATAAGCATCTTTAATTTTAATATTATTTATATTTATTAATCAATATTTTTGTCGGGTGAATGTCACACTATCACGTACTTATGATCAAATGCCTAGTAGAGTGTGGCTTGAGACCCATCACTAGGATTTAAAGCCCTGACTCTCAGGCACAAAGCCCTGACCAAGTCAGGCACAAAGCCCCGACCAAGTCGGGCATGAAGACCGGTCTTAGTCATTCCAAGAATGGCGACCGTTGCGTACGAATGGCTCACGCATCCACTCTACTAAGTATTTTATCATTACATCGACAATTCACATTTCCACTTTTTTCAAGTGACGAACTCCCGATCGGAAACATAAACCCCAAGGAAAAATTTTATATGCATTTTAAATGTGTAGGTACGAAAATGACTTTACTCATTTTTAACCTCGTCTCCACTCGCCTCAAGGAGTGGGGGACTGGGGGATTGAGAGGTCAGATTTTCTGGATGAGCAGCAGATATCACGCATGAGTAGGAACGAGAGCTAAGTCAGATGAAGACAGGTTGAGCTACACAAAAGTGATTATGCTGGAGGGGGCCTACCTTCCTTGTTTCATGTTGGGGGCGTTAGGTGTACTCTTTTTCCCTTTATTAGGATTTTTTCCCACTGGGTTTTTTCCTAGTAAAGGTTTTTAACGAGGCACCTCCCCATCATGGACAAGGGTGGTGGTCCCCGGCCGGAGAGGAAGGAATCAAAGACAGAAGAACGTTGCAGATACAGTTTGGATTACTCCCTTTCGCCTCGAGTACTCTCGACTCAGGGAGTGGGGGACTCCTGATGGAGTATATGGACCCCGATCCCCCGGTATGCCGACTACTGGGCCTGGACAGCGGCCCACACACGTTTAGCGGATTCATATTATTGTACATTATTATTATCAAGATGTTCTAGATTAGTTTTTTATACTATCAGTCCATTTATGTAACCGGGTCTGTCAGGCCCATATTAGAGGGCCAGACCCGGATTTTCCCTATATATACTCCTTATAAGGAGGCTTCTAAACCACAACAATCAATATTCATTCTATACACAGAGGGAGTAGAAAACGTAAGAGTAATTGATCATTTTTAAAAGAAAAACTTATTAAAGAAGAAAGTGTAACAAACTTTTAAATACATCTCAAATAGTCTACGGCGTACATCTATCCTGAACATTATGATGAAAATCAACAATTTTTTTCTCAATCCAGGATCAACTTCCAAAGATTCAAAATCAACATTGATGTTCAATTCCAGCCGGTAGTTCCAACTGAAAGACGTCAAAACTATATCAGCACTTAGTACAAAAGTTCCAGCCGAGGCCGACCTCGATGAACGAGGTCGGGTCGCAACGCAAGACAACAGATCAACGAAATATGGAACCCCATCCGAGGGCGACCTCGATCCAACGAGGTCGGCGCAACACCGAGCTCGCAGATCAACCAAACATGTGTTGGGGTAAATCACGTAGGGGGTGATAATCAAGTACTTGGATTGCTTAAGGATCGTGTAAGTTCACTTTCCGAATTGATATTTCTCCCCTATGCTTGGGTTACAAGAAATTCAATCTAGGATAATCCTTAAGGACACTCTAAAACTTAGGCACTAGAACTAGAGCCAAACTAGTAAGTATATGGATTGATATCTTCAGTTGAATGCCAAAAATGAAGATATGTTGGATATGTTTCCTCATCATTCTCTGTACGAAATATGGTGATATATAACCATATTACAAGTCCTGGGCAGTTGCAATACGTTCTGGAATAACTGTGACAGTTTTTGGAAAAACTGCACGAAACTGCCCAACCGCTCTAGACCTCGGTCTAGAACCATAGAGTTGTTCTACTGAGTGTTCTACCTCGAGTTCCACTGCCGTAGACACTTTGGAATAGATATCGTTCTTATATACAAGTGTGAACTTCACACCTCCTAGCTTGTATTAGAACACGGTTCTAATCCTCATTGGCACTCATGTCATTTCCAATTACACAAAACGGCCGGTGACACTAAAATCACCAACAATCCTCCCCCATTTTAGTGTAACCCATGAAATGACATAACAAAGTTCACAAACCAAAACTTTCACATAAATGGAAATGTCGATACGATTGAATTTCCATCTTAGTATTTTACACATTCAAAATATTCGAGAATCGGGGTGTCCTACGGATTGAACCCTTCAACCCATTTGAATACCTCAAGATAAAATACATACAAGTTTCTATACTCAACTAGAATACAAACTTGACACAATTATAAAGTCATGTGTCCTAATCTCATTCATGATCGTATAAAAGCCAAGTCCCAAGCTTTTTGAAGTGCGGCTACACTTCACGGTCATATAGGTAATTCCTTTACTCGTGTACATGCTTACACTTTATCAAAGGAATTATTAAGATATAAATTCAGCCTCCCTACTACAGGTCCGAACACACACCTTGGGATGATTTTCATTGTGTGTTCCAATCCATTAAGTGTGAGCTTTTCGCATTGAATTCAGCCTCTAACGTTGTATTAGAGGGGAATTGGGTGTCTCACCATTAAGGATTAAATGGACTTTAAACCCATCCCTATAACAGACTTGTGCACTAAGTCCCGGGCCAAACTTTTGGTCAAGTGGTCCGCCAAGTTATGTTGCGATCTTACAAATTCCACCGAAATTACACCATTCACGATTAGTTCTCTAATCATACTATGTCTAACACCTAAGTGTCTAGACTTGCCATTATAAACATGACTATACGCCTTAGCCAAAGTGGCAGCACTATCACAATGGATAGAAATAGGTGCAATCGGCTTCCTCCACAATGGAATCTCAAATATTAAATTTTCTAACCACTCCGCCTCTTTACCGGCGGTAGCCAACGCAACAAACTCAGATTCCATTGTTGAACTTGTGATACAAGTTTGCTTCTTGGATGCCCACGAAATGGCACCTCCCCCAAGCAAAAATACTCAACCACTTGTAGAAGAATGATCCTCTACATTGGATATCCAACTTGCATCCGAATATCCTTCTAAAACCGAAGGATACTCAAAGTAACACAAAGCATAATCCATGGTTCGCTTTAAATACTTGAACACTCTCTTCATTGCTTGCCAATGTTGAGTACTAGGATTACTTGTATAACGGCTCAACCTACCCACGACATAAGCAATATACGACCTAGTGCTTGTCATGGCATACATCAAACTACCAATAGCTTGAGAGTACTCAAGTTGTGAAACCGTCTTTCCTTTATTAGGCATCAACTTCACACTCGGATCCATGGGAGTACCAACGGGTGAACAATCACTATAATTAAACCTTTTGAAAATATTCTCAACATAGTGAGCTTGTGTCAAAGCAATCCCTTTGTTTACCCATTTAATCCTTATACCAAGGATCACATCCGCCTTCCCCATGTCCTTCATGGAAAACCTTGATGATAACCACCTTTTGGTTTCATCAACCTGATTTTGGTCAGTTCCAAAAATCAGCATGTCATCAACATAGAGACATATGATCACACCCGCCCTTAAGGCATTAAATCGGCTATAGACACACTTGTCCGATTGGTTTAAACTAAAATCATTGGACAAAATAACTTCATCAAACTTTTGATGCCATTGTTTGGGTGCTTGTTTCAGCCCATACAATGATTTGACAAGTTTACAAACCTTATGCTCATTTCCCGGCATAACAAAACCTTCCGGTTGTTTCATGTAAACTTCCTCATCAAGATCACCATTTAAAAATGCCGTCTTGACATCCATATGATGTATACTCAGATTGTGTATAGCCGCCAAAGCAATTAACAACCTAATGGTTGTAATTCGAGCAACCGACGCATACGTATCAAAATAGTCAATTCCGGGTTTTTGTCTAAAACCTTGAATGACCAACCGAGCCTTGAACCTGTCAACAGTTCCATCCACTTTCATCTTCTTTTTGAAGATCCATTTGCAACCTAAGGGTTTAGAACCCGGTGGCAAATCCGACAACACCCAAGTGTTGTTCTTCATAATTGATGACATTTCATCATCGATTGCCTCCTTCCAAAAGGAAACATCTCGGGACTCCATTGCCACTTTAAAGGACTTTGGATCATCCTCAACTTGGTAAGAATATGAATATTGTACCCCCACTTCATTCCTTGAACCTTCCACTAAATACAAGAGAAAATCGGGACCACAGTCTTTCACGATGCGGCCTCGTTTGCTTTTCCTTGTTTATGGTGCTTCGGGATTCAAAGCACCATCCAAACATTCTGGAACTTGCACCTCACTAGTTCCTGGAACTAGTTCCTTTGGTCTTTGAATTAATGAAAATCTCATCTCATCAAAGATCACATCCCGAGACTCAATCACGATGTTAACCGCTACCGAATCATTAGGTTCTATTACATAAAACCTATAAGCCTTGGAATGTTCAGCATACCCTATGAATATGCAATCAATTTCCCTTTACCCCAAAGTTTTCCTTTTGGGCTCCGGCAATTTTACAACTGCCCTACAACCACATACCCGAAAATATTTCAAATTTGGCACTTTTTGTACCAAAGCTCATATGGGGTTGTCTTGTTCCGTTTATTTGGAACCCTATTTAGAACATAGCAGGCCGTGAGTATGGCCTCTCCCCAAAACCCGTCACTCAAACCCGAGTAGGAAAGCATGGAATTAACCATTTCCTTAAACACTCAATTTTTTCGTTCAACCACACCATTTTGTTGTGGTGTATACGGAGCCGTGGTCTCATAAATGATTCCAATTGATTGAAAATAATGGGGATCCATATATTCTCCTCCCAGATCAGTCCTAAGACATTTAATCAGATTACCCAATTGCAATTCAACCTCGGTTTTATACACTTTAAATTTCTCTAAAGCTTCATCCTTAGTGTGTAATAAATACACATAACAAAACCGAGTTGAATCCTCAATAAAAGTAACAACATACTTTTTATTGCCAAGGGAAGGATTTGATTGAAAGTCACATAGATCACTATGTACAAGATCCAAAATAGCTGAATTCCTATCAACATTAGGAAATGGTTGTTTTGTGATCTTAGTAAGCATGCAAGTCCTCCACTTATCATTATTAATATCAAAAGCCGGAATTAAACCATCTTTAGACATTTCATGCATTTTTCTAAAATTAACGTGACCTAATCTAGCATGCCAAATCATACAATCATTCATGGAAGATACCACAAAAACAGAATTATCACTAGAAATTAATTTGTTCACAACATTTAAACGAAACATGCGATTTGATAAATATCCAAAACCAACAAACACACCACCCTTGGACAGAATATATTTATCGGATTCAATCACTTGTTTGAACCCCAAATTATCAACATACTTCCCGAAACAAGATTCTTTTGAACCTTCGGTACATACAAAACATCAAACAACGTAATTGTTTTTCCAGAAGTAAATTCTAAAACAACTACACTCTTTCCCAAGATAGGCACCATTGACTCATCTCCCATGTGTAAGAAGGAACCGACCTCCACTGGTTCCAGGTCTTCAAACCATCCTTTATCCTTACACACATGGCTCGTAACCCCCGAGTCAATCCACCATGCACAGTCATCATCCTGTACATAAAAAGATTCTGGAATGAGTGATACATAATTCTGGACAGAATTATCAAAGTTAGTCAGGAGCTGACCTCCTTTCCGTGGAACCAGGTCCTTAGATCGTTCCTGTCCACTGTCACTCGTTCCAACGCCATTCTTGTTCAGTTTCACACGGCAATCACGCTTGACATGTCCAACCTTTTGACACCTCCAACAAACCAAACCTTTCGGTTTCTTGTTGGGTTTGTCATGGTCTTCATACTTGTGCTTTTTGCCTTTCCCCTTATCTTTGGGGTTAGATTTATTATCCTCAACCAAGTGAACATGAGCCAGTCTAGATTCAACTTTGCCCATAATTTGGTCATTCTCTTGCGCACGAAGAGACTCCTCAATGTGCAAGTGACTCCCAAGTTGAACCAATGACAATTCCTCATCATGATGTTTTAAAGAATGTTTAAAATCCTTCCAAGAGGGTGGAAGTTTGTCAATTATACTCGACACGGCATATGACTCATCAACACCTATCTTGTGGAGTTTAAATTGACTAAGAACACGAAGGAGTTCATTGTATTGTTCCATAACCGACCTTGAGTCAACCATTTTATAATTATTAAAATCACTCACCAAGAACTTTTTACTAGAAGCATCCTCGGCGATGTATTTTGACTCAAGAGAATTCTACAATTCCTTCGCACTCTCAACGTTATGGTAAATATCAAATAACGCATCGGACATACCATTAAGAATGTGGCCTCTAGATATGTAGTCATCGTTCTCCCACTTAATACGCCTCCTAGTTTGTTCCAAGGTTTCGTCCTCCATCACTTCTGGCATCGGAGTGCTCAACACGTACACAACCTTCAAAGTGGTGAGGAGGAAGTGCATCTTCTTTTGCCATCTACGGAAATCATTCCCTTGAAACTTGTCCAATTTGTTGAACTTGGATGTCATCTCTTCCACGGTACTCATGATTATCACAAAGAAAATATCAATTCGATTGTTGGGGTAAATCACGTAGGGGGTGATAATCAAGTACTTGGATTGCTTAAGGATCGTGTAAGTTCACTTTCCGAATTGATATTTCTCCCCTATGCCTGGGTTACAAGAAATTCAATCTAGGATAATCCTTAAGGACACTCTAAAACTTAGGCACAAGAACTAGAGCCAAACTAGTAAGTATATGGATTGATATCTTCGGTTGAATGCCAAAAATGATGAAGATATGTTGGATATGTTTCCTCATCATTCTCTGTACGAAATATGGTGATATAAAACCATATTACAAGTCCTGGGCAGTTGCAACACGTTCTGGAATAACTGTGACAATTTTTGGAAAAACTGTACGAAACTGCCCAACCGCTCTAGACCTCGGTCTAGAACCACAGAGTTGGTCTACTGAGTGTTCTACCTCGAGTTCCACTGCCGTAGACACTTTGGAATAGAACTCGTTCTTATATACAAGTGTGCACTCCACACCTCCTAGCTTGTATTAGAACATGGTTCTAACCCTCAGTGGCACTCATGTCATTTCCAATTACACAAAACGGCCGGTGACACTAAAATCACCAACAACATGACTATATATGAAGCCGACCTCGAGCACCCCAAGGTCGGTACCAGATCCGACCTCGGATATTAACGCCAGGTCAACAAGGGTCAATGAGAACGAGGAAATGACCGCTGGCGAACAAACCAAGGACCGAAGATAGACTCCCCAACATGAGCTCACCGTACCTGAGCTCTGACCTCACGGAGCTCGGAGGCTCGCTTACCAAATTATGGACTTAGACATTCCAACAATCAAAATACTACACAAGCCGCAACTCCAGTAATGCTATACGAAGTGCCACATCACTCCAGGCGGCTAAAGTGGAGAATATTCTGGATAACACACGTGTGTTCTGGTATAATTCCATTACACATCATTTCAATCAGCCAGTTGTTTCAATTATCTCTTCAATCACCTTAACACGTGGCACCCTCTCATTAGACTAATTTGTTCATTCTGTTAGACAGGCGTGACACGCGTCTCCACCACAATAAATCAACATTTTTTTACTTGTTGGCAAACTATTTCTCCCTTAGTATAAATATCACTTTCCAACCTGTGGAAAGGGATCCGAAATTCTCTGTACAATCTTACTGTTACTATGCTAAAATTTCTACTTGATCTTAAATTCTTACTTAATATTTTCCATCCTTCTCATATTTCTCGGATTTCGGCTACCCCTGGGTCGACACTCCATCAAACATGTTCATGTAGATTATAAGTCGAATTAGTTTCACTTTCAGCAATTAATTGATCCAATTCTTCATTTACTAATTGCAAATCATTTGAATTAACATATGAGCTACTCCCGATACTCTGAATTTCCTTAAATCTATAAACACTATTGAAATATCATTTCATCCAAAATCATACAATATTGAAAAAGAGAAAAGGCTCATAAAGAACACTAAGGTTATTTACGAATCTCGAATTGGACACTTAACTCTTAAGTGGACCAGATTAACACATAATTCACTTATTTAGATAACATTTGGCCACTCACTCACATTTCAATTTAACGGTGCTGGCTCACGTTTTCCCTTTTCTCTTGATGTATCTATCATCTTCCATTTCTTCTACTACCTCCGTAACAGATATATCTTCCCATTTGAAAAGTAGGTGAGATTAAGAATAGTGAAAGGAGATATAGGGCCTGTTTGGTGACAGCCGCATTGGCTGGAATGGTTGAAAAGCCTGAAAAGACTTAATTTGCTGAAGTGAAAATGTTTGATATTATATTGGTTGAAATGGCTGATTGTGTGTAAAATTAATATAAAGGGTATTAGCTTATTTGTGTTAAATATATGGGTGTGAATTTTACTAATAAACTAGTTTTGTTTGATTAGGCAATTATAAGACTACTTAAATAATTGATTAGTTTGGAGATTTCATTCTTACTCTTACTTCGAATTTTATATTATTTTAAACAACTACTTTCCGATAAATCTATTTACTAAGATGACATAAATAATTTAATAAGGAATTCAATTGGGTTAATGATTATAAAAGAATTAATAAGTACTTTTAATGAACCGATTTATAAGAGAATTAATAAGGAATTCTTTTATACTTTTAATTATAAAAGAATTAATAAGTACTTTTAATAAATCGGGTAAGAAGAAAATGTTTAAAGAATTTATAAGGAATAAGAATTAATAACTACTTCCCGATAAATCTATTTACTAAAAGAATTAAACAACTACTTTCCGTTAACCATTTCATAAGGAATGTTTAATTTCATAAATCTATTTTAAACAATTACTTTCCGAAGAAGAGAATTAGGGAAGAAGTATCTGTACGTAAAAAGCAGGGGATAACTATGTCTTTTTAATCAGCCTAAAAAGTAAGGTTTTTTTTTGCTCAAAAAGTAAGGGTTAGGCTACTTTTTTGGCTGATACTCCCTCTGCCCCCTAATATTGGTATGGAAGGGAGTGATGTGGTTTTTAAGAAAAGTAGAATTATGTGGTTGGTAATGAGTTGATAAAGTGGAAATAATAATCAAGCAGCCCAGCTCAGCTGGTTGCGAGGTTACCGTGCCTAGTGGGAGGTCTCGAGTTCGATTCCCGCTAGGCACACGAGGGTTTGAAACTCAATGGGGTGAGTTTCAACCCTAATTACTCCAGCCCCCCCCCCCCCCCCCCCCCAGACCCTCCCTGGAGTAAAAAAATGATAAAGTGAAAATAAAGTAAGAATGAATTAGAGCCACACAAATGTTACCAAATATGGTATGAGACAATAATAAAGGGACATCCAAAAATGAAAAAATGGGACAATTATAGAGGGACGGAGGGAGTAAGTAATATCAGCCCAAACAGTCCAAATGGCTAGTGTTTGGATTTTTTTTCTATTTTAAGGCTTATCAGCCCATTTTATAGGCTCCAAACGGCTCCATAAATTATCGAGGGTATGATGAGAAGATAATGAAATAGTGTACTGGAATGAAGGATAAATTCAAAAAAAATAGTTATAATAGTGTATTATTTTTAAAATTATTGAGGGTATGATAGGAATATTTAGAAATGAGAAGATATGAATGTTACGACTAAGAGAGGACTAAGAGAGGAGTAGTTTTTAGTGTTCAATGCAAATGTGAATTGTTTTGTTAAACTTCTCCATTCTTGTGAAAAAAGGAAATTTGATTTCTTTTGGGGGGAATAGCATGTTAGTGGCTGAATGGGTTTGGTCGCATGAATTATCTCCAGTCTTGTAGCTTCTGACAATCTTCTTCAGGCACGAAAGTCTCTATGTTGCACCAATAGATTCATGCCGTTCCTTAATCTTTTACCATTCAAAGAAATTTTAATAATTAATCCAAAAAATTTCTAACTATAGCTCCTTAGTATCTCCTTTTCTTCTCTCTAGGGAGAGAAACCCTAATGGCCGTCTTCCCTCTTTGTAGGTGATGGAGTATATGACCCAGGGATCTCCGGTCCACATACTTCCTCTACTACAATCAGGCCCAACAAACCCAAACGGGCCAGACCCAGCAAAATGGAGCTCTAAACAGCCCACAATACGCAAAGGGGTGCCTTCGGCCCCATGGCCGAAGACTACCAGTGACGAAATCGAGCTCAGAAACATCACAGGAGAACAAGGCTTGAAAATCAAGCATTCGGCAACTGCAGCCCTCGGCAGGTAGGAGCCCTCGGTTAGAAGAGACATCACAGGAGAACAAGGCTTGAAAATCAAGCATTCGACACCTGCAGCCCTCGGCAGGTAGGAGCCCTCGGTTAGAAGAGTCTTCGGCCCAGCACCCTTCAGTCGAAGGCATCCAACTCGACAGAATATCCTCTTCACATGCGCCTGGATCACCGTACCAAATACAAACGTCACATCCAACCACCGCATTTAATGCGGTCACATGCGAGTGTCAGTGTCACCCCGGTCGAGGTGACCCCTCGATCACCAGAAAACTTCACGATCGGATCTGTAATTTCTATCTAAAGATTGCCTTGTATGTGTTCTTGATATTAATATAACGGTCGGGATCAAAAAATATCATTAATCCAATAATAAACATGGGCGTGCACACGTAACTTTGGCCGGCCGAACTTGGCCATCGCCTGTCTGGGCGCTTGGTGACTGGTGGTCGTCTGAATTCCTGCGGCACTGCAGCGTGGAACGGGGGACTGGAGGCGTCGGAATACCAAAAATTAAAGAGCCACAATGACTTTACTATGGAGTCATATGCTCGATCAAACGTGGTTTCTCCATAACCAGTCAATCATTTTTATACTGGAGGATTATACTCTTAAAATGGATGACTATGATGAAGCCACATATGTGTTCAAATATGGTTTCATAAAATTTTCCTCATAGTCACGATAGTGCAAAAATGAATGTAATAGTCATTAAAAAATTACTCCCTCCGTCCCATAAAATAAGTCTCATTTCAATTTGGATCGGAGTTTAAGAAAGTGGAAATGTGTGGTTGTGATTGAGTAAGAAAAAGGTAAATGAATGTTAGCCACACAAAACTTTCCAAAAAGGGAAATGAGAACAATTTTTTGAGACGGCCCAAAAAGGAAAATGAAACTTATTTTATGGGAGGGAGAAAGTACTACGTACTAATATATAGCCAATTTGTATAAGAGGTCACATGTTTGTCAATCATCTTGATTTTAGTTCTTATATTTATGTCTTATTTTTAATCATATTTCGAGTAATTCCTTGTTATTATCCGCTTGTTATGAGCAATAGAGTTTTAGAGCCCATTTGTTAACACTATTGACTGAATTATAGGTTGAATCTGCTGAAATTATGATCAGACCAACTGAATTGCCTTAACCAGCTGAATTGACCGAATCCGTTGAAATGAGGAAAAGTATACTCTCTCCTTCTTCAAATGTTTGCTACACTTTCTTTTTGGGATGCATTTTATTTTTTGCTACATTTTCTATTTTTAGTAAGTTTTCCATATAAAAAGACTACACACCTTACTTTTACCTTTTTTTTCTTTTTCATACTTTTCAACTCTCTCATATATATAGAGAAATTTGCTCCTATTAGGCTATTAGGACCAAATCATAGCTCTTTTACAAAAATAATACCTGCTAATGTTTTTTCCATTCATATTACCTATTTAGTTCTAGATTAGGAAACCTATTTCTAACTTTCCAAATTTGCCCTTCAGGGCTTTGCTCCCAGATTCGCCGATTGATGTTCAACGTCTCCACCTTCTTCCTTGTTTGCTGCCCATTTTCGATTTTGCGGCAGTCGCGACAAACCACCGTCGTTGCCAGACGCCGCCGCCATTGTCAGACCTCATCGTCGTTGTGCCTGTGCCGCCAAACATCGTCGCCACCCTCGTCGCCATCAAACAGCTTCGCCGCCAAGGCCTCCACCATCACCGTCGGATCTTGTGTCACTGTAACTTCGTCCGGCGACCTAGCTTCGGAGGCGGAGACCTGAAGACGGAGCTGCGTGGATCTGGATTTGCGAAGGACAAATGGGATAGAGTCGGGAGAAGATGAGAGTAATTTTCTTCATTGTTTATTTAATGTCTACTTATTGTCTATTTATTGTTTATTTAATGTCTATTATTTTCTAAAAGTAAGGGTATTATGGTCAATGCAGGTGTAGTTGAGTCTTACCCTAATTTTCGATCTTAGTTTTGAAAAATCCGTACGTTTTGCTCCTATTTGTTGAAATCTCCCTATATATTACGGAGTGTTTTTTTACCAATTATATTTTTGTGTATTATTATGATTTAAAAAGAAACATTCCAATGTAGATGAAAAATACGTGTACACGCATATGCAGCTATGCACGTGTGTATTAAAAATGATTCTTGATAATATATCCTTAAATTTGTATACGTTTACATCCCTGTATTTCTCAAATATGGTTTTATTTCTTGTATGTTGCTCTGGTGAAAAATTATTAAAGTACATGCAAAGTCATGTGTTTGTGTCTTGGCAAGAAGGCTCTTCAACATTCCCAGATGTTAATGATTCACCCGGGCCAGAAGCTTAGCGAGAGTGTGGTGTCTTATACACCCTTACGCATTAGTTCCATTTTTTATCTCACAATTTTTATATGTAGGACCCACATATTTCCTAATTTGTTTTCATTTTAATTTTTTGTATAATTTTTAACCTAGTTTTCATCAACTTTTCCTCCTCGAATCCCTTGTAAGGTCCATTTAGGGTTTAATGCATCAAATCCCCTCGTGAAATAAAAATTCGGCGCATTAGCTCCATGTGATTTAAAAAATGCGTCAAACTTCCCTATGTTATCATTAATCATGCGCCAACCCCCCCCCCCCCCCCCCCCCCCTCCAATAACAAATTTAATTTCAAAAAAGATGAAAAACGATTATTTTTTTTGTATAATTTAGATATTTTGACAAAGTTGCTTGCATATTCAATTATATTATTAAAAAAAGTGATTTCAAAATTGTAAAATCTATTCTTAAAGGGGATTGTGCGCATGATTAATTAAAACACAGGGGGTTTTGACGCATTTTTTAAATCACAGGGAACTAATGCGCTGAATTTATATTTCACGAAGGAGTTTGAATTGGTGCATTTAACCCGGTCCATTTATGCACCTTGTCATAGGCCTAGGTCTACTTTTTATCTCTATCTCTCTCCTCTTTTTCATTTTTCCCTACACACCACTTCATTCAAATATTCATTCTATCTCTATCTCTCTCCTATGCCACATCACTACAATCTACCCTCTCATTGGAGATTCTCTAAGAGAATGCACACATGGTTAATCAAGATTTCTGTCACTATGTTTCCAATAATATGTACTCCTAGCCTATGGGGTATGGGTGGAGCTAGGGCAACTCGTGCCCTGGCCCACACTAATACTTAAATAATTCAATTCAGAGCTTGCTCAAATTTTGAGTGACAATAAGAAGTAGAAACGTCTGCCCATGTTAAAGCGTGACTAACACGATTCGTTGAACACTTACAAAATAAAATCTTAAAATAAATATGATTTTCAAAAATAGAACGGATATCATCTAAAATCAGTTGAAAATAAGAACACCTTGTCGTAGAATACTCTGAACCACCGCCAAAGCATCTGTCATTGCTAGGGGGCCAACCCGGCTGCCTGGCCCCTCAAATAAAAGTTTTTTTATTTTTATGTAAAAAATTCATGTGTAAATTATAGTATTATACTACCCGTAAAAACAAATCTTTATACTGGCAACCAACATTCCTATACCACTAAAAATGTTTTTACTTGGACTGTAATTCGTCCCAGACCAGATCAGACCAGAGCAGACCAGACCAGACTAGACCAGTTCAGACCAGACCAGACCAGACTTGGATAGTTATAAAAATACAAAGAAACCAGACCAGACCAGACCAGATCTGTTCAGACCAGACCAGACCAGACCAGACCAGACCTGTTCAGACCAGACCAGACCAGACCTGTTCAGACCAGACCAGATCAGACCAGACCAGATCAGACCAGACCAGACCATATCAGACCAGATCAGCAAATTAAAGTCCAAAGAATGGAAATGTTACGCACCCATCTACGATGAAAATGAATGGAAATTGGTGATGTTCATTGTGTTCCCTCCTGCACACAAAGTAAGAAACAGCCATGACCACGCTAACTGGTCGGCCAAGTTGAGCCTGCAGAAACCGACCAAAACTAATAGGCCCAATCTTCCAATATAAAGGCCTCATTCATAAAGCTTAATGGATATAGGCCCACGATTCCAAACACATATTTCCTATGAGTGACATTAATCCCAAACTTATAACTTCTTGATCTTAACTTGAATGACATATCTCATAAGCTTAAAAATAGAATCACCAAACGGGCTCTTAGTTTTATACTTATAATCATTTTCTTTACTCATCCTCTTGGCATTCAATATTGCTTGACTCATAAAAACTTCTGAGGATGCAGATTAAAGATGTTAATGATGTTGATGATGGAAAGATAGATGTACCAGAGTGGAAGGATTTGTGTCTGGGAATCCATCTTTGTTCAAGAACATGACAATTCCTTATTTGATGTCACTCTTCTATCCTATCCTCTGCACTTCTTCAAACCATTTCTTGAAAAATTCATTCTACTAATTTGACTAACATGAACCAGTTAAATGCTTATATATGACTTTATTTATGTAGGTATATGGCACAAGCATATCCTTGAAACCAGATACCGCAAACAACTATTTCAGTAAATCCTAAAAGTAAGTGCTATTGAGTCATTCATACATATACATCTGACCTATGTATTTTTTTTTACCATCATAGAGATTGAGAAGGGAATGGAAATCTGTACTATGGTTATATGACAATTATCACTACTAGTTCTACATCATTTGAGTAACTGCACAACTTCATCAACTGGTGTGACTTATCATTTCCTTCAAGTTCATGGGGTAGCACATGTTGATATGCAAGCTCGACCACACATTATCGGCAATGATAGCATTAACCGCATCCGTTGGATGAAACTGGTCCCACCAAATATGATTAGTTGCATTGCTGCAGGCCATTTCAGGTGCTATACATAGAAACCACCCTTTATACCTCCCAAAACCACAGCAGGCTTCTGCTGTTACATTGAAGCCTAAAACAACACATAACAGAAACAAAAAACTATTAAAAACAATTATATAAAAAAGAAAAGAAAAAAAGAAAAGAAGAGATTAGCTTCTGACCATAACGGTCGTGATTCTCCATAATGTCCATTGAGGCTTGAAATGCATCACAGAAGATGATCTTCACATCGACAAGCTCCTGAGCAAGTTCTTCAACCATTTGTCTCATTTCAAAGTTGAATTCAAGAATCATGTCATTTATCATGTCAACACACTCCCCATTTGTTGCAGGGTACATCCACAGATAATAAGGTGCACAACCCATTGGTGCCAACCCCATCACAACCACTTTCCTCACATTATCATTGTACAGGTTCTGCCCATTAACATAACAAGAACGTGACACTCACACATAGACAAAAGTTAATACATCCTAAGAATATAAAAGAAACTGGTTTTTACCTTTATCTCCCGCTTCATAGTCTGTGCCAAGAACTGGTTGAATCTCCATGGAAGGTAGAGCGTTTGAACATTCGACACGTTACGAAGATAGTAGTGTATATAGTCATTGGTTCCCATAGAAATGTAGAAGACAGATTTTGAGATGAGATCAGATGCAACTTCTTCACCCATGCTCAGTGTGAACTGCTGAAACGTGTCTGTCACCTGCTGAATCTGCTGAGTGAGTGAGATATGCTGCCCCTGTGTAAAATTTTCACACAAATTCCTTGTTTAGTACAAGAATAAAAACTCTAATTTTGGAAATGGTCTCTTTTAGAAGATAGTACAGAAAAGTGAAAAATGTACCAGTTCTGAGCCACTGGAGAAAATGATCCCTGCTCCTGCAGAAGCATAATTTACGCCCCGAATCATGTCTTTAACAGAACCTCTCAGCCCAAGATAATTCGGAACAAAAGGCAGCCCAAGACGCAATGCTAAAAAACAAAAATATAACGAAATCAGAACCAAGAACCAGTCTTTTCGTAAAAATCTGCAACCCCAAAGATTTTAAAATCCAAAAAACAAGAAACCATGACCAAATTGTGCGAAAGGATGAATATAAATCAAGAGAAACTAAAGTCCTTCAAGATTTAAGATTAGTTTTCGAAACCGTCAAGAAATTCATACCCAGATAATCCACAGGGATTCTTCCGTTGCTGAAACGGCCAGTAGGCTGATGGGTATCGAAATCTCGGCCGTAAGGAGGCCTGTCCGCCCGAGCAAACGTGCCGAGGAAATTATTGGTCCCGCAATCGACGGAGGAGTCGCCGATAACGAACAGAGCCGGGACCAGAGGCGAGGAGGGGAAAGAAGGAGAAGGGGCTGGGCCGTAGCTGATGGTGATATCCTCCTGAGCTGACGATTTTCTGTAGTGGTGAAGAGAGATGAGAATCAAGAAAGCTCTGAGCACTGCAGGGAAGGCCATGGTGCGACTCTGGATTGAAGTTTGGTTCAATTGGCGGGAAAACGGAACTATTTAACAAACTCACAACGGCTGTTTGTAATTTTGTCTCCGAATCCTAGTCTCCTGGGTAAGAGAATGGCCTGTTATTGAAATGATCAGTCAGCCCCTTTTTCCTTTTTTTGGATACATGTATATGAAGTAGTACTATATACATGTTATTGAAAGGTTCGTCAAATTGACTTTTCTTGGTCAATGAAATTCAACTTTTACTAATGATATATTTTAATACGAAATTATTTTGAATATGAAAATTATATCAAAATGTTCCTTATTCAAAATATTTTCATAAAATTATAAAATTTATAAATTATGTATAAATATAATAATTAAAATCGTTGTCTAAAGTTTGTCATCATTGACCAAGAAAAGTCAATATTGCAAACCTTTTTGGGACAAAGGTAGTATAAGAGAGTGAGAAGAGATAATTTTATTGATTGTAGAATGGTTACATATATACAGTTTATGAACAGCTAATTAAGGTAACTAAATATTTAGTATAATTACAAATGATATCTTGAATATAATCTGCAGAATATTTGGTAATAAGAACAAATTTACTTTCCTTCTATAAATCTACAGAATTAATAGTTACAAAGAAAGATTTACTTTCCTTCTACATGCCCCCTCAAGCCAGGAGTGGCAGGAGCAATCCTGAGCTTGGAACGTAAGAGCAGGAAATGACCACAAGAAAGCGGTTTAGTCAGGCATCGGCGAGTTGATCAACAGAAGGCATATGGCGAACGCGAAGCAATCCTTTCTGAACACGCTGCCGAACAAAATGATAGTCGATGGCGAGGTGTTTCATGCGGGAGTGAAAAACAGGGTTTGCACAGGTGTAAGTTGCACTGACATTGTCGCATAGCAGAGTTGGAGGATCGGGAATAGAGATTCAAAGCTCTGAGAGGAGGGATTGAACCCAGGCAACCTCAGCTGCGGCTGACGCTAGTGCATGATACTCAGCTTCAGTTGATGACTGAGCAATTGTCCTTTGTTTAAATGACTTCCAAGAAAGCAAGCATGGCCCGAGAAACACCAGGTAGGCACTGGTAGAACAACGATCTGTGTGATCACCAGCCCAATCAACGTCACTGTAAGCTGATAGAGAAAGGGAAGCAGATTTTGGAAGAAAAAGACCATGCTGGATGGTACCTTTGATTTAACGTAATACTCTCTTTAGGGCAGTCCAATCATCTTCTGTGGGTGCTTGCATTCGTTGAGCTAGGCGGTTAACAGCAAAAGCAATGTCAAGATGAGTTAATTGAAGATATTGGAGAGAGCCAATGACGTGCCGGAAAAGCGAAGGATCTATGGAGAAGTGGTTGAAACCGGCTGAAATGAGGACATCATGGGCGTTGAGATTGGTTTAGCATCCTGCATTTTCGTAACCAGTAAGATGTTATGTATATAATGGCTCTGGCTTAAAATTAGTCCATTAGCACAAGGGTGAATCTGAACACCAAGGAAAAAGTGTAATGAGCCCAAGTCCTTTAATTTGAATTTTGTAGCCAAGGTATGAATAGATTGTCTAATGGCAGCAGGTGAGCTTCCAGTGATAATGATATCGTCAACATATACAAGGATGTACATCAGAAGATCACCCTGATTATAGGTAAAGAGGCTAGCATCTGCAAGTGACTGACAAAAACCCATAGTTAGCAAGAAGGTGCTCAATGACTCATACCAAACACGGGGGGGGGGGGGGGGGGGGGGGGCTGCTTCAGACCATAAATAGATCGTCATAAATGACACACATAATCAGGACGAGTTTTGTCAACAAGACCCGGAGTTTAAGCCATAAAAACCTCCTCTGAAAGCTGTCCATGAAGAAAGGCATTGTTCACATCAAGTTGATTAATCATCCAGCCCCGAGAGAGGGCAACAACAATAACAATCCGGATAGTTACTGGTTTTACAACGGGACTGAATGTCTCAGAGAAATCAACGCCAGGACGCTGATGAAAACCCTTAGCAACTAGACGTGCTTTGTAGCGCTCAATAGCACCGGTAGGGTGATATTTAACTCAAAATACCCATCGACAACCAAGAATGTTCTTATTAGGAGCTGGCGGGACTGATATGCACTAATTAGTAGTGCATAAATGTTTGTTTTTATATTTGATTTGTGTGGATTCTTTACCATTTGTATGCAGTTGGAGACATTTGTTTAACTTTGTTTGCAATTGTTTTTAGCTTCCATTTATAGTTGTAGAATAGTGGTAGAAGTTTTTAGCAAGAAAAAGGGGAGAAAAGCTAAAGACAAAAAGGGCCAGGAGCACAAAACCCAGCCGGGTCAGACCCTGAACCCGGTCGGGTCTGATTCAACAACCGTAAGTGCCTGCAAAGTGCACTCACCCGGTCGGGTCCCCTACCCCACCCGGTCGGGTCTGACTTGACCCGGGACACTTTAACATGCCGAAGATCACCAGAACGTGGAGGATATTTGATTTTGACATGCACCCGGTCGGGTGGGCACTTTACCCAGTCGGGTACCCGGCCAAAGGTGATGTAAAACACCTATAAATAGCCTCATTTTCCTTCACTTTTAATCACCCCTTCTTCTATACTCCTAAGCTCAGTTTAGAATAACATTTCTTATATTTTTACAGCATGTTTAGTCTCCAAATGAGGAGCTAAACTTCCATTTCTTGGTTTTGCTCTTGAAGCTTGTTGATTATTAAAGTTGTGAATTATTTTCTTAAGTTCTTCTCTTGATTATTACTTCTTCCCTTAATCTCATTCTATGTTAATGTTGGAGGGTTGCTAAGTGACGATTAGTTTACGTTCCGACATTAATTACTACTAGAAACGATCAACGAACCGATGGTTAATCGTTGGTGGTTTCACAAGTAAGTAACTTCGGTTTATTAATGCACGGTCGTGGTTAATAGACTTAAGAGGGATAATTTTGTTTGTTAAACCGAAACCATTGCGTTGAGGTTATCAATCTCAATTGATTTCATCAAGGAGTTAAAAAGATTGAATGCTACTATTATATCGGTATACGACGTTGTTCTATATTTGATTAATAGTAAGGGTTATTAATGAACGGTCGTTGTTAATAACTACCCTCGATGAATTGGAGATACTCCTCGATTGAGTATTCGAGAGGGGATAAGTTATAGATATAACAAGGATCGACTAAAATATATCAACAAGTGGAAAGTAGCACAACCAAGTCCTTTTATCCTTGAATCAAAACACATATAGGTTGTTCATCTTAGTTCTTAGTAAATTAAATTATTCAATCCAAACCCCCCCCTTTATTTACTTATTTCATTAAAAAGATAATTAGTCCTTTTCCTGTGGATACGAATTCTACTTCACCTATACTATGTATAAGTGTTAGTATCAATTTATTTTGACGCACCGTGACAAAGTGCACGTCAGGGACCAAATCCCAAGTTCCATTATCGATAAGAGCGTTGAACTCCTCGTACATAGCAGCCCTTCAGTGTGGTACCTGCAAAGCTTGAGAAACACATGAGGGAATTATGTCAGGCAGAGGGGGATGCTTGGTGGCACGGTTGAGTTGCTTAGGGTGGAGTCGGGATTGAAGCCTAGTGGTCATGGGATGTAGCCCGGTTGACTGTTGGGTATAAGATAGGGACAGATTGGGCTCCCTAACATGGGAGGATGGAGTTGGGATAGTATGGGCAGAGGGAGATGGGCAAGGAGAAGCTGAAGTTGGATTTTGGGAATGGTTAGGGTGCTGGTCAGCAGGCCGGTCGGGTATTGGAATATGGTTCTGCAGCATTTCAGGACATGGTTCAGAGGTAGATTGGACAGGGCTGGATCGGCTTGGACTGATTGGGGTTGAATCAGGTTGATTTGTCTGTGGTTGGGCCACGATAGTAGGGGCTTTTCTACGGCGCTGATAATGATAGGGAAATGGTACATTAGGAGTAGGATTATTCGGTATGGGCTTAGGTGAGATTGTGAACATACCTGACGAGGGAGCCTGAACCGAGGTTGAATCGGAGGATGCTCACTGAGCAGGAGTAGTATCTATGGACAAATCAGAAGGAGAAAACAAGTCTTTGTAGGAAGGACGGCTTGGGGATTTGGTGGCAAGAGGGAAGACCGACTCATTAAATATAACATCACGAGAGACATAATTTTTTTGAGTCTTAAGGTCAGGACATTTGTATGCATCTTTCTGGGTACAATAACCTAAGAAAACACATGGGTGAGACCGAGGAGCAAGTTTATGAGACGCGTATGGACGAAGCCAAGGAAAACACAGACAACCAAAGGTTCAAAGTTTAGAATAATTTGGCTTGATTTTGTGAAGGAGCTCATAAGGCGACATATTATGGAGAGCTGGAGTGGGGTGCCTATTGATTAAATAGATTGCTGTTTGGAGAGCGTATGACCAATATTTTGTGGGTAGAGAGGCGTGATAGAGAAGAGTGATACCAGTTTCAACTATGTGGCGATGACGCCTTTCAGCGAAGTCGTTGCGTTGAGGTGTGTGGGGAGGGGAGACTAAATGAGTGATCCCTTGAGATTGGAGATGTGTGCCCAGTGAAATATATTCACCGCCACCATCCGAATGAACGACTTTAATTTTCCTGTTAAAGTATCATTCAACAAGAAGCTGAAACTGTTGAAAGGTAGGAAGCACATCAGACTTATGTTTTAAAGGATATAACCACACATATTTAGTGTAATGATCAACAGGAATTACATAATAACGAAAACCATCACACGAAATAATAGGTGAAGGTCCCCACACATCGGTGAATAAAATATCTAAAGGACCATTACTAGACAAAGAGGAAGTAGAAAAAGGCAGTCTGTGACTTTTATTACAAGCACATGATTGACAAATAGAGTCATGTTGCATAGATGACAAGACAGTTTACAAGCCTAAGGACTGAATGACTTGCTTGGTAATTGGTAAAGTGGGGTGACCAAGGCAACAATGCCAATCAAAAACAGAAGATCTAATACTGGAATTTAATTGCGGCAACTCCGAAGAAGGAAGGCAGTAAACATCCCCTTTATTCAAACCTCGGCACAAAACTGTTCCCGTGTTGCGATCCTTCACCAAACAAAAATAAGGGTGAAATTCAATGAGTACATTATTGTCACAGCAAAGTTTGGCTACATGTAGTAAAGTAGAATGAACATGAGGGACGATTAAGGTGTTAGGCAGGGATAAAGTGGGTGCACAAGGTAAAGACAAATTCCCAACGTGTGTAATTTTCAAACCTTGACCGTTACCTATAACCAGGGAATCACTGCCATTATAATCAGAGACAAGGCTCAATTTGCTCAAATCATTGGTCACATAATTTGATGCACCGGAGTCAAGAAGCATCTCTGGAGTGCTGGAATTGGCTACATTTGCTTGTGGCTGATATCTTGAATAGCAAGTGGTTGCGGTGTGCCCTGGTTTCTTGCAAATTTGACACTCAACAGAATCCCTATTAGATTTTGGGTTGTTTCTGCGCCCTTTCCCTCTATAATAACCAGATTTATTATTTTTTATTTGCTTATTAGCTTGAGCACTGTTAGGTCCAGAGGGAGTGTAATTAGGCGGAACAGTGGACGAGATTGGACCCAAGAGAGAGGGTTGATAGTCACGAGGCCCATATCCATGGACGGGATAGCCGGATAGGGCTGCAAATAGGCAGCCATCGGTGCTGATTGAGGCAACATCATGGACTGCCAGTGAGCAAAATTAGTGGGCGATACTCCAGATGGAGGTGGAGTGGACCAGAACGCTGCAGGATGACGAAGGGCAGTATTCGCTGTGACCGGACCAGGGATGGATTGCTGATAGAGTCTCCCTTCTTCGCAGGACACTAGATATTCATGAAGGTCTTCAAAGGTCCATTTATCTCAGCTACCACGCAGAAATCCGGCGCATTCGGGAAATTCAGCCTGGATTCCATTGATGACATACAATTTGAAGTTGTTTGGGGAAACTCCCTGATCAAGTTTGCGCAATTCGTTGGCCAGAGAATTGAGATGGTGCAGAAACTCCGACATCGGTTGCTCCGGTTTCTTTTGGGCATGTTGGAGCCGTTCAGTGAGGTTGAGAAGCCTGGTTGGAGAAGAGTTGGCATAGATGTTCTCCAAAGTGACCCAAATGTCACGGCAGGTACGAGCGGCGGAAACAGAGGAGAGAATTGCAGGACTGAACGATGTAATCATTGCCTGTTGGAGAAGAGCATCTTGATCGCACCAACGAAGAGTGATGGGATCGGTAGCAGAAAGATCTATTGATCCATCAAGAAGGCCCTGAAGATGCAGGCCACAAAAGAGACCATGAACTTGGCGCTGCTAGACAAGGTAGTTTGTGCCATCAAATTTTACTGGAAAATTCGCGGCAGTAGGAATAAAAGAGCTGTCCTTCAGAAAGTCAGGGAAAGCAGGAGGGGCAGTCTTTTTTCCGTCGTTGGCCATGGAGGATCTTAGCAGGATCGAGACTGCTAAGAGAGTGAGAAGAGATAATTTTATTGATTGTAGAATGGTTACATATATACAGTTTATGAACAGCTAAATAAGGTAACTAAATATTTAGTATAATTACAAATGATATCTTGAATATAATCTGCAGAATATTTGGTAATAAGAACAGATTTACTTTCCTTCTATAAATCTACAGAATTAATAGTTACAAGGAAAGATTTACTTTCCTTCAACACTATAGAGAGTTACTTTTTTGAAAAAAAAATTGTGTGTATTAATTAAAATATTGGAAGTGAGATTAACACTCCAAGCTTGCATATGTAATTTAAATAATTCAAACTTTATATAAAAAGTTATTTCATAACCATAGTGAAGTATTATTTTGTTCATAAATGTAAATTTATGGTGTTAACTGTATAATTTAAAATATTATAGAATTCATGAATACACTATTAACATTCTAAACTTCATTGCAAAATGAACAATGTTACTCCCAATCTATATAATTGCAACACTTTTAATTTTCTATTTTAAATTATGTAATTTACACCATAAATTTAGATTTTTGAAAGAAATAATACATGACAATTGTGCAAAAATTACTTTTTATATAAAGTTTGGGGTATTTAAATTACATGTGCAAATTTTCGGTGATTATCTCACACCTCTTCAAAGTTTGGGTGTTTAAATTACATGTGCAAGTTTTAGGTAACAAAACTAATAAGAGTAAATCATCATTCTCAATTTTTTTTCAAAACAGTTAAATATTGATCGAATAACCAAGGACCATCATTAATAACTTTACTCATGTGGAGGTATTAGCGTTGTGGGCTAAGGCAGTCCATCTCACATTTCAGTTTGGCCCAATCTTGATTGGCCCGCATTTAGCTCAGGTCCTCCGCCATTTAGGGGTTCCTTAAACACTTTGGTATTTAAGACGATGATTTCTTCTTCTTTCTTGGTGTGTGTGTTGTGTCTGCATTTTGACTTAGAGAGAGATAGACTGAGAAGATAGGGATAGTTAGGGTTTCAATCATCAAAACCGCTACTCTTTGTTGTTTCTTTGTGTGAACCCTTCTTCTACCCTATTCATCTTTGTGTGCGTTGAGATGGTTGGGTTGGATTGAGTTTGTTTATCCCCTTGTGAGTTTCAGTGGTGCTTTTTGTGATCCTTGATTTTGGTCTACGTAGGAGAAGTGAATATCCAACAATGATATCAGAGACAAATCTTCGTATCGAGACCTCATCCCCCGCCACCGTGTCACTACAATTTTACGTCAGAAGGTAAGTTGAGATACCCCTGAGATCTTGATAAGGTAAACCAGCGATAAACAACCTAGGTTGTCCGGTGCCCTAGATATGTGTGTTTCTCGGTTCTTTGTTGTTGTTGTCTCTTTACCCCTTCATGTTTTAATTTGTTTGTGCTGCTAGATTGTGCAGTTTGGGTGTCAGACTAGTCTAATTTCCTCCCAGGCATGTTGGTTTGCTTTAGTTATCTCTGTGAATCTGCATCAGTTGATCTCTATGTTTTGCATGTTAGTGTTGCGAATATCTGAGTGTAGCTTATTTCGATTGTGTTCTCTACTTGCTTATGTTCATTTTTTGTCTAATTGAGGACCTTGTAACCTATGTATCACTGGCACTCTAGGGCACTTGAGGTTAGAGCTGACAGGTTCCATGTCAGCCACTTTAGTGGCCTTCATATCTTTGTGGTCTATCAATTCATTGTGTGCACTATGTGATTCTTGTTTACTTGGTTTTGATTGTTTTCTTTCTGTGGTAGATCTTTTGTTGGTTGATTCATTTGTTTTTCGCTTTGTGTGTTTCCCGTGTACGTCAGTTGGCTATCACAATGTCAGTAAACTAATATGGTATGATTCCTTTTAATGGTAAATTTGATTTTTGACATTTGGAAACATTAACTTAAATGTGTTTTCATTCAACAAAAGGTTTTCGGGGTCGTAACTGACAAGTTTCTTAAAATTGAGCTCATTTTGTAATGAATGAAAAGAACTTGTTGTACTATTTACCTAAATCTTTCTGACTTTGTGCTTAGAAAGGAATGTATCTTGCTTGGACTTTGCAAAAGATTTGTGGGATAAATTGGGATGGAGAGTTTTTATACAAATATCTCTTTGCCCGTGAAACTATTTTTACTTGAAAATTTTGTTGAAAAGACAAAATCCTCCTCGATATCATGGCTAATGCCCCCAATAGAACTAGAGCAAAAACTTGGAATTGCCATTTTTGTTGGGAATATTTTATGGTGTCTAATCTAATTAAATATCTTTGTATTTGTGTAGTTATTAGTTAAATGTGTAATATGGGCCACAAATGTATTTCAGCCCATTAGCCCACTTGTAAGTCTTAAGTTAGACATCCTTATGTATAAAAGGATGCTAACTTAAGCAAACCCTAAGTCTCACAAGCCTCACGCACATTAACGCTCATATATTTCTGAGAGCTTATACGGTATAAGGAAGAGAGAGTTCATCGTTCAAATATTTTTCTATCATTCTGTGATTCAAAAAAAAAATCTCAAGGATAAGACTATTTTTCTCAAGGACCAAGCTACATTTCAAGGTCCAGAAAATTGCAGAAACTTCAATCAACCTCACATCTACGGTCAACATTCAACAATCAACAACAATGAACGCTATATCTCCTTGTTCATTATATGTCAAACTGATTCTTCAAAAGATAAGGACAAAATCATCAAGGAATTGGAAGAGAGATTAGCAAATAATCACAAAGTCCTACTGAAACAGCCGGATAAGTCCACCTCATTGAGTATACAACTGGACAATTCCAAAGAAGAGGTTAATAAAATAACTTTGGAAACAGAGAAGCTCACTCTGAAAATAGCTGATCTAACAAAGGAGTTGAATCAGACCCAGATAGAGCTAAGCACAGCAAAAGCTGATAACGATTTTCTTCAAAATAAAAGAAGTGCCCTTTACCGCAAGATCAAAGATCTTGAAGACTTACTTGCTACAAAGAGGCAGACTGAACAAACAATCTTCTTGAACCAACCCAAGGACACCCGTTTCTATAATTCTAAAGAAGGACTCGATATGTCTAACCCATGTAATTTGAAGAAGGTGAACTGTGTTCAACTGTATGACATCAATTATATGGGTCTTGAACTGACTAAGTTGATGTCTTTCCTCAGGGTTAAAGAAACGAATGATGAAGAAGATGCCAAGAGAGCTAATCTCGGAACAAAAATTCCTTTTGATTATGCTGCCTTGAACGAGAGCTATGAAACAAAAGAGCCCACATTGACTCTTCCTGAAGAGATTCCAACCTTTTACCTTGTAAAAGAGACCGTGCAAGATCAAGAGGAACCTTCAACTTCAGAGCCTGTACCCAAACCAGCATACATTCCACCCCTTGTGAAAAAGTTTGCTGAATTGAAAGAAGCTTTTGATAAAGAAAAACAGGCTTTTGAACTGGAAAGAGAACAACTCTTGAATGAAATTTCTTTGCTCCAAACATCCTCTCAATCAAGCACAGGCTCACAATCTCCTTCTCCTCCATCATCTGAAAACTGTGATCTCCTTCTCCTCCGTCTTCTGAGAACTGTTCTGAAAAATCTGCAAATGATCCTGAAACTTCCACTTCTGCTCCTTCTCCTCCACCTTCACCGACAAGGGCCCCTATGAAGAGGAGAGTGGAAAGGAGAGGAGAATGGATAGAGGACAAGTTAAGAAGAAGAAAGAAGGAAGAAGAATCTCGTCTGAGGGATAGGAGCTGGGGTTCAAGTGTTCTCTTATATGCCAAAAGGAAGACATCTCCTAAGAATCACTGCTCAAGCTCTTCTACTCAGAACTGTATCAAGTCTTTCATGCAATGCTGCTCCGAGTCTGATGCCTCCTTCACTCAAGATCAGAATGTGAATGATCAGAGAGTCCAAAAGAAATCCGCTTCCGCAAAGGTGAATGTTGAGGGAGAGTATACACTACCATGTTTGAAATATCCCCTCAAGGTTCACTCACTCAAACATTTGAGAAGACTCTCTAAAGAACCAATTCTCAAAGACTACTTGTCTAATCATTCACTCAGTGATAATTAAACCTCTCCTGCTCAAAAGCTCAAACAAAAATGGGTTCCTAAGACTGAAGCTGAAAAATTAAGAATGTCAAACTTCTCTCAGTCAGCTAGCTTAGGATCCCAGATTAAACAGAAAGTGAAAGAGTTGTTCGCTGCTGCCAAGGAAGGACCTATCTGGAAATGGGTACCGAAACATACTTAATATGTGTTGAAGGTCCGTCATGTGTGGTAACTGATACGATTGCTCTACACACATGGCGGGTAAGAAGATGAGCTGTGAGCAATCAACTAGTGCACATTATGAGAGAAAGTACTGGCGTGTATATTCTCTACTGAGCAGAAAATCAAGAAATGCACACTTCAACACCGGCACACGCCAAGAACAAACAAATGCTTATTCTGAGGGGGGTGTTTCTTTTTCACTCCTCCTGGTGCCAAACAATGAAGAAAGCACATTCCAAGGGAGAGTTTTCTACTTTACTCCCTGAGTAACAAACAACACAACTTGCAACGTTTGAGGGGTAGTTTCATTTTTCTCCTCCTGGTGCCAGACAATTTACCATGAAAGGATTCTCTCAAGGATGCAGATTTTGAGGGGGAGTTTTCAAAGTTCTCCTCCCATGCGCCAAACATTGTTGAATGCATCTTACTGAATGCTCCGGTTGAGGGGGAGCATAGAAAAAAAAGATCAAAGAGAAATGAGAGATAAGTCCCAATGGCTTAGTAAACCCAACTAAGCCTACCCAATGGACAAAGCCAAGAGTGAGTGAGTAACTGAGTGAACACTGTGAGAGTGAGGAAGCAGAAAGCTCAAGTGAGCAAGAGAACAATAATCACTGTCAAATCTGCTACCTCTATTGTGCTATCAATTAAAAAAAATTACTCCCAATCACTCAAATACTCTGGACAATCCCCATAGGTTCAGGACTCAATTTATTCAGATCCCGGGTAGAAGTCGCTGCATTTTGTCCAACCGGCGCATGCACAACCCTACCCTAGACCACTCACGTGTCTTCCAATAGACATGTGTTTAATCATACCTCACGGGGAACCTCATCTCTTATCACCGTCTCCTTCTGAGGCGACTGATATTGACTACGGTGGCCCACAACCCCATGCCACTGAATATTCATTGATCACGTCGTGTCTAGTTATCTCACTCCCAAACGATTTGAATTTTCTAGGACACAAACACTTTTTAGAGTCAGTTACAGGTCTTTATGACCCACGAGAACTTCCATAGGGCTCATCTACTATAGATGAAGACCAATGATTGGAAGGAAGTCATGCTGTTGCAACATAGAAATCACCAACATGTTCAGGCCATCACTTCAGAGTTTATCTCTATAGTGATGATAACGGGTGTCTACATGACCCCGGGGGGGCTACGTTATCTTTGCTGATCTTTATGATCACGCCGTTACAACCAGAGTGACATCTACTTTAGATGCTTCACAATGACTGGTTGGAAGTCCTGTTAGAGCTTTAATGCTTCTATCATTTTTACAGGCTACACATCAGTGTTTACATTGATGTTGTGATAGCGGAACACCTCAGTGTATCCGGTTTTATCATTTAACCTTTCTTTCTGTTTTTTGTTGCCCAGAATAAAAGAATAAAGACATGACGCCCCAACTCATCGGATCGTCATGAGGGGGAGAGTGGTCCGCATGCTGATAACACTCAACAAAAATCATTCTCGGATACTTCTCCTCCAACACAAAAAAAACGACGACTCTCTACTCTTTGAAATCATCAAGACTACCAAGTCAGCTTCACTTCAAATGGACATACGCTCACAAGTCAACCATCTCTTTCCGCTGTGCCACTGACAAGGACTCCTCAAAAGCATTCACCTCACATAGTCAAAGAGACTACATTGTGGAGGAGACAGAGGTCAGATACTCGTGTACTGAAGATGAATCTCGTGCACGCCTGAAAAATTATCAGAGCATTCATTCTAAAGGCGCCTTCAAACTTCATTCAAGCTGTTCAAGAGCTGCTTCTGTAAGGCAAGGATTACAAGCAAAAGATTCCTCAACTCCCGACATCAAAGATCAAATTGAAAAGAAAACATCAAAGGGGAGATTGCAAGGATTTCTTCATAAAACCTTCTCAAGAAGTCAAGTTCAAAGACAAAGGAAGCTGAATAACAACAAAGACAAAGATATCTGCGTTGCAATGCTGATTGAACACGATTGAACACCAAGGGGGGGGGGATTGTTGGGAATATTTTCTGATGACCAATCTAATTAAATATCTTTGTATTTGTGTAATTATTAATTAAATGTGTAATATGGGCCACAAATGTATTTCAACCCATTAGCCCACTTGTAAGCCTTAAGTTAGACATCCTTATGTATAAAAGGATGCTAACTTAAGCAAACCCTAAGTCTCACAAGCCTCATGCACATTAACGCTCATATATTTCTGAGAGCTTATACGATATAAGGAAGAGAGAGTTCATCGTTCAAATATTTTTCTATCATTCTGTGATTCTCTCCTTCTATTATATTGTATGATTGTTGATTGATATTGGACTATCAATTTTCTTCAATGTGTCCCCCCTACATACCATGATCACCTTGTTTTAACTGAAAGAAATTGGCCTGATAGGTTATCCGTTACAACCCACAGCCTAGAAGCACATCCCCCCATCAACCTCCCCGTCACCCCCACCAGTCCTGCTTCCGGAACCAACCCCTATTCTCCTCCTGTACAATGATAACTTTGCAATATTCTTCAGCCTATGTTTACAAAACCAACCCGAAATCCGACAACCCAGACAAAAATCCAGTTCAATTAGTTAAAACCCCGTAAATATTAAAAAATCTGGAAAAAACCGGTTGTCCCAGGAAACCCGGTCATGACCCGGACCCAACAAACCCAAGAAAACCTGGTTTCGGGTGTTTTAAAAAAAGCAATTTCTTTTATAATTTTAATGCATTTTTTAAACCAACATTATTGCAATTCAATACCTTTAGAAGAAAATATATGTAATATATTTATATACTCCCTCCGTCCCTCAATACTTTGCCATGTTTGATCGGCACGGGAAATAATAAAGTAAAAACTGTGTGGTTGAGATATGTGCAGAGGAGAGAGAAATGACAGGAACCACAAATTCATTGATTAAAAGGGAAAGTGACAAAGTTTTTGGGACATCCAAAAAAGGAAAGATGACAAAGTTATAAGGGACAGAGGGAGTATTTATTTAAGAATGAAAATCATGCCAAATTACATTATAAATGTACAATACAAATAAAAAATATGAGTATACTCCATATATTTTAATAGGATCAAAATTATACTTTGAAATATTATGATTAAAATGAGTTAACAATTATACAAAAGCTCACACGACGCGCACAAACACTTGGCAAAGCAAACATGCCGCGCTAACTCTATCACCAATCACCAACTAGAGAACAAAAAAACTAGGGGTGAGCGCGGTCCGGTCTAATATTTGACCGTACCCGTACCCGTACTGTGACTATTCAAACAGTTTGGTTCGGTTTTAGACCTAAACCTATTCGGTACGGTTCCATTTTCAAGTGGGATGGTACCATGCCACACCAATACCAAACAATGCAATTTTTTCCAAGTTTTTAAGAGGAAATTAAAGTTTAGCCATCCTCCAAAATATGCACACAATTTATCAATTTTCATACTCCATCCATCCCAAATTGACATGAAAAATCAATATTTTTTTATCAACCAACGTTAAAGTTAAAATCTCTTTATTGATGATTAATTCAAATGTTAACAATTAAAATTTACATATTCAAAAACTACATACATTAAAATATCTTCAAAGTTGTAAGCTCCAAATTAAATATAATTAAAAATTGACATTCTAATTAAGTGAATAAAATGAAACTGTTTGACCAAGAAAAGTTAATTTTGCAAATCAATTTGCGACAGAGGTAGTATTACATAATTAATAAATTTCAGATAAACTATAGTAGTACAAATTTAAATAATTAAACCATACATCGGTCTGATTCTAGACTTTCTATGAACTAGCAAAGACGATGAAAGTGTGAAAGCACTAGTCAAAGTAATGGTATAAATGTAAATTTAAATAATTAAATCTTAGTAATGGTTTAAATAATTAAACCATACATCGGTCAGATACCGGTTTCTCATTTTAGGAGGGTCATGATATTGTTTAGAATCGTATGGTCCGACTTCGGCGAATTGAAACAGTGAAAATCTGAGCGAACTACCCGACTTGGCCACAAAAAAAGGAAGCAATGAATTGAAACAGTGAAAATCTGAGCGAACTACCCGACTTCAGCGAAGCTCAGACACCGCAGCGGACCTGCTTCTCCGCTGCTTGGTCGCCCAGTCAACCCGATTAATCTGCTAGGCCGTCAGAGGCTCTGCCCTCTGTCAACATCGGCCGCCGCATTGTAGGGGTTCTTCTCTCTCGACTCTCCATGCTTCGTGCATTTGTTATTTTTACTTTTCATCTCAATTACTTTTTAAGGTTAGATTTCAATGTTATGGAAATTAAAAAAAACTTCAATTAGAGAATCGGAACAAAGTAGGCAAATAGAACCCGAAGAAGAAATCCCTTTATAGTTCATCCAACTGTGTAGAAGAATACCTACAAAGTAACTGTGAAACTTTACATAATTTCGGATATTATGTCTTAAAATAAGAGCAATATTTTGTGGTACCTGTACTAAGGAGTCAATATGTCATGCATTCATTCATACACACAACTTAGATGCCAACTTCAAACCAGAAACATAATAAAAGTTGATGTACACTAGAAGATGAGAAAGTTTCTTATCAAAGTAGAAGAAAAGATGCATTGTTTTAGTGAAGTTAATTTTTTGTAATGATTTCATAATTCTATTCACTACAATAGAAAATAATAGGTTAAGAAAGATTGTTATGTAAGTGTGTCTCAGTTTCATTGCAGCAGAGGCTTTTGAAAGATTCTGTTAGGATGCTTAACCATGTGAACTCTGAGGAAGTGCCTGCTAGCTTGAAGCTCCTCGAGTCATATACTCGAGTTATTTTTGAACTGGAAAATAATACAGTGCAAAAGACTAGATATTGATTGGGGTGAGTGGCAACCTCTTTCAGGACAGTGGACGGGCTTGATTCATGAATGGGCCATCTCAGCCACTGTCCAGAACCTTGAAACACCTTCTTCCCCCCTCGCCCCCCTGCACCATTGCACATTATGAAGCACTCTTGTACCGTTGCTCTACCACCAAGTCATTAAGCACCACTAAGCAAGTGCATGCTCACATTCTCAGGATTCAACTCTTACACCATTGCGACTCCACTCATTTCCTTTCCCTCCTCACAGCTTCCTACGCGCTCTGCTCCCAAACTTCACTTGCTCGCAAGGTGTTCGATGAATTGTCTTTTAGAACTTTGCTTTCCTACAAGAGCATGATAAAAATGTACACAGAAACCGGGGCTCCCCATGATGCTCTCAAGTTATTTGATGAAATGCTCCACTCCAGTCAGCAAATGCCAGATAGGTATACATTTCCGTTTGTAATTCGTGCCTGTGGTGATTTATTATTGCGTGAAATCGGGGTCGTTGTTCATGGTCTGACAGTATTGACAGGGGTTGTCTTAAATGCATTTTTGGGGAATTCATTGTTGGTGATGTATATGAAATGTGGAGATAAAGAAGGAGCAAGCAGAGTCTTTTATGCAATGCAGGAGCGAACTACGGTTTCCTGGAACATTATGATTGGTGGGTATTTCAGAAATGGCAGTCCCAAGGAATCCTTGCAGGTTTTCAGAAAAATGACAGAAGTTGGGGTGGATCCAGATTGTGCAACTGTGCTTTCCCTGTTGCCTATTTGTGGGTACCTGAAAGATGTGAAGTTGGGGAGAGAGGTTCATTTATTGGCTGAAGAGAAAGGATTTTGGGAACTATTACCTGTTAGAAATGCAACTATAGATATGTATGTCAAATGCGGTTGTATGGAAGAAGCACGTTTAGTTTTTGATAAAATGATAGGTAGAGATGTAGTTACCTGGACTACTATGGTAAATGGGTACATTTTGAACAGTGAGATAAGCTCTGCATTGCAGGTATGCCTTGAAATGCAGTTGGAGGGCATAAAGCCAAACGCAATAACTCTGGCCTCATTTCTTGCTGCGTGTGCAACTTTGTGTGACACTAAACTTGGTAAATGCATACACGGCTGGGCAATCAGGCAGACACTTGACGCAGATGCTAATGTAGAAACTGCACTTATTGATATGTATGCAAAATGCAACAGTTTTAAGCTTAGCTTTAATGTATTCATTAACACTCCGAAGAAGAGAACTGTCCCTTGGAATGCAGTTCTCTGTGGTTGTCTTCATAATGACCTTTCAGTAGAGGCAATTTTACTTTTCAAACAAATGCTTTCAGAAGATGTGAAACCTAACAATGCAACACTGAAAAGCATACTTCCCGCATATGCCATCGAAGCTGATTTGCAACAGGCCATGAGTTTACATAGCTATCTTCTACGCTCTGGTTTTATTACAAGAAAAGAGGTTGCTACTGGTTTGGTTGATATATACTCGAAATGTGGAAAGCTTGGTTACGGTTATGAAATCTTCAATGAGGTACCTATGAAGGAAAGAGATATTGTGTTATGGAGTGTGATAATAGCTGGATATGGAGCGCATGGACATGGAGAGCTTGCAGTTTCTTTGTTTAATCAGATGGTTAAGTCTCAAGTTGAACCGAATGAAGTCACTTTCACTTCTGTTTTGCATGCTTGTAGCCATGGAGGGTTAGTTGATGATGGATTGAGTTTATTCAATTACATGAAGAGATATCACCCTGATGATCTTAGGCCTTATCATTATACTTGTATGGTTGATCTTTTTGGACGTGCCGGGCGGCTTGAGGAGGCTTATGACTTGATAAAAAACATGCCTTTCGGACCGACTCATGCTGTTTGGGGTGCATTACTTGGTGCCTGTGTTATACATGAAAATGTTGAGCTCGGAGAGGTGGCTGCGAAGTGGCTTTTTGAGTTAGAGCCACACAACACTGGAAATTATGTGTTGCTGGGAAACATGTATTCTGCTTTGGGAAGGTGGAAAGATGCTGAGAATGTGAGACATATGATGAATGAAGTAGGATTGAGAAAAAGGCCTGCCCAAAGTTCCATAAGTTGAGGCAGTGGATATGCAACATCCATCTTAACAGCATTAAAAGTGTTGGAAGCATTGGCATAGTAAGGGTCAACCTGGTCACACTGCAAAGGCACGGCAAAAGCAACATAGCATTCAAAAGGCATCTGATATTATTTGTAGCTTTGACATTGCCCAATATAGTTTTGACCATTTATGTATCTTGTTTTACATTTAGTGCTTTTAAACAATTGTGGACCTATTGTTTGGTATCCTTTTATTAGCTAGTTTATCTAAGATTACTTTTATTCTTTGCTCAAGTTACGCTAGGGCTTATCTACTTTGACCAAACAAACACTTACAATTGATTGTTTGGAGGCAATTTCTGTGACTAATTTTTCTCTGTTCTAATCGGTGGGTAGAATATTGGTACACCTTGATATGTTTCAAGTTTTGATGATGTCAATGGTTACTACATTATATAACCTCGAAAACAGACTTTTACTTCTCACTTGCTATCATTTAAAAAAGTGGACCACTAAGGTCTATAGATCGTATACATGTTTCTCTGTCAACAAGTCGCACTTTCCAGAGTATATGCTATGTGTGAGTTATGCATTTTGTCAATTGGTGTTAACGTTACACAAGTGTATATTGTTGATATGGAAATTATCATGCTATAGGAATGAAGAATATTTTTCGGGTGACTCGCATCCTGTGGTGATCGAGGAGGTTTTTTAATCAAGAACACGGTATCTCAGAGTCAGAAAGTGATCATTTAACCCTTGGGAAAAGACACTGGATTTCATTTATTGTAATGGTAAGTTCTCCATCCATAACCATTTGGTTTCAACATATAATATCACAACTGTTTTTTACTTAATGATATAGCATGCAATTGCAAAGACAAAGTGAGACAAACTGCGTATACTACATATGGCAAATCGGCAATGCACTTATACTTCTCAGGCTCCAGATATAGGAACCCTAATATGCTAATGTAGCTATAAATATAGCTACTTGTATAGAATTCGATATCAGTGAAAATAATCTTATTTTTCACATATATAAAGCTGCTTTCTTAGACACTCGTACTAAAGTGATTTTTTTGTCTTCAATATTTCTTAAGGGTAAAAGTTCTGGACTGTCCATTAATTTTACATGATGATTTACATTCCTGTTATATTTTCACTGAGTAAGTATGTTCCTTAGAGGCTCTTATCAACTTTCACTTTTATGGCAAAAAAACGGGTCGAGGAGTAGTTGCTGAATTTTCTTAGAAATGATTAAGTGATGTGCATCTGGAATCGTTTTGATCGCAGTCCTGTTCCTCAATAGATGAATTTAAAATTCATTTAACCCCGCATACGTGTATATAATAAGCTAACATATTCAAAAATTGTGTCAATGGTATTGCAGGTTATGCTCATTTGGATCATATCTTTCTGGTTTATTGGTTAATGGATGATTCCTTTTGAAGCACACATGATGGGATTCAGTAAAGAATCTCTTACATTTAGGCTATGTTTGGCATGCTCCCTTCAGCTCATAATGGCTGGAATTTCTGAAATTCAGTCAATAGTCATAAAATAAGCCATGATTCGATAAAAGGCTAAACTGAACTGAAGTAAAAAAAGGGCTGAATCAAAAGACTTGGTGACCCAGTGTTCCAATTCAGCCGATTGGATAAGAAAGTTGCGATGCCTAAACTATCGCTGCAGCTCTCTCTAAAAAAACATCCCCACAACCGCTCCCAATATCCTTCTTCTCTCCTGGCCTCTTTGAGAGCAAAATATGATCATAGCTCACAAACCACAACTCATCTTGCCCCTTCTCTAATCATGTGTTGTGCAGATTTCTTCTTCGCCTTCTTGTCCTACTTACTCCTTGTGGTATTGGTGTCAGGTATGAATTTTAATTTTATACAATGCAAAAAAACAATCTACTTAGAAATTCTTTTGATGATTTTGTTGGAAATGAAAGATTATAGAATCATGATAAGTGATAAATGTATTTCATTTCGTCGAATGTGAATTTTAGAAGTGTATTGCATATCTGTCATTGATATAGTACACTCCTTATGGGCTAGCTGTAGTTTTCTTCTTTAGGATCGCTGATTTATTTTGACCAATATTTGATCTCTAAAATACTAATTACATCCAGTATTGAAGGAAAAAACTTTTACCCAGTTTTTAAATAGAGGTTGAGTACAATAAAAGATTTTTCCAGTCTGACGAAGGAGAGCACACATGTTTTGAAAAGACTTTTTCCCTCCTATAAGGAAAATAAATAAGGAAATGTAAATATGGTATGACGATTGAAGAAACACACACACACACACACACTCATATATATGCGCTTGCACTCTGCCCTAAGAATAAAAACGTAAAGATTAACATAGTTGTGAGAGGAGACCACACTGAGTTACGGCCTAACTTGTTATCAAATGTGCTTTCATGGTTGCCTTTCTATTTTCTTGAAAATTATGATTTTCGTGAAAATTAGGGTTCTGGCTACTAGTTTCTTGGTTTTTTAACAAATAAATATACTTTTATAGTCTCTTGGTTGGTGTCATTGTTCAATGATATGGAGGGTTTAGGATCTTTGAGATATCAGCTTTGTCTCCCTCCACATGGGAAATGTTTTGTTTTGAGCCAAATGAATTCGATGTTATTCTCATTCCTTATTTCTCTTGCTCTCATTCACCTCTCTGTTAGAGTCACCAGAATTCACAGCAAATTCACAGAAGAAATCAAAAGAACTCACAAGCTTTATTGAAATCAAACAGAGCTACAATGGCCGAAGCCCCCCAAAGAGAGAGACAGTCTGTCTCAATCTTCCCAGTACCAAGACTAACAAGTCTAAACAACCTGCATTTATTTTCCCCAGTCTATTCTATTTATAGTAAGTCATACAACCGCCTACAGTTATTAGTTATTAACAGAATTTAACTAACAACTACTCTTCTTTTCCCTCCTTCTAGAATAGACTCTTCCATAATACTTGTCATCTTTATTTGGCTGCATCGAGTCTCTAACATAACTCCCCCTCTGAAAACCCAACTTGTCCTGAAGTTGGAAAGTAGGGAACTGCTCTCTGATCACCTGCTCTTTTTTCCAAGAATCCTCAAATTATAGAAGACCTTTCCAATGTACCAAGACTTCCTTTTCCCCATTCTGACTAACTCTGGCTTCCTTCACAATCTCAGGCTCCACCACCAACTCTCCTTCTTCAGTTAAGCACTTGGGCAGATCTTGATAGGTAGCTGTAGGATGTATCACTTTTTTCAGTAAGGATATATGAAAAACCGAGTGAATCTGACTTTCCACTGGCAGTTTTAATTTGAAGGCTACAACATTTATCTTCTCTATGATCTCATATGGACCATAGAATCTTGGGCTCAATTTCTGATTAATCTTGTTGGCCAGACTCTTCATTTTATTTGGCTGTATCTTCAAAAAGACTTTGTCCCCCACTTCTAGATTCAATTCTCTTCTGCCCTTATCTGCCTGTTGCTTCATTTGGTTTTGTGCTTTGGCTAACTGATCCCTCAACTCCTTCAAGATAACATTCCGTTCTGCAGTTAGCCTAGATACCTCAGCCACTGACATTAAACTAACATCACCTCTGACTATTATGGGAGGTTCGTGACCAAATAGAGCTTGATAGGGTGTGTGTTTCAGGGATATGTGATAGTTAGTGTTATACCAGAATTCTGCCCAAGGCAACCAGCCAACCACTTCACCCACTGTCTTGGTTTTCTGCCATTCATGCACCTCAAATATGTCTCTAAGCACTTATTCACCACCTCAGTCTGCCCATCACTTTGAGGGTGGTAGGCAGTGCTGTACTTCAATGTAGTGCCAGCTGATTTAAACAGTTCAGACCAAAATGTGCTCAAAAATAGACTATCCCGGTCACTCACAATGGATTTAGGGAACCCATGTATCTTTACCACCTCCTGTATAAAAATTTCAGAAACCCCTTTTGCATTATAAGGATGAGCCAAAGGCAAAAAATGTGCAAATTTGGTCATCCTATCCACAACAACCAAAATGGTATCCTTTCCCATTGACTTAGGCAACCCTCCAATAAAATCCATGCTAATATCAGTCCAAATATGATTTGGGATGGGTAGTGGCTGAAGCAAACCTGCAGGTTTCAATGTTTGATATTTGTTCCTTTGGCAGGTTTCACACCCCTGAACATAATCTTTTATGTCAACTCTCATTCCAGCCCAGTAGAATAAATTTGAGATCCTCTTCATAGTTCTGAAATATCAAGAATGTCCTCCCATAGCAGTTTCATGGTATTCCTTGAGGATTCTAGGTATTCTGCTAGATCCTCTAGGTAATACCAACTTCCCCTTGTAAAATAGTATTCCTCCTTTGATCTGGTAATCCTTCATTAAATCTGGTTGAGTTGAAAGCTTCTGCAGAATGTCCTTACACCTTGAATCCTCATGTAGTTCTTCTTCCAATCCAACCCACTCCTGACATGAAACTACAGATAAGGATAATAAAGCAGGCTTTCTAGATAAAGCATCAGCTGCTTTATTTTCTATGCCCGGTTTGTATTTGATGGAAAAATTGTAACCCAGGGGTTTAGTGATCCATTTTTGTTGCTCAGTCCCCATAATCTTTTGCTCAGTCAGGTATTTCAGGCTTCTCTGATCTGAATGGACCTCAAATGTTCTCCCAAGTAGGTAAGGTCTCCATTTTTGAACAGCCAGAACCACAACCATGAGTTCTTTTTCATACACACTTACACAGACTTACTTTGATGCTTAGGAGAGAGTTCCTTACTCATAAATGCAATGGGTCTTCCATCCTGCATGAGTACAACACCTAACCCTTTTCCAGAAGCATCTGTTTCAATGTTGAACTTCTTATTAAAGTCTGGAGTGGCAAGAACAGGTTAGGTAGTCATAGCTTCTTTTAACTGGATAAAAGCCTTGCTAGCCTCAGTGTCCCACTTGTAACTATCCTTCTTCAACAGATTGGTTAAAGGAGCTGCAATTCTGCTATACCCCTTTACAAACCTTCTATAATAACCAGTCAAACCCAGAAATCCTCTCAGCCCTTTGATATCTTGAGGTTCTGTCCAGCTTACCATAGCCTCTATCTTACTTGGGTCAGCAGATACTCCTTCTCCAGAAATTATATGACCCAAATATGACAACTGATTCTGACCAAATGAACATTTCTTCCGATTGGCTACCAATTTATTTTCTTGCAAGGTTGTCAACACTTTTCTTAGATGCTCTATATGATCCTCTTTTGATTTACTATAAACCAAAATGTCATCAAAGAAAACTAGAGCAAACTTTCTTAAGAAAGGTCTAAGAACTTCATTCATCAAAGCTTGGAAGGTTGAGGGAGCATTTGTTAGCCCAAAAGGCATCACAATATATTCATAATGCCCCTCGTGCGTTCTAAAGGCAGTTTTATGAGCATCAGCTATCTTCATTCTTATTTGATGATATCCAGATTTCAAATTCAGTTTTGAGAACACTTTAGCTCCTCCTAACTCATCTAAAAGTTCTTCTATAACTGGTATAGGAAATTTATCTGGGATAGTCACCTTATTTAATGCCTGATAATCACCACAAAATCTCCACCCCCTATCTTTTTTCTTGGCTAAAAGTATGGGGCTACTGTAAGGGCTGTTACTGTGTTTAATTATCCCAGAAGAAAGCATTTCTTGTATAATCTTTTCAATTTCATTTTTCTGATCATAGGCATACCTGTATGGCCTCAGATTAGGTATATTGGCTCCTTCTATGACGTTTATCGCATGATCACATGGCCTTTCTCGGGGAAGATCCAACACCGATTTGAAGACTTCAGGAAACTCACCAACTACCTTGTGCCAAGTTTCATCCTTCTTCAAGACTGGACTGGGGAATTCTGCTCCTTGCCTTCACAAAACAACAAATAACCATCTCCTGTATTCTGTAAAATGTGAGTGATGGACTTCAAATGAAAGTTTAGTTTACTCATACCAAATTTCAGGAGCGCATTCAAATTTTTTGAGCGTCTTATTCACCAAGTCTAGTTTACTCATACCAAATTTCAGCTAAAAATTTAATCAGGAGCGCATTCAAATTAATTCGAGAACGTAAAAATGCGCAGTTATCTTCAAGAATTAATTTGAATGTGTTCCCGATTGAATTTTTAGCTGAAATTTGGTATGAGTAAACTAGACTTGGTGAATAAGATGCTCAAAAAATTTCATCAAAAAATTCCACCGGGAACTGCCTCAAATCGTGACGGCCGGACAGAACCTCCTATAGAAGGACTTAATTGACCTTTTTATGAAAGTTCGAGGACCTATTTGACAGTTTTCCCTTTTTATTTATTGTCTACTCCCAAACAATGTTTTTGACAATTCTTTTTTAATTATTTCAATAAACTATCATCTCTGACTCATAAATATACTTATTCTTAAAAAGTAAATATGTGAATTGTTACTAAAGATTTATTTTACTTTTGAAAAAAAATTACACTTTAGTCTTTTAGTTATTGCTCATATTGAAATGTACTCGTTAGTAAATACTACAATGAATTAATACTGTTAAATTTTGCACGATTAAGATTGTAACTTCATACGCAGTAAAAAACTGATACACATTTCAATTCAAAATCTGTCACACTTAAACTTTCTTTTCTCTAAAGTTAGGTCGTAAATAAAAAATGCCAGTCATAAAATTCATATAGACAATCATAGGTGCATAGGAAAAAGATTTAGCTTGGTTTAAAAATGTATACTTTTTTATTCACATTTTCAAAAATTTCTTATTAACATTTTTTTGTCAATTTAAGACCTGAAAGTTGAGTTTACTATCAATTTTGGACCTAAAAGATATTTGCTCTCATTAAGGGACATAGAAGAGTGTAATCAATCACTACAAGACCTAATGAATTAACACCGTTAATTTCTTTTTAACGGAATCTGACCTTGTAGAATTAACACCGTTAATACTACTAACGAGACCTAATGTCAGGTTACGTTAAAAAGAAATTAACGGTGTTAATTCATTAGGTCTTGTAGTGATAGATTACCATCTTTTAGGTCCCTTAATGAGAGCAAATATCTTTTAGGTCCAAAATTGATAGTAAACTCAACTTTCAGGTCTTAAATTGATAAATTTCCATTAACATTTTTTTCAAATGTTGATTTTTCACACCGATTTTTTTTTCGTCTGTTCCTCACTTGTATAACAAAGTTGTCAATATGAAAGTTTTTGAAAACGCGTACAAAAAATATACAAATTCTTTACCATGTTGGAACATTTATGTCTGTTCCCACATTTATTCTCTGTACCAGACATCGGTTGTCTGTAAAAGTTGAATATTTTTGACCAAACTTGTTATCGCTCGCCTAACTTTATAGGAAAGATGTTATTGCTAAGGACTTTGAAAACATGTAGCAGATGTTTTTGATTGAGGTATAAGGTTTGAAGGTTTTGGCTATTTATAATGAAAAGGTATTGATACTACTACTTCCACCCCAAATTCTTGTAAAAAGTCAACATTTTTTGTCAACAATGTTAGAGTTTAGTCCTTTCTATTGATAATTATTTTAATTTTAATAATTATAATTTATATATTTAAAAACTACATTAATATCTTTATAAAGTTTCAATATCCAAATTAAAACTACATTAAGTTTCAATATGTTTACAAAAAGTTCACACTTTTCAAATTCTCTACCAAAATAGTTGGGATTATTATTACTATTGTGATACACTTTTTCTACATTTTTACAATTTCCATTATATCACTTAAAATAATACTATTAATACATTTTTATTAAAAATAGCCAAAATTTATGCCACAAATCACTAAAATTAAACGATAAATTATATCATGTAAATTATGGAATATAAAATAAATAAAGTTAAAAATACTAAAATGAAAAACATAGAGAATTTAGATTTTTTTGAATTAAGATAACATAAAATTAAATAAAAAATATTTTAATTAAAAATGTAGAATAAAGATTTAAATCCTAAAATTTTTAGTCACAATTTACTTTTTGAAAACAGAAACTGTAAAATTGAATAAAGGTGAATAATATAAAATTGAATAATAAAAAATGAAATTTTAGTGAAAATAAATGAAATAATTGACTAAAAAATATTGTAATTAACTTCGGTACATTTGACGAATTTTCATAATTATTTTTACACGTTTAAAAATATTTAGTTTGGAGATTCGTAAAAATATTTCTATATTTTCCAAAAATTGAGAGTTGATAATTGAGATTAATAAAAGAAGCTCGACTATAGTTGTGATTATTGACAGCTTACGCATAATTCACATAGTTGGAATTTTTCTCGGATTTAAATTTGACTTGCTATACTAGGTTATAGCCAATTAGCGACTATTTTTAGAAATAGTCGCTATAATTAGGATCATCCAAGAATAATCGATAGTTGAGATTATTAATAGTGGACCGACGATAATTGCGATTATTATTTTTGATTTATCCTTTTTATTTTATTATATACAAAATTGGTTTTGATGGAAACGTTTGGAATTCAACAAGTGGGCCGAATAGATCCAATGCATTTGACATTTTGACCCCTTAGCTTTCTTCTAATGAATTAGTCGGACCGGCATTCCCCATATTTTTTCTTTTACAAATTGACTTTTGAGGTTAGCTAGTAACGGATAGCTCAAATGCAGCACGGCACCGAAATTACTTTTTGACGGAAAACTTCCGTAACGTTATTCCGTTACTCCGTCCTGGATTTGAGATCTCAATTACACTTTTTCGGTTTCATCATTTCATGCATTAAATTATTGAAAAAATTGAAAATAATAATCCTAACTATTGCTGGTCCGCTAACAATAATCTTAACTATTGATTATTTTTGTATAATCCCAATTATATGGACCGTCCGCCAATAATAGTCCATGACCACATATTACCTGCTCTAACAAGTGAATTTTTAATATTTGAATTGGGATTGGTATTCGAAAAAATTAAACAAATACGAATACACATATCATACTATTCGACTCGATCTGGTTCGTTTAGACCAAAACAGTTTGAAAATTTCAAAATGTGTCTGCCATGTTTTTATTCCCAAAATAGGATTAATTACTGCCATGTTTTGGTAGTACCAGACTTCAAACATGGCAGTATTTTCTAAACATGATAGTAGTTATTCCTATTTTGGGAATAAAAAACATGACAGTCATATTTCGGAATTTTCAAACTTTTTAGTCCTATTTTGGAAACTTTCCTATAAACAATTACATTTAGCACTATCGGCTATCTACTAGGAAGCAGTTCGTATACCGTGGGATCATCCCACGGTGAGCACCATGCTCCACTCCCAAAATGACGTAGTTTTGCTCAATTTTTTTTTTAAAAACCGCGTAAACAGTACACACGTGAACAGTACACGCGTGTACAGTAACTATTTTTTTTGTTCTAGTAACATGAATGATGTAACTCGCGTGTAAAGAAATGTAACGCACGTTAATGACAAATGTCAATGAAAGCAAATCGAAATGTAACTTGTCTTAAACATTGATTTCAAAGTAAATAATAAAAAAGGAAATCTAATTGCTAAATAACTTTACCTAAATGATGAATATGTTTTGTTTTTAATATTAAGACCATAAAAGGTTTTAAAGAAATCAATTTTCCCCCCAAAATCATTTTTTTACCAAAGAAATTGATTTTAAAAAGTTTTTTTTTTTGTTTCAGTAGAAGGGGTTTATTTTGTGATGTGACTCGTGTTATGGAAAATGTAACTCACATTGATAAAAAATCTAACTTAGGTGTATGCAAAATGTAACTTGTTAAGGCAAACCCAAATGTAACTCGCGCATAAAAAGATGTAACTCAGGCGTAAGAAGATGTAACTCATACATAGTAATATATAACTTCATATAATATCAAATGTAATTAACTTGCTGAGACAAAGTACAAATATAACTCGGCACATGAATGGTGTAACTCGCGCAAAATGAATGTTACTTGAGCCGAATCAAAATGTAAATTGTCAAAAAAAATACCCACATGTACGCACTCCACATCTAAATTGTTTAGGTTTATTGCTCTTCTCAGTACCATAACATTCAAATATTGAAGAAAAATATCAAGAAGGCAAGTCTGCAACATTCCGAAAGTCAGAAACCATGCATAGCCGCTGAATCCAACATCTGGATGTTTTCTTTGTGAATCAGACATCGGTGCAACATCAGAAAGTCAGACAATCTACTTCAAAACGCCTAATTGCTGCATCGGTGCAACCAATTTTAGGGCAGACGATTGCACCAAAGCTAAGGTGGAGGAGAAGATTTATGGAAACACTCCTTTCCTTGTGCGATAGCGTGTGCAGTGGGGCGACGACGGAGCTTCTGGTCCTGAGAGCTGGAGTATGGTGGATTTCCATGAGAAAGGAATGATTCATGCGAGGGATAGAGATGAAATAGGGAAAGAGATGAAGTGCGAAGATTTTTTTAATATAAAACTGTACCGTTTTGAGTTCGGCTCACTATGCGCATGGTGGACCAATCTCATGGTATAATTTGCGACTAGGAAGTGATAAGACCAAAAATAAATAATCTATACAACTATTCTAAATGTGATAAATACTAACGCAAACTAACATGGCCGAACTTCATGGGATGAGATCAAACTGCATGGGCACCCACTGCATGGGCACCCACTGCATGGCTCCGTGTTCAACACAGAAGCTTGCCGTGAAAAATTAAAATGAGAAGAATTTAACTATATTTTTTAAAAATTTAGTTTATAAGACATTAATAAATAAAATAAAATCAAAATAGTTTACACAAACAGGTGCAAAAAGTCTAATGTTGTCGTGAAAGAGAATGAGATATATGTCTCTTGTGTTGCGGCATAATGAACCGAAGTACGTATGTAGGTGGCAGAAGCAAATATGGATCACTATTGTTGGGAGGTTCCAGAGTTTATGACAACCCCCAGGACCGCGTACCAGATTAATGCCAACCAGCCCGGGTCAGACCTTGCCGACGAAACTGTGGCGGCCCTTGCTTCCGCTTCACTTGAGTTCCAAAACTATGACCATTCCTACTCTCTTGAGCTCCTAAAACATGCACGCCAGGTCGGTGACCTCTATCTCTCCTGAATTTCGAAAAGGTTTGATAAGTTGACTTTTCTTGATTAATGATAATCAACTTTGACCAATGATATATTTTAATATGAAATTATTTAGAATATGACTTTCCCTCTATCAAAATATTCCTTATTATTGAAAATATTTTTCATAAAAGTATAAAATATATAAATTATATAAAAATATAATAACTAAAATCATTGATCAAAGTTTGCCATCATTAACCAAGAAAAGTCAATTTGAAAAATCTTTTTGGGAAGGAGATAAGTATATATCTATGTAATTCATCAGCGCTATAATTATTAATTACTTGGATCAGTATATTTAATTTTTTATGTGCCATGCATGCATGCAGTTTTTCTGGTTTGCTGATAATCATAGAGGATTGTATCAACAATCAATACAAAGTGCTTCCGCCTTCTACACATGTGGTGAGTACATGTGGCTTTACATGTTTGTTTGTGTGTGCACCACACACACGCGGAACATATATTTGAGGTCATTTTTAAAAAATATTAATTAATAATACTACATCCGTTCTTAAATAAATGCAACATACTAAATTTTACATTATTCACATGTTCTACTTTGTCTACGTTTTATTTATTGATGTATTAATATATTTTTTTGAAAAAAATATTACTCCCTCCGTCCCTAAATAAAAGCATCAGTTTCCTTTTCGGGCCGTCCCTAAATAAAAGTCCACTTTCCTTTTTTGGCAAACAGAATAGTGCAAAACAGTGCCAAACAGTTCCAAACAGTGTCCAAACAGTGCCAAACAGTACCAACCAAACTCACTTTCTTAAAATGTGTGGAAAACGAATGGATACTTTTATATAGGGGACGGAGGGAGTACTAAATTTGTCTCATTGTAAATTTTCAAAATCTGATTTTTTAATTTTTTTACTAATATAGAATTATATATTAATGGTCAAAGTTGTGCCTCGACAAATGTGAAATATTGACTGTTGCACTTATTTAAGAACGGAGGAAGTACTACATAATAAAATATCGAGATAAAAGTGTGACTATAAATTACTGTCTAAGATTTATAGTCATTATGATTGGCGTAAATTTGATTACAAATAAAAAATATCATTGATCACAGTTTTCTACCATTGACTAAGAAAAATCAATTTGGCGAATCTTTTCGGGACGAAGGGAGTATATGACTATTAATAAGAGTGTGCTGGAAAGTGGAAATCAAATCTGATACGCTTGAATTTGAGATTCTTCTTCTCCGAGCAGCAGTATATATAGCTCGGCAGCCATAGTTCTCTTTGATTTTTCTCGTTTAAGGCGTCAACCCTAATAGAAATTTGGTATAATCTGATACGAGACATAGTTGACAGGGTATGATGTTGCACCTGACTACGATCTTATTGGATAAAAAATGTAATGTATCAAAATTCAAAACACACCAAATTAATGAGTGCATAATAGAAATACCTTTTTTTATTTTTTTTTTTTAATTTTAATAATTCCCTTTTATTTATTTATTTATTTTTAGTTTTTTAGATTTGTATTATGAATAAAGATATTTTATTACTTTTTTTTCTAATAAATAAAAGTATGAATTTCTCATTAAAATGTGAGAAGGGTAGAACATGAAGAGATAGTATAATTTACACCTATTTTGGAATTTATATAAACTATAGTCCTAATTTTACATTTTTATATTGTTTACCCCTATTTGGTGAAGTTATCCTTATTTAAAAAATATACCACCTCCATCTCTTTTTAGTTAGCCATCTTTAACGTTTACGCTCACAGATGGTAAATTTTGATCCATTATTTTAAATAATATATTTATGTGAAACTTAAATAAATTTATACTTTTATTATAGTATGTTTAACAAAGAACATTTTCCTATCCCCATACTATCAATACTCACTCTAGTTCCACAATTGAGCTCTTATTATACATTTTTAATCAAACTTTATTAACTTTGACTATAAATAATTCAATTTATATTAATTTATAAAAAAAATAATACTTTTTTGTATATATTATTTAAATGTTAATTTATTATAAATTTTATGAGTATATAATCCCAAATATTTACGGTAAATACTGGTGATAGAGTATATGAGTTGGGCCCATGACTCACATACTCTTGAATACACAAACAAGACTACAAGCTAATGGAGTACCCCTCGGCTAGCCCTCCCTTGACCAGATGAGGACCACACACACAGAGTGACAGAGGTTCCCAGAAATGATGAACTCCAGACATCGATCCAACTAGGGCTGACATTTTCAACCGAAAAACCGAAAACCGAACCGAAAAAAACTGATCTGAAACCGAACCGACTTTAATGGGACCCAAAAGTTGGGACCCGAATAAAAATTGGTTCGGAACCGGTTCTTTGAGATTGAAAATCGGTTCAAATCGAACCGAACCGATTTTTTTTATTAAATAATACTTCGTAGTTTGTAATTATTTTATTTAATTTGTATCACATTAATGTATTTTATAGATTGAGCGTCCACATATAGGAACTATCCAAAGTAGTTCAGTGGTAACCAGTGACGTGCCCCATCTGTATCACCCAGGATCGTATCCCTCCAACGACTAGATCCCTTAATTTTTGCTTTCCTTCCGCCCCAACTCTTCCATTGAGTTTTTCTTCGGTGTATAACTCTTCTCAGATCGGATGGAATAGAGGATTTACTCCTTGTATGAGCCTATATATATAATCTCCCCTTCGTGGCTTCCAAGGATTAAGTTGCTAGTAAATATCCATTAGCTTATGTACAAATATTGAATATCCATTTGGGTTTTTCACAAAAACCGAAAAACCGGATCGAAAATTCGGTTTCCGAAAAATTGGGTCTCAAAAAAGTTCGGTTTGGTTTCGATTTATGAAATGTGAGAAACCGAAAGAACGGTTCGGTTCGGATATTTCCCATTTTGGTTCGGGAACAGAATTGAATCCAGCCCTAGATCCAACAACTTAGCTCAAAACGGTTACCGCGGCCTGGCCTCCTCGGCTTGGATGCCTCTTCCTTGCCACCATGGCCAAGACACTTACGAATGCCATCAAATATCATTTCATTCAATAGGGCACAAGTTGGGGCACATCGGCCATTACAAAAAAGGCACACCAGCCATCACAAAAAGGAAGAGGCTAGCACTAACTACGATACACTACAGCCCAACTCCATCCACGCCACGGGAATCAGCCGTGTCTTCAACAGTCCCGTCATCCTCAACATCATCCCCTATGCCCGAGCTTAGGATGGGGCCTGGCGTTCCTCGATAGGAAGCTCAATCTCTTTCTCAGGGTTCTTCATCTGAGGGGGAAGATATGATCCAATTTGTCTGGCTTCATCTGACGACACTAAAGTCGTTATGTGCCTCAAAATAATATTCAATACAATACTTATACGTAGTATAGTCAAGTAAAATTCGTATCCACAGAGAAAAGAATACTTCTCTTTTAGAGAACTAATAAGAAAAGGGGGTTTGAAGATCGTTGTTTGAATTTAAAGTATATTTAAACACTAAGTTGAACGACTTATGGGTTTAATTAATTAGAAATGGAGACTTGGTTTTGCTTATATCTACTTAATGAAATGTTCGTCGATCCCGGTTATATCTTTAACTATCTTCCTCTTGAATCAATTGAAGAGTATCTCCAATTTATCGAGGGTAGTTATTAATAACGAGATGCGTTCATTAATAAAACTTACTATCAAGTCAATACAGAACACACGCCATATATTGACCCGATAGTAGCATTAAAACTTAAGATGAAAACGATTGAGATTGATAACCTCAATACAGGCGGTTTATTGGTTTAATCAATATAATTAATTCCCCTTAGATTATTAACCATGAGACACATGCATCAACAAGCCATGTTTACTACCGTGAAAGGACCGAACGATTAACAAACATATTCGTCGATCAATTCTAGTAATAATTAATATATATATATATGAAACAAAACTAGTTGATCCTTTAAGTAGTGCTCAAATATAAATGAGGAAATAAAATAGGAATATAATTAGTATTCAAAGAAGATGATTAAAGAAAGTAACTCAACTTACAAATCATTAAGTTTCAATGCAGCAAAACCAAGATGGAAAAGTTTAACTCTTCATTTGGAGACTAAACATGCTAGAAAATATAAAGAAAGCATTCAACTAAACTGAGCTTAAGAGTATATGTGAATTGGTGCGTTAAATGTGACGGTGTACCCAATCGATTGGATATATAGGGTACCCGATCGGATATCCAGCAGCCTCCGAGAAACTATAAAAATCACTCATACCCGACCGGGTGTGTCAGTCTACCCGACCGAGTATGAGACCAAATCTTCGAATATTTTGTAGCCATTATCCTTTGTTTTCCGGATTTGATTTTGACATGCAAATCTGACCAATACCCGATCGGGTATTGCATATACCCGACTGGGTATATGAACTTTTTTCGCAAATCCCTTAGTTTGATCTTGTTCATTTGGGATATTGTTTATTATTCATTGTTTATGTCTCTTAAACAGCCTGTCACTTTTTTTTTTGAATAATGTCTCTAAATATATAAAGGAACTCTTTCCTTTATCGATTTACCCAAACAGGTAATATATCCAGCCTACTAGGTAGTACTCCCTCCGTCCCTCTAATATTGGAACCGAAGACAGTGGTGTAGTTTTTAAAAAAAGTAGGATTGTGTGGTTGATAATGATTTGATAAAGTGATAATAAAGTAAGAATGAATTAGAGTCACACAAATGTTACCAAATATGGTATGAGACAATATTAGAGTAACATTCAAAAATGCAAAAATGGGACAATTATAGGGGGAACGGAGGGAGTAGGTAATATAACATATTCTTCTTGCTTTTTGATGTGCAAAATTTGTAAGTACATCACTACATTCAAGAGTAGATAATAATTTTTTTCCATGGATAATATAGCGAGCACACTTAACCTCTCTTGTGACATTGTTGAACAAGTTTCAGACTAAATCCGATAAACAAATAACTGCAAGAAAATAAAATAAAAAAATCATATAACACAAATGTCACAAAGTTTCCAGTTTAATAAAAAATTAGTAATTGTCCTATATAGGACTAAAGTTAAACTTAATTCCCTAAATAGGACTACAAGTTTTTAATTCTCTAATTGTCCTATATAGGACTAAAATTAAACTTAATTCCCTAAATGGGTATTGCTTGCATATTTTGCCAAATTTATGCTAATTAATTGGATATTAGCAATTATATTGTGGCAGAAAAATATTTCTTTTATACTAATTTGAAGATTTTGCCAACTTAATGGCACATTTGATACAAATTTTGCCAACATAATGGCATTGATGGTGATGGCGCTAGGATTTACGGTGGCAACGACCAATGAAGGGCGGCCGGTGGAGGGAGGCGACGGCCGGTGAGGGCGGTGGCAGCGGCTAATTGAGGGTGGCAGCGGCAGTTTTCGTACAAGACGACGGCAGCCCACTGCCGTAGCTAGGGCTTTAGAAATGTTTTTATTATTATTACATTTTAATCGTAAGTTATTTAGAATTTCATTAAGGGTAATGTTGTCGATCAAACCAATGCATTTATTATTATTACATTTTAATCGTAAGTTATTTAGAATTTCATTAAGTGTAATATTGTCAAATCAATGTATTTTTAGTCCTATGAAACATGTAAACCCTATTTGTGCATTTATTCATTGTTTTAGTCCTATTAAGGGAATTAACTCTTAATAAAACTAATAAACAATACTTGTAATTATTAAATTGGATGTAGAAATTAGAATAAGTCAAATTTCAATTTCTAATTTATATGTGGATTGCGGAATTGCTAATTGTGGAAGAATTGAAGAAATTAGACTTTCGAATATAAGGAATTATACAATGCTGAAATAGTGAAATCTCAAATTTAAAGGCTGGATAATCTGATCACTCACCGCCTGGATTGGCAGAAACGCAGTCGGCAGAAATAGAAGAATGTGTAGTGGCTGCTCATCTACACACATTTGTACTCACTCCTTATTGTGCACATGCAAAATGGGGTGGGTACAAAAGTCAGTACAAAATGGGTACAAATAGATTTTTTGAAATATTTTTTGCCTCCACATATTCCGTTTTTTTAAAATTTAATTAATTCTTTAGTGACTACCCCGTCCCGTTGGAATGTTCCCGGTTTGACCTACACACATATTAAGGAAATAAACATACCAGGGGTAAATTTTACTGTTTTGATACTGTTTCAACATTGTTTGACACTGTTTCGACACTGTTTTGCACTGTTTGACCTTGTTTTGATGTAGGATAACTTTTCATTTAAGAAAATGAGAACTTTCCAACGGGACATCCAAAAAAGGAAAGCGAGAACATTCCAACGGGACGGAGGGAGTATATACTAGGCTAACTAGGGTAATAGGCTAAAAAAATCCACTATTAGGAAAAGAAACATAGGAATAGGCTAAACTATTACGGAAGTATCTATATAGTGAATAGATTAACTGCGATTTCAACCCAACATTTTAATTTTAAGCAATATATCATACGTCAATACCCATATAAATATATAGCTATGTTTCTATAAAAGTAATGTTTTAATTAATTAACCTGATGGCGGTTAATTAATTAGGTTTCCAAATTTTACATAGGCTTTGCAATACAATCCTGAAAGAATTGAAACTCCTTCAAATCTATAAAATCACTTGCCCCATATCACCGTAACCCTATCGCCAGTAATCCCCCAATCCCATAAACAAAATTTGAAGTTTCAAATAGGAAGTGAATAAAGTCATGTCTTCTACCTCAGAGAAGAAAGTTGTGATCTTGAGGAGCTCCGACGGCGAGGAATTCCAAGTCGATGAGTCCGCGGCTATTCAGTCAGTCACCATCAAGAATATAATCGAAGATGATTGCGGCGGCGGTGTTATCCCTCTCCCGAATGTCGACGCCAAAACTCTGACGAAGGTTATAGTCTATTGGAATGAACTGGTCGTGGCTAAGGATGTCGACAATATGAAGGAATTCAATGAGAAATTCATGGCGGAGGAGGATCAGGATTCAGTGATCACTCTCATCATGGCGGCCAATTACCTGGATACGAAGCCGCTGTTGGACATTCTTTGCCAGAGGATCGCCGACACCATTAAAGATATGTCGCCGGAGGAGGTACGAGTATTTTTCAATATCGAGAATGATTTCACTCCTGAAGAAGAGGCGACACTCAGATCGGAGAATGCTTGGGCTTTTGAATGATTATTATTTTATTATGTAGTATATCATTGAATTTAATACTAGTAGCTTTTTCTAAATGGAATTTTATTTCTTTTGTTACATCTCACTCCTCTGATCTTATTTTGAGATTGTGTTAGTTTATATTATGAGCAATTCTTGACATACAAAAAAAAGTGTACACATTTTGCATACTCATCTATGTGTAAACATAATTGCTGACTTTTTTTGAATAGGTTTTCTGTGTACACAAATAAGTAGATGGTATGTACAAAAAAGTACATTTTTTTTTGTTATTAATTCTGAATAATGTGTCTAATATCATCGTTAATAGTTATTCATTCTGGATTTGTAGAATATCCATTGTTTCATGAACTCCGATACACATTTTTAGAATAGAAACTTGAAGTACGCATATTGATTATCAGTTTGTCTATGTATTGGAATCCAGATTGATTATTGTTAGGATCGTATTCCGTCTCCGGCTCGGGTCTATTCCACTATACTCACATACACCACTCTAGGGGAGGCTATAGCACACCTATTCTCTTCACTCTCTTCTTCTAACCACAAAGGAACTCTCAAGAAAGGAGGAAGAAGGAAGACTGCTCTCAAATGTTTTGCAGGCTTAACTCAAAGGAAGAAGAACAAGAACTACATATAATAGGCTGCCAGCCTATTGAAGAGTCACGGGTGAACAAAGACAAGGGGCAGGTACTGCAGCGGACAACACAAGGGGGGCCAAAGCCAGATAATTAAGGAGTCAACAGGTATATTATTGATCAGGTAATATACCAAGGTAAAAGGTACCAAAGTGGGAGTAAAACATAGGGTGCAAGCCTCAACAAATAAAGTGGAAGGGAGGCCTTGGTAGGACCAATACCTCCAACATTCTCCACCTTATTGGTCCTAAGTGGTGTAGAGTAACAATACAAGGTTGTGACAAGACTCGTCATCGCCAGGTCACCCGGAATATCAACAGATAAAACGGGCAAACACTTTATTAGACAACCCACAATTATCCACAATCAAAGTTTAATACGCGTTTAAAGGACAAGTGCTTCTCAGCAGAAAGACACTTGGTACCCATATCCGCGGGATTAAACTCGGACGAGATCTTGCACAACTTGACTCCACCTGCATCAACAATATCACGTATGAAATGGAACCTAACATCAATATGCTTAGTTCTATCATGAAATACAGGATTTTTGCAAAGTTGGATAGCCGATTGGCTATCCGAGAAAATGGTTACTCCCTGTTTGAGAAACCCAATTTCGGAGACAAGGCGTTTGAGCCAGATGGCTTCCTTAAACGCTTCTGTGGCTGCAACATACTCAGATTCAGTGGTAGAAAGGGCCACAATAGGCTGTAGTTGAGACTTCCAACTTATGCAAGAGCCACACAAAGTAAAAACATAAGAAGTGGTTGACTTCCTGTTATCTCTATCATTTTCATAGTTAGAATCAACATAACCAATCAATTCAATACCACTAGCACATTTAGAGAAAACTAATCCAAGTTTCACAGTAGATATCAGATATCTAAACAACCACTTAAGAGCATTCCAATGAGGCAAACCAGGGTTGGACATATATCTACTCAAGCAACTAACCGCATATGCAATATCAGGTCTAGTGCTAACCATAAGATACATAACCGACCATATTGCGCTGGAATAGGGCACAAATTTCATTTTCTCAATTCCAGGAGCAGTCTTGGGAGACTGATCCTTACTTAACACAAAGTGAGATGCCATAGGGACATTAACAGGAGAAGCAGATAACATATTGAATTTACTCAAAACTTTTTCTATGTAAGAAATCTGATTCAAAGTAAGAGTACGCTTACTCCTATCCCTAACAATGTTTATGCCTAGGATCCTCTTGGCATCACCCAGGTCTTTCATGGCAAAATTCGCACAAAGACATTTTTGCACATCTTTAATAGCATTCAGGGAAGGACTAATTATCAGCATGTCATCCACATAGAGTAACAAAAATACAGGCACAGAGGAAGTATTCTTGAAATACAGGCAATGATCACAAACAGATTTTTGGAACTTCAAAGATATCATGCATTTATCAAATTTGATTTTCCACTGCCTAGGGGATTGCTTCAGGCCATACAATGCCTTCCTAAGCAAACAGACATGCTCACTTCTCTTGGGATCCACAAAGCCCTCAGGCTGGGTCATATAAATTGTTTTGTCCAATTCACCATGCAAAAATGCAGTAGTTACATCCATTTGTTTCATTTCCCAGTCATGGTGAGCAACTAAAGCAAGCATCATACGAATAGTGGTGAATTTAACAACAGGAGCAAAGATTTCAGCATAATCTACCCCCTCTTTTTGAGTAAACCCCTTCGCAACCAACCTAGCCTTAAACCTAACATCACTAGGTTCTTCCTTAACCTTAAACAACCACTTACACTCAACTACCGAACAGTTGGGGGGTCTAGGTACAAGGGTCCAAGTCTGGTTCACTCTCAAAGAGTCCATCTCACTTTTCATGGCACTAATCCATTTCTGAGACTCTTTGGAACCTAAGGCTTCACGGTAGGTCTTGGGTTCATTCAGCTCTAGGGATTCAAACACAGAAAATGCAAACATAGAAGTATCATGCACAATGAAAGCATAATCAGGCATACTATCAACAATTCTCCTAATAGCCCTTCTACTCCTATCTCTAGTAAGTTGATAATCATGCAAATTATCACTACTAGGCTCCACATGCAACTCATGCAAATTATTGTTGTCATGAAAATCAGATTCAACACCCATATCATGCAAATCATGCTCAGTATCATGCAAATGCTCCACCTCACTCGAGGTGGTGGGACTATCATGCTCAGAGGGAATCAGAATCATGCATAACAATATCATCAGTAATAACAAGATCAACATATAAAGGACTAGCAGCAACAAGGACAAACTCCACCTCACTAGGAGTACTATCAGACCTAGACTCAGGATTAGAAACAGACTCGGTCAAGCAAGGAAAATCAGTTTCATTAAACACCACATTTCTGCTAATGACCACCTTAAAGCCTACCTGGTTCCTATCCCATAACCTGTAACCCTTTACCCCCTCTGGATAACCTAGGAAGACACATTTCTTAGACCTAGGATCCAACTTATCACCCTGTTGATGTGCATACGCTGCACAACCAAACACCCAAAGGTTAGACAGATCAAGAGGCTTACCGGTAAAGACGACTTCAGGACACTTACCACCAAGAGGGACAGACGGGGACCTATTAACCAAATAGGCAGCAGTAGTAACTGCTTCACCCCAGAATTTCTTAGACAAACCAGAGGTAGCTAACATGCTTCTAACCTTATCCAACAGAGACCTATTCATTCTCTCTGCTATCCCATTCTGTTGGGGAGTATAAGGCACAGTTTTGTGCCTTTTTATCCCACAATCCACACACAGCTTATCCATCTCCTTATTACAGAACTCTAACCCGTTATCGGTCCTAAGGGTTTTAACCTTCCTGCCAGTTTGGTTTTCAACTAGGGTTTTCCACTCCCTAAACCTCACAAACACATTAGACTTGTGTTCTAAAAGGCAAACCCACACCTTCCTAGAAAAGTCATCAATAATAGAAATGAAATATTTCCTACCCCCGTGGGTAGGAACACCGACAGGACCCCAAACATCGGCATGAACATATTCAAGCACAGACGAACACTTAGACAGATTAGGGTAAGAGGATGGAGGGAAGCTGACTCTATGCTGCTTGCCTAACACACAAGATTCACAGAAAGGCACATAAGTCACAGAGTCCTTACCAAAATAACCAGCCCTACGCATGACATCTAAACCCTTATTGCTCATATGTCCTAACCTATTATGCCACAAAGAGGTCTTATCAGAACATACAACATTCACAGACTCAGCAAAAGGTTTAGCATGACACACATAAAGGTTATTCACCTTCTCAGCTTTAAACAACACAAGAGAATTTTTCAAGATTTTCATGCAACCATTCCCCCACTTTCCCTGTAAATCACTACTCTCCAAAGCAGCAACAGATAACAAGTTATGACACAAATCAGGGACATGCCTCACATTCTTAATGGTAAACACAGAGCCACAAGAAAACTTCAAACATATATCACCAACACCAAGCACATTGCATCTCTTATTATCAGCTAAGGAAACATAGCCACTATCACATAATTCATATGAAGAAAACAAATCTCTAAAGGGGGACATGTGATAGGTACAACCAGAGTCAATCAACCATTCATGCTCAGACAGGGAATTTCTCACAGAATTAACATGATCACAAACCATCAAAATGTCACCAAGGTCACATCTATCAGCAACTACACTAGCATGCTCGGTCTTCTTAGGGTTAGGGCAATCCTTAATGAAATGGCCAGCGTTACCACAATTGTAACACACTCTCTTCCTAGATTTGCTCCTCTTTCTTCCAGGCTGACTAGTGTTCTTACTTTGACTATTTTGCTTAGAGTTCTTAGACCTACCCTTAGATCTACCTCTAACAAACATAGCCTCACCGGAGTCCCTGGACTGATTAGCACTACCCCTAGCATGCTTCAGGTCTAATTCCTTACTCCTTAACCCATTAACAACAATATCTAACGAAATATCATCCCTACCATATTTAATAACGGACTTAACATCATTATAAGAGTCGGGAATGGCATTAAGTAACACTATGGGAGTATAATCATCTATGTGTTTATCACCTACCTGTTTGATATTCTGTATCAGTTTATTAAACACATCCAGGTTCTCATCTATATCCTTAGTTAGGTCAAGCCTAAACCTAAAGAATTTCTCAAGTAAAAACAACTTCCTGGGCAAAGAGGTATCAATATAGAGACTATCCAATTTCTCCCACAAAGCCTTAGCGGATTCAATAATACCCACTTTCCTAAGAACAGAATCAGACATATTCAAGTAAATGGTAGAGCAAGCAGTTTCATTAATTTTAGTTTGCTTAGCCTTATCTTCTGATTCAAGGAAAATACCAGTGACAGCTCTGAAAACCTTTTGTTGTATTAAAACACACTTAAGTTTCTGTTTCCAAATATCAAAATCTGTTTTTCCATTAAATGGAAGCATACCATACTGATTAGCAGTCATGGTATCAACCACAAAACAACACAAAGCTAAACAGACAAATTTGACAGAAAATAAATCAACCCGGGCTATAAAGTATTCACTTTAATAACCACGGGCAGCATGCAACAAATAGCAATTTTGGACAGTTTGGCACATAAACAACTTCGGGCAGCAATTAGGATTAATTAATTCTACCCCTAACACCCAATAAACCACCCCTACGAACAAGAATTGAAATTAATAACACTTTGCAATTCAATTTACACAACTAAACAATTTGCCACAAAGGATAGGGTTTAGCAAACGCACCTGGGGGGTTGGCGGCCAGGATACGATCTACCAGCGGCCCGCGGGGAGGGGGAATAAGTTAAATCCGGAGGCACCCGGTGCACCTAGGGTTTTTATCGCCAATTTACCTTAGCGAAACCCTAGGAGAGGGTTTCGACCTTACCTACCCAATTAAAAAATTGGGATTTTCGGACTGTTGACTGAGTTTGACCGGCGTTGACCGGCATTGACCGAAGTTGACCAGCGTTGACCGGCGGTGACCGGCGGTCCAGCACCTCCAGCAGTCCTGGTCAGCAACTCCAGCTCCAGCCCAGCAGCAAAGTAGCAGTCCAGCTCCCAGCCCAAGACAGCAGCCCCAGCCCAGCAGCTCCCAGTAGCTCCAGCACTCAATGGCCCTAGTTCAGCTACAGTATCCGTCCAGCAGCTCCAGCACAGGCCCCAGCTTCGTCCCTCTGTCTTCTGCGACCAGATCGACGAACGAGCTCTAGGCCTTCTGCGAATGACGAACACCCAGACGACGATGGCTGCGGCAACGACGGCGTACGGCGGCAGAGCGTTCCAGATGGCGGAATCCGGCAAAACCAACGGCGACGACAAATCTAGGCTCTGATAGCGACGGCAGCGTGGCAATGGCTCTGGCGCAGATTCTCCAGTCAGCGATGGCGGACACCACAATGGATGATTTTAGCACCACCGCGTCGGACTCGATCTCCAGGCGGCGATGCAGCGGCGATTCTGGTTTGTGACCTCCAGAATCGAAGATAGGCAGATTTGAGACGGACGGGAAGCAACGACACTAAGCGAAGCTTCAGCGGATGACCTGTGACCTTCTGGACCTCGAATCGGCTGACGACGGCGGACGGCGAACCTTTCTCTGATACCACTGTTAGGATCGTATTCCGTCCCCGGCTCAGGTCTATTCCACTATACTCACATACATCACTCTAGGGGAGGCTATAGCACACCTATTCTCTTCACTCTCTTCTTCTAACCACAAAGGAACTCTCAAGCAAGGAGGAAGAAGGAAGACTGCTCTCAAATGTTTTGCAGGCTTAACTCAAAGGAAGAAGAACAAGAACTACATATAATAGGCTGCCAGCCTATTGAAGAGTCACGGGTGAACAAAGACAAGGGGCAGGTACTGCAGCGGACAGCACAAGGGGGGCCAAAGCCAGATAATTAAGGAGTCAACAGGTATATTATTGATCAGGTAATATACCAAGATAAAAGGTACCAAAGTGGGAGTAAAACATAAGGTGCAAGCCTAAGCAAATAAAGTGGAAGGGAGGCCTTGATAGGACCAAATCCTCCAACAATTATAATTTTGGGTATAACTGTATAACCTTTGAGCAACTTCTAATCAATGAATTTTTCATTGTGTGAACGGTTGTACTCTACTTTCTTAATCAGTTGTTTTAATTGAAATTAGATTTTGATTTTTTGATTTATGAATGTAGGTTTACTTGGAAACTTTTTGTGTATAACGGTTGAGAAAGTTCTAACCAATTAGCATAATTAATTGCTTAGAATTAAAGTGTTACTGCCCTTATATTTTTTGAATTAATGAGCTCTCGAGTAATTCGTATTAATAGCATAATAAAGGAAATTAGGTCTATCTCTCAAACATATATAATGTCAACTTTTAAAAGACAAACAATTACTTTTGCAAACATTGTTTCTCACCTCTCCCGTGGGACACATATGTCCCCTTTTTACGGTCTACTTAAGGCCTTTTCTTATATTCATTTCAACTACATGAAGTTTCACTTGATAAATAATCACTACATAGTATGTTTACATAATCATTCTATTTTTTCTTGATTTTGGGATGTCAATCATGACCTTAAAACATGTTTAATTCCTAACTTTTGTCTACTGAATGATAATATCATATATTCTGAATATGTTAATGTTATTACTATTCAATCTAATAAAAAGTTTATTTGAACTTCCACCCTGTGTAATACAGGGGCATAGACTAGGCATGGTCTTGGCCAGTTCGGCCCGATTAGGTACCCGGACCGGCCCAGCCCACCGGGATCGGGACTGGGGCCCTGAACGGGGGTATTATGGGTGGGCTTCAGGCTACAGAAAAGGTGGATTGGCCCGGTCGGTCCGAGCCTTTTTTGGTTTTTTTCCATTTTAAACATTTTTTTAAAAAACCTTGACCTGACCCGGTCCCGGTTCAAACCAGGGCCGATACCGGGCCTTCATCCCAAAACCCAGTCCCGCCCCAATCCCGCCCCGAGGCTCGACCCGACCCGGGCCTGATCCATCCCTAGGCATAGTGATCAGGTGATTGAAGGTTGAAGCCTTGGAGGAACAAAAATGTGACCAAGTATTGAAAGGTAGGAAATGTATCAGGATTGAAGAGTCTATCATTGATTAAGGAAGATCTCCTTCTCTCTTGCAAGAGGTTATTGTAGAGAGGTTTTTTGTTTTGCTAGAAACAATTAAACAATTGGAACTCACAACTCACACATATAGCACTCTTAATCAAGTAACTAAGCTAGCTGAACTTTTAACAATCTAAATAGCAAGTAAACAATTTAGATGTAAAATAAGATGATAGAAGTCAACCGGAATACTAAAAGAGGGAAAGATGTTACCTAAAAAATGAAATAAAAGGTTGTTGGATTAGATACAACAAGTCAACCAGGTTGTTTATTTCTGCCATACATGCAATGAATAAAAATTATAAGCATGTGCCAAATCTGCTAATAATTTATGTTGTATGTGTTGAGTGTGAGGCCTAAGCTTAATTTAGCTCTAGGTAGGCTTCTCAAAATTTTACAATAGCTTGTATATCTATTTGCATAACCTTGTTAATAAAAACAAAAACTGAAGATCAAATGAAATAAAAAAGTAAAAACCTTACCCAAAGCCCTCCTAAGACCAGCCTCCAATAAATATACCTTCACCAGTTTTGAAGGCCTGCTTCTCCATCCCAGAAGAACCATGGTGGCAGCAATGTTACACTGCAAACCTGAATTCCAGTTTTCTGGTTGAATAAATAAAATATTTGTTTTACCATGCTACAAAAGAAGTATTCAAAATTTAATGCTTAAGCTAATAGTATATGGATGAATGCATGGTTTAAAACAATCTTTGACATAGTATATGCCTATATGGGATGAAAGGCTACTGCCACTAATCTGAAACGTATGGAGACCATCAAACAGAAACCATGAATTTCATTAAAACAGAGAATGTTTTGCCATCTAGTAGTATCAAAATATGAATTCCGTGAGTCTTCTTCCTATCTTGTCGTGATCATCTATGCATCTGTTTCAAACTCGATGTAATTTCATCCTTGATTCTTCGCTCATGTGAGCGCCGCTCTAACTCTGTGTGTCTCCTTGATGCTTGCTGACTAATCCATCGTATTAGTTTCCCATTCTCTCTAAGAAGCTCATCGTTGTGATCTCTTGCAACTCATCCCTAGCTAGACTCTTCTTCCTCGACAATCATCTGCAGCTCCATCAACATTAATCTTGATTGTTCTAGCGACCGGCGTAGCCCAATAGGTCTCGTTCTCTAGCATTGCTCTATTCGCCACCATGGTGCCCTGTGATGTCCGCCACCCTAGAAGTACAGAAGCTCCCATATTTATAACTTGTAAAGCATTAAAATACTAGTTATTCCATAACACCTCATTATGTTCCTTTCATATGCCCCACAGAAGAGTAATGAATCCGCATGTCCTCATTTGTCAAAGTACTGAACAGTTTCTCCATCCACTCCTGTCAAGAAGAGGCAGGCCATCGGAAACCAGTCCTTGCTTTTCCCCAGACTTCAGCTATAGCCCGACAATGTTTAAAAAAAGATGGGTCACTAACGCGTCATCCTCGTTAGACATCTTACATCCTCCTTGTATTTTCACCTTTCACTTACTCAGCTTATCTGCCATTGGTGAGACATTTGTCATCCCCTGCCAAAAGAAATGTTTGATTTTCAGTGGTTCAAAGAAACCCCACATATTGGTCCAACCAACCCCGCGCCAGTACTCTCCTCAACCTCACCAATGTGCCTATTGTACCCAAATTTAACTGTATATTGTCCACAAGAGTCCCCAATCCACCAATATCCATCATTTACCTCCCTGCGACTAAGTGGAATACCCAAAATAGACGACCAATCTCGATCATTAAAAATAGTTAAACCTTTACAGGTGCCATCCCAATCGGTCCTCTTTGATTAAAACTGCTACGTTCATGGCATAAACTCCATTGGGCTTAGATGAAGTAACCAAACCAGTACCTTCCCATCGGAAGCCATCTGTCATTCTCAAACATAAATATCATGTCCGTTGCCAACTGTCCTCCTCATCCCCTCCCGGATAACATTCTGGGCTTCAAAAACACTTCTCCAGATGAAACATGGATTACTTCTCAACTTTGCGTCCAGAATGGAACATTTGGGGAAATCACGAGCTTTAAAAACCATAGATATTAGAGACTTTGGGTCAATAATAAGGGGGTTTTTGGATTTGATTCTTAAAACTGCTTCTGCTTCTTCAGGGAGCAGAAGTAGAAGTTGGGGGTGTTTGAGTGAAAGCGTAGAAGTACTTTTGATACCTAGTTTACTCTTAGAAGCAGTTTTTTAGAAGCCGGGGGAGACCAACTTCTCAAAACTGATTCTTATTCTGCTTCTGCTTTAAAAAAGAAGCAGAAGCAAAATCAGTTCCAAACATCCCTTAAATCCCCCATGTTTGTTTTCCTAGCATAGCAATATTAAATCTATCATCGAATGGTACTCCAATCCACCTTTATATTTGGGACTGCATAATGCTTTCCATGACTTCCACTGTATGCCTCACCCCTCCTGATTCTTCCCATGTAGGAGGAACATATCCACAGCATTGGTGAAGGCATTGCCAAAATAACTGGCTTTAGAAGTACCTCCTTTCATGCTTTGGACAAAAAACTATTATTCGAGTTTATGATCCGCTTTGGAATTCTCTCTCTCGGATACCCCAGGATCTCTGTCTTTTGCCGCCTCACTAGGTAAGCAACCCTAAATAATGATTGCACATCTCCCCCACAGAAAAACCTAATGAATTGCATATTTTGTCTGTCACGTGATCATGAACATTAGCGCTAAAAGAAATTGAAGATTTAGCCAAATTTATTTTCTGTCCTGAGGCACAAGCATATGTATGTAAAATTGCTTTGACCGTGCAACTTTACTCATCCCTTGCCTTGAGAAAAATAAGACTATCATCTGCAAATAGTATCTAGGTGGGATATACGCGGTACTCTTCTAACAACTGAAACACCATGAATCTTTTCTCGAGTCTCATGCTTTCGAATAAGCTGACTCAAGCTCTCAGCAACAAGAATGAATAAATATGGGAAAGAAAATCCCCCAAACGGAGTCATCTTTGGGGTCTGAACAGACCAATAGTAGTTCCATCAAAAGGAATACAATAATCCACCCCCACTACACAAGCACGGATAAGGCAGATCAAATTAGAGGCAAAATCCATAGCTTTCGTCACCTTAAAAAGGAAATTCCACTCAACCCTAACATAGGCTTTGCTCATGTCCAATTTTAGGGTCACAGGACCATCATTACCCTGGGATGTCCTTTTTAATTAGTGATGAGTTTCAAAAGCTATCATAATATTATCCACAATAGATCTCCCTGAGATAAAGGCACTTTGAATATTTGATGTAAGATGATTTAAACAAGGTTTGAGTGAGTTTGCTATAAGCTTAGCAAAAATCTTATAAACAACAGAACACAAAGCAATAAGCCTCCAGTCACCCATGATTTTGGGTCTCTCATTTTTAGGAATAAGGACCAGGTTAGTAACATTAACCCCATCACGAAGATGGTCATTCTAAAAAAATTACAATCATGAAAGATATCATGCCCCACAATTTCTCAGTAATGTTGGAAAATACCATCATTAAAACCATCAGGCTCTGATGCCTTGTCAGGATGCACAGCAAAGACCGTTTTTAAACCTCCTTCGTCATGATTGGCCTGGCTAATCGATCATTGTCACTACTCGAAACCCGCTCTAAACCATTTAAATCCTCCTATCTCACCCTAGCGCCACCTGACGTAAACCACCCTTGAAAATATACTTCTATCAGAAAATATTCTTCTATCAAAATTTTTTGTTGACCCTTGTCGAGTAACCACTACCCATCTGGGTACGGTTCTTGAGTCCTTTCATAATATTTATCCGCCTTCATTGTTTCACATAATTGTAAAAAAATAGTGCTGATATCTCCTTATAGTCAGAACTCCTTTGCTCGTTGTTTTCAAAAATCATTTTATTGTTTCAGAAGATCAAGCAAGACCAGTTTAATCCTCCCTCTTTTGTACTTCTCCTATGCTCAGCAGGAAAGCCAATCTGTGTCTACAGTGGTCAATCCTTGCTTGAAAACCCAACTTCCTCTTCCTGCTCCTATTTTCTAAAGTTGTACCACAATCGCTAATACGCTGCCAAATACCCCAATCGGTCTACGTACCTTCCAACCTTTACCTCACTACCACTTTACAACCCTTATCCTTTAGCCAAATGTTTTCAAACTTGAACACTTTCCTAAAGCGTCGCTTGGTTGAATAGTCAAACCAGATATATAGCATATTTTAGAAATTTATCAAATCGATGTATTCTTGTAACCTGCACAACTCGAAAGAGTTCAGCAGGAATAAGTAGGCTTATAAGTTCATAGATACATGCATGTATTATTTAGTAACCTTGCGATAATCGTGTAATTTCCATGTTTATGTTTGTGTTTTTAACTAGTTTTTATTGATTTTTTACTTTGGAAATTACACACTTTTGGTGTAATAGTTTAGTTTGTAAAATATTTGTAATTTGTTTAGATTAGGTTTATTCTGATCTCAAACAGGTCCAAGATCAATCTAGGGACCATTGATGAACATCAAAAGTGGAAGGAATGTGCAAAATCTCAAGACAAAAATAAAGATCTTGAATTTTTGTGCTCCACCCGGTCGGGTATGACCTATACCCGATTAGGTACCCTGCTGAAAAATCAAATCGGATCAATCCGAGAACAAAGCAACATGTGGGGAAGATTTTGGCCATGTTCAAGTGTCATATCCGATCGGGTAGCCGACACACCCGGTCGGGTATGCATGACGTTTATAGCTTCCGGGAAGCTTCTGAGTGTACCCGATCGGGAGCCTTCGATACCTGATTGGGTACACACCCCTGCATACTCCATTTCCCTATAAATACATCCCTTTCCTTCCCACAAAACATCACCCCTTCTTCCATACTCTTAAGCTCAGTTTAGAATAACATTTCTTTATATTTTTCTAGCTATATTTAGTCTCCAAATGAGGAGCTAAACTTCCATTCTTGGTGTTGCTCTTGAAGCTTGTTGATTATTAAAGTTGTGAGTTATTTTCTTAACTTCTTTCCTTGAATATTAATTAATAGTTCTTTCCTTAATACTATCTCTATATTAATGTTGGAGAGTGTTGCTAAGATGACAATTAGTTAACATTTCGACATTAGTTAGAATAATATTTTCTTCCTCTATATTAATGTTGGGGAGTGTTGCTAAGATGACAATTAGTTAACATCTTGATATTAATTATAGTAGGATTCATCTTCTTTAATAACATTCTTCCTTGAATATTAATTAATTCCTATTCATATTTTATATTAATATTTTGAACATTACTTAAAGGATCAACTAGTTTTGTTTCATATATTAATTATTACTAGAAACGATCGACGAACCGATGGTTAATCGTTGATGGTTTCACAAGTAAGTAACTTCGGTTTATTAATGCACCGTCGTGGTTGATAAACTTAAGAAGGATTAATTTTGTTGGTTAAACCGAAACCGCTGTGTTGAGGTTATCAATCTCAATTGATTTCATCAAGGAGTTAAAAGATTAAAAGCTACTATGAAGTCGGTATATGGCGGTGTTCTATACTTGACTAATAGTAAGGGTTATTAATGAACGGTCGTTGTTAATAACTACCCTCGATGAATTGGATATACTCCTCGATTGAGTATTCGAGAGGGAATAAGTTATAGATATAACAATGATCGACTAAAATATATCAACAAGTGGAAAGTAGCAATGCCAAGTCCTTTTTATCTTTGAATTAAATCTCATATAAGTCGTTCATCTTAATTTTTAATTTAATTAAATCATTCATCACCAAAACCCCCATTTTATTTACTAGTTTCATAAAAAGAGGATTATTCCTTTCCCTGTGGATACGAACTTTACTTCACCTATACTACGTATAAGTGCTAGTATCGATTTATTTTGACGCACCGTGATAAAGTGCTCGTCACCTTGCTTGGTTTAGGCAACCTGATTATCTCAATAATGTAACATTACTAACGTGGCCTCGTGATGTGCTGTTTAATTTATTACTCCCTCCGTCCAATAAAATTCTTCTCACTTACAATTTTGGAATGTCCCAAAGAATTCTTCTCATTTTCGTTTTTTGGAAAAGTTTTGTGTGGCGAACATTCATTTACATTTTTCTTAATCAACCACAATCATACATTTCCACTTTATTCTCGTTTTCTTAAACTCCGACCTAAGTCAAACCGGGAAGAATTTTGTGGGATGGAGGGAGTAAGTGAAAGATGGGGAGATGAGATTGCCTCCTTTTTCTTAGGTCTTGTAAGATTTCCTTAGAAGTATGATAAAGGGAAAATCACATTTTTGATTTCTCAATAAGCCACCATATTGAAATGTTAGATCCATGTTACTGAGATTGTAAATATCACCCATGAATTGACAAATGTGTTGTAAATGTCACTCCTGGTGAATTTATTGATAGTTCATAATCGCAGATGGATTATATAAACGGCGGGGATGACATTTACAACACATTTGTCAATTCGGGAGGCAACATTGCATTTACAATTTCAGAAATACAGGTCTAAGAATTCAATATGGTGACTAATTGAGGGATCAAATGTGCGATTTTTGCAATGATAAACTTTTGCAAGGACGAAGGACGACAATGATAGCATCCCTTACGATAATCAAATAGCTCAAACTAATCACATATCTGCCAAGATTTATAAATAATACATTACAAGGCTACGATTAAAGAAACCATTGCCACATGTAAATTCAACAAATATTAGTTTTAATATCTCTTTCCAAATTCAACGAATAAAAACATATTTTCCGAATTCACCGATAAAGAAATCCGTTAATCTTATGTTAATTGGGGACATGAAAGTGATAAAATATGTTTTTATCCCGTTCATTAGGGGGCCACCGAAATAAAATCTTATGTTTATTTTAATTTGTTATATTTTTTTTTATTTATACTCCAATTGTTACAAAAAGTATATCAAAATTCATATTATACCAATATTGAATATATAAAATAAAAAATAATTTAACACTTTAAAACATCTGTTTTTTAAGTGTTCTAACTTTTTATTATCGTTCATATGACACCAATATTGAAATAAAAAAATAAAAAATAATTTAACAACATCTGTGTTTTAAGCGTTCTAACATTTTTATTTGTACTCTGACTATCACAAAAAATATATCAAATTCATAATGTTTTTTAATCTTTTAATGAAACCTGGAATATATAAAAATAAAAAGATAGTTCAACACTTTAAAATAATATCTGTTTTTGAAAATTGCAATAATTTTTTTATTTATACTCCGATTATTACAAAAAATATATGGAGTATCAAAATTTCTAGCTTTTTATTATTTTTCATATGACATCAATGTTGCATATATATAAAAATTACTTGTGTAAAACCATGAATTATCCTGTACTAACTCATAACTACCAACAGTTGGGCGTGTATTACATATGGAAAAAGTGACAATTCATTATATGTATTACAAAGAATTACACAAAATAATTTTTTTTAAAATTTAAACGTACAATTATAAACTATGGAAATTTTGTGGTCTTTGAATTAGAATTCATCAGGGCCCCACCAAAATAAGATGATTAAAATCTCATGTTTATTTTAATGTGCTCTACCTTTTTATTTGTACTCCAATTGTTACAAAAAATATATCAAAATTCATAAATTTTTATTATCTCTCATATGACACCAATATTGAATAAAAATAAATAAATTAACACTTTAAAACATTGGTGTCATGTAAAATATTTTATGCAAACATTAATAAATTTAATTTGTATTATTTTTATATATGCAACATTGGTGTCATATACAATAGTATATGAAAGATTATAAAAAGTTATAATTTTTTATATATTTTTTGTAACAATCAGAGTACAACTAAAAAAGATATAATTTGTACAAAATATATATTTTTTAAAGTGTTATTTTTTTATATATTCAATATTGGTGTCTTATGAAAGATAATAAAAAGTTATGAATCTCGATATATTATTTGCAACAATCGGAGAACAAATTAAAAATTTATAGCACTTTAGAAAAACATGGGATTTTATTTTTTGATTTGTGTGGCCTTAGGAAGTTTTCTAAATATTGATATTGTGTGTGTGTATTACTACGTAGATTATTAGAATTCAATAAATCTCTTGAATGTATTCATTGTAAAATTTGAAGTTAATTAGCTTACTATGGACATGTATATTCACTAGAAAAGCAGAAGTGAGATAGACATATATACAAAATTGAATTAGCTTATTATGAAGTTAATCATTCATGTTTTAATTTGAAAATATTGATCATTAAAGTTTTATAAGTATTTGCCCATATAGGACTAAAACAGAAATGCAAAAATAGGACTTAATCTGTTTTCTTCTCTTAAATAGGACCAAATTACTCCTACGGTTAAAAACATGAAAATTAGCATCCCAGTTTTGCCCTTGAACCCATTTACACATTCTCTCTCTCTCCTTCCCCACTCATTGATCGGCCGATTACTTTTCCAGACCCCAAAGAAATAGTAACTGCATCTCATCTTCTCCGCATAGATCTGCTGCATCGCTTACTCCACCGCATGGTGCTTCCACCGCCTCTGCCTTCGCCGCCTTCGCTTCGTCGCTTCGTCGCTTCTGCTTCATCGCTTTCTCCATCAACCATCATCAACTTTATTTTCCTTCGGATTTCAGGTTTCTCCTCCTCCTCCTCCTCCTCATCCTCCTTCTTCTCCTCCTCCTCTTCTCCTCCTCCCTTTCTTCTCCTCCTTCTTCTTCTCCTCCTCTTCTTCTCCTCCTCCTTCTACTCCTTCTCCTCCTCCTCCTCCTCCTCCTCCTCCTCCTCCTTCTCCTTCTCCTTCCCCTTCCCCTTCTCCATCTTTTCCTTCTCCTTCGCCTTCATCTTCCTTTCCATATTTCTATTCTTCTGTTTTTCAGGATTTTGACATGGATTTGTCCATTTTTCCAGACTTCTATTTTCGTATTTCTAATTTCTTACGGAGTATTTCTTAGTATTTGAAAATTTTCTTATTTTTTGGATTTTTGGATGATGGCATACGATTTTGCCATGTTTATGGCAGAAATGTACACTGACAAAATCATATTATGGCAAAAAAGGCATATGTAAACTGGCTTTTCTGATTCTTTTTAAATAACATCGTGTTTGTAATTTTCAATTGTGTTAGCGTGCTTATTCAATTACAATTTGGAATTTTTCGAACTTTTGATTATTCATTTCATGCTTTTGCCAAATATATGGCAGTTTTGTGTTACTATTTCAAGATAGATCTGCCAAATATGTAGCAGATTTGAAATCCTTGTTCATGGCAGAATTCAAATGAAACTCCCAGATTAAATCTGACAACTCTATGGCAGTTTTTTTGAGCCAAAGTTGTGACAGTGCTCGGAGGTCAAGTTTCCATGGGTGGTGGTCGGAGGATGGCGAAAGCTGCGGCGGATGGTGACTTTGGTGTGGGAGAGCGGTGACAGGCGGTAAGGGTGGAGGCATACAACGCCGGCGAGGGCGGTGACAGGCAGCGGTGAGGACGGCGGCGCTTGCACAAGCGGTAGTAGGCGGCACCACCAAAGGCGGCGACAAGTGCCAACTGCGTTGAGGTTGACTGAACTTCTCGTGTGAAATATTAGGGTTCCCTGAAATTTTACCTTTTTAGTTTTAAATTCAAATAAAAAATACTGAATGGGGGCATTTTTGTACAAATATGTGTTTTTAAGTCCTATGAAACATAGACTCGTTTTTTGGTCCTATTTGTGCACACCGAACTTGTTTTAGTCCTATTTGAGTCATTAACTCAATTTTTATTTGTCACAAAAAATTGAGATGATGACAGTACACATGAAATGTTGACCGTTGCATTTATTTAAGAACGGAGGAAGTATTTAATAACATGGATTAAATAGTGTAAAAGTCAAAATGTTGCATTTATTTAAGAACGGAGGTAGTATCAAATATCTTATTAACCTCCAAACCTGGAATGTCGGGACATGTATTGTAACACAAACCTTTGATGTTTTTATAGTATGAATCTTGATATCTACTTTCTCAAAAGCCATAGTGTAGTTATTGGAAAATATCACATCCTAGTAGATCTTAGTTTCTCTTGAAGATTTAATTGATGTATGACAAAACAATAATATTGTAACCCGAACTAATGTATTTAAAGTAATTCTTTAATTTACGTATTGTTGACATGAAAATCAGAAACCTAAAAGTCTTATACAAGACAAAACGGAAAATCCACAACACCAAGAGTCGACTACAATCATCTCGAAGATATCAATTCTGTGTGCAATGACGAACCCTCAGAAGTTGACATAATCCCTTTAAATGCGGGTGTGAAATTCTATTCCGATTTCCGTATAAGAATGTGGAAATGAAATGAGAAATTTGAAACCAAAGTGGAAAGGGAACCAAAAAATACTCAATAAGATGGAAGGTTGTAGTAAGTAGAGTGAAAGGAAAGAATTAGTACTCTCTAATGATGTAGCTAGAAGGTGAAATGGTAGGATGACATAATCGTCTGGTTAGGAAAAAAAACTTTAAATATGAAGGGAAACATAATTAAAATACCCCAAACTTTGAAAGGGGTGTGAGATAAACAACCTAAACTTGCATATATAATTTAAAGACCCCAAACTTTATATAAAAAGTTAGCACCATAATCAAGTATTATTTCTTTCAAAAATGTAAATTTATGGTGTCAACAACAACTACAACAACATCCAAGCCTTAATCCAAAAAGAATTTGGGGTCGGCTAACATGAATCGGTCAATGAAGACACAATTAATATTCTTAACTTCCATTGAGAAATAAATAATATTATTCTTAATTTATATAATTACAACGCTTTTAATTTGCTCTTTTAAATTGTGCAATTAATTATATATGCAAGTTTGGGATGTTTACCTTATACCCTTCAAAGTTTGGGGTATTTTAATTATTTTCTCCATAATTCAATATAATAATTACAAGTACTAAACGGAAATGAAAGTGAAATACAAGGAAAAACAATCTTTTATGCACCCCAAATCATTTCACTAAAATTGTTTTAAAAAGTCTAATAACTTCCAAATCATTCCTAAAATGGAAACAAGAGTGAAACATCATAAAATGAAAGTGAGAAAAATTAAAATAACAAGACTGCATGTGTTAAAGTACGATAAATATAAATTTGTCTTAATGTCATCTCAAATTTATGTTCACCTTTCTAATTAAGGGTATTTTCAATGAGAATCATTTTTTTGATCTCATTTATAAAAGTAAAAGTTATTTTTACTTAAAGTTATTTTTACTTTACTGTATATATTAAAATAATTTTAGTATATTTTGGCCGAGAGTTTCAGCTCTCAAAAAGTTTTATTAATTACATACAGAACAATCATATCGTGACACTAAAAGTGGTGTTTAAGAGCTAGATAAATAAGGTAGATTGTATATAAAATGTAATAACTAATTCTTTTACTCATGGATGTAACTTTAATACGATAGTATAGTACTATTTGGTCATGCAAATTGATATCATTTTTCGTTTCTGAATATGAGCCGTTTGTCTTTTTATTTTTCATTGCATAATTTTCTATTATAGCTACCTCTTGATATGATGAGAATCTTTTTATAGGTTTTATTCGCCTCACCTTCTAGGTAAAATTGTCTATTAGAAATCTAAAGCATGCCACTTTTCTTCGTTCAATAAAGCTTATTTTACTTAATAAGATCATACGTATTATATACCTTCAATAACTCAATCTAATGAAAAATAACATAGAAGGGTTAATATCTTGAAAAAATCGACAACACCCATTTTTAGATCGATAAATAAATTACAAAAATGTGTATTTAGTTTTGAAAAAAACAGTAAGCCACGAATGAATTTTAATGGATAAAAATAGGCATTGATCGTTTCCTTTTTATTTAGGTAAAAATAGATTGTTTTCATTTGGATGCAACTAAGAGTTATAAAAAAAATGTTCTTTTCATCGAAAAATATAAATTGGAAACATGTTTAGATAATTAGTAGAAAAATAAGGCATACTTAATAAATTAGAATATGCATTTTAAAATGTTATAATCGACTAAATAAGTGATTTTACATTAGTAAAACTAAATAGCAAAATCATTTTATCTGGTGTAGTAATTTATTACATGAATAAATAAAAGGAAAAGGAAATATCAGGTCCACAAAGAGTATAGTAGTGTCATAAATGAAAAGGAAAAGTAGTATTAGTACATAATTTATTACAGTAATAAATAGTTTGAATAATTAGCTAGAGTTGGCGGTAGCTGAGAAGGGTGATCTTGGCTTGACGACAATCTTGGACATAAAAAACAACGTGTCGTGAATTAGGGTGAATCGAAGTTGCCCAGTGAGGAAGGGCGTATTCGGCCGCCGTTGTGTTAAGTACCGCCTGATCCTGATCATGATCACCACCATCAACAACCGCGGCCTGCAGCCTGGACAGCCCCCACAGTGTGGTTTCAGGGGACAAGTGATCAATCCTAAGCTTGAGATCCGTAACCGCCATGTTATGGGATGCGTTCTTGATCACAACCCGGTGCTTGCAAAACTGGGATGCTCCGACGCTCCATTTAGAGACTATGGAGTGCATGAACTGGATTGCGGCCGGGGATTGTGATGACGATGATGTTAAACTGGCCAAGAGGCGGAAGAAAACGGCGGTGCCAGTCATTGTTGCCTCGGACTGCTCATAGTTTGACCGGAGATCCGCGTATTGGTCATCCTCACCCGGACTGCCGACAAGGGCCCCAGTGAGGATGTGGGGATTTGGATCGGGGTTTCTGTACCACGTTGCGTACGATGTTCTGCACTGCTGTTCAGCTGGTTCGGCGAGCTGGGAAAGGAAGGCCGCGCTTTTGGTGTCGGTGGAGGCAGCTCTGTGGTGAACACGCTGGGGAAAGCGTGGGCCGTACCTGACCAGGTAACTCATGCTCATCGGGTTATTGCCCAGGATGTAGTCCGCCTGAGATCGGGCGAACTTCAGTGTGAGAATAATGGGAAGGTTACCCCTGAGGAGCCCTGACAGATATATTTATATTAAAGAGAGTTTAATGTAAAGTACAATACTAAGCCTCTAATAATTCTATTACACCCCTCAAACTGTGCGGGAGATACAACGCGCAGGTTGTCTTTCAAAAAATGAAAACGTTGACTAGAGAGACTTTTAGTAAAAATATCTGTCAGCTGTAGATGAGTAGGAACATGTTGAACAATCAGATCTCCATGAGCAACCCGTTCGCGAACAAAATGATAATCAATCTGAATATGTTTACTGCGAGCATGCTGAACTGGATCTGTAGTCAAGTAAGAAGCAGATATATTATCACATAATAAATGTACCGACTCTGAGATAGGCCATCCAAGTTCGAACAGTACTGAGCGGATATGTAGTGTGTCTTGTACTGTGTAAGCAATGACACGATATTCCGCTTCTGTGGAGGACTTGGACACAGTGGGCTGCTTCTTAGCCTTCTAGGAAATCAAATTAGGGCCCAAAAATACAGCAAAACCTGTGGTGGACCGAGAACTATCAGGACAACCTGCCCAATCTGCATCGGAGTAAGCAACTACACAGGTTGGCCGATTAGACTGCTGAAGCCAAAGTCCATGATCTCGTGTTCCCTGCAAGTATCTGAAAATTCTCTTGACTGCAAAAAGATGAGTGGTACGAGGAGCATGCATGAACTGAGACACTAAGTGTACTACATAAGTAATATCTAGCCGTGCCAAAGTTAAATATTGTAATGCACCAACCATGCTGCGATACTCAATAGAATCAGACAATAACTCATCATCAGAAAGAGACAGAGTGGTACGGGAAGCTAACGGGGTGCGAACAGGTTTGAAAGTATGAAGGTGAAAACGAGCTAGAAGGTCAGTAACATATTTATGTTGAGAGAGAAACATACCTTTAGCTGAACGAATGGCCTCAACACCCAGAAAATAATGGAGATTACCCAAATCTTTCATAGCAAAATGTTTAGATATAATTGAAATAAATTGGGTAACAGATAATTCAGAATTGCCAGTAATAATAATATCATCCACATATAGTAATAAAAAAATAATAGTATTATTCTGGCGGTATATGAACAAAGAATTGTCAGATTTGCTACAGGAAAAATTATGTTGTAGAAGAAAGCTACTATTGAAGGTAAATCCCGTAGATCCGAAAGCCCAACACGAACTTTGGATATATCAGGAATGGTACAGAATCAAAGTGTATAACTAAAATATAAAATATCAACTCACTAATACTCGAAAGCTCACTTGTATTAATTAACCAGTCTGATTACAAGGAAATTCCCGATCGGTAGGTCGGAAACAATGCTTTAATACAAGAAATAAGAGCAATAAAGCTATTCTAGAGCCTGAGTATTGAAATGCTAACCCTTACAATGATTTTAAACCTTCTATTTATACTAATGGAGAGCATGGGCTGCCCTATGCTGATTGGCTGTTATTCCACCGACTTGGTCACCCATGTTTCCACTTGCTGATGTCACAATCTGGCATTAATTGCACCTGGCCACTTGCCGGTTGTCCGTTACTCGAACGAGATGTTGGACTATGCTGAAGACGCTGTCAAATTGGCCCAAATATGATATATAGCCCGAACTCCGTCCGGTATGTCTTCTTACTGGGCCAACCCTTATTTGGGCCGAATCTCGTTCGACATGAATTCTTCACTGGATCTACTCATCATAGAGTGATGGGCCCGTTGCTTGGGTCGGGTATCTTGGGCCTTCTTGATCCGGGTATTGGGCCTCTGGATCAATATCCCAACACAAGTCCCCCACTTCCGATGTCTCGAATGACAGTGAGTGCATTAGGAAGTATGAATACCAATGTTGCAATTTGACGAATGGCGATCGGGGTACAGAAGTAGTTAGTTCCCCATGCTGTGATTTGATGGCTGTCGTTTCATTTCCCCATATTCATCATGGTAACCGTCGTTTAGTTATTTAATTAGACACGCGTTTAACTTAAATGCTCCTAGTGACGTGTTGCCCCCTGATTGGTCCTTGACACGGCGGTTTCAAGGCTATAAATTAGCCTCTAACTTCTCAAATCCGGGTTTCGATTCTGCAATTCTCTTCGCCTTGCCGTTTTTCTGAAATTTCTCCCAGCCCTCGTCGCTCAGGTACTCTCCCTCCCTTGCTTTCTCGCCTCAATCCTGACTCGGTCGAGATGAATTCCCAACAGTGTTCTGATTCGGAAATGGCTTCTCAAGGGGAGGACCGTGATGTGGAGATTATCACCGTCCCTTTTGATGAAGGTTCCAAGGCAACGACGGCGAAGGTTAGGGCGGAGACGGGCGACTCCTCTGGCAGTTCTTCTTCCTCTAGTGAAGATTCCGACGATACCAAGTTCGAGGACGAATTAGCTTCCATGGCGGCCGGACGTCCCAACGATTTCCCTCGCCATACCCTTGACCTAAAACTGATTAGGGAGAGGCGGCAAAAACTAACCTCCCACAATAGGGCCGAAATTCCGGCCCTTATCCCTGACCCAGTGAATTTCCGTCTGCAAGCTGGGCTTCACCCAATGCATCATAGGCCCGGAATGATTGTAGTTCATTTCGACTCAATTAGGGCCGACCTTAGGTTTCCGCTACATTCTTTTTTCATTTCATTTTTCAATTTCTATGAAGTTGTACCGACCCAAATTATGCCGAACTCATATTGGGCAATGGCGGGTTTTATTTGCCGTAGTAAAGATGCCGGTGCCCGACCAACCTTAGAACTCTTCCATCAATTTTTCAAGGTAGCCCCTCAACAAACCCACGGCTATCTGGCCACTAGTGCCCGAACGGGACATATTCTGTTTAAGGGCAACCCAACTTCAATCAAAGGGTGAAAAGATCGGTTTTTCTTCGTGTCAGTCCCGGACGGCCTAATTCCCCGCAAATGGATTGCCTTCCCCCGCAAGACTCCTGATCCAGTCCTTACTGGAGAAATTTACAAGGACGTGCTTGCTGTGGAGAAAGATAAATCCATGGACATCATGAGTTATCTGACTCCCGATCGGCTCGTTGAAGTCGGGATAGGTACTGCTCGTTCTCTTGGGTTTACTTGTTTTGAGAAATCAAGTGCCATGGTCCGGACGGTCCTTCCCGTACGAGAAACGTTCTTTTCTACTTTTTTCTAGTTTCTCACACGCTAAGGCCGCTCGATACTAACATTTTCCTTTGTTATTTTTCAGCACCAAATCCAGATCTACCCATGGATAATAACAGAGTTATGGCAGCTGGTGGGGTTGGTAAACAGAAAAAGGCCAGGAAGAACCCCCAACCTACTCCCTCTACTGTTCCTGCTCAGGATGCTGGGTCTTCTCAATCAATTCCAGAGCCACAGCCAATACAGCAGGTCCATCAGGACCAATTCGATGCCATGCTGGTCGATGATCGGTTTGGCTCTGACCAACTGCAACAATTTCCCGAGCACTTCCATGCTGCTCAAGAAACCGGCCAGGGTTCGGGTGATATACCCACCGTCCATTTATCTGGCCAGGTTGACCGGATTTCCCTGGCGGATCCGGTTCATGATGTTGTAGAAAGAGGTGGATGTTCAGCAAGCCAGATCTGGTCTACCTCTGCCTTCTTTAACAATTTCACCGTCCCCAAACTGTCGGTCGAGCAGTCTGAGGAATGCTTGGCCTTGGCAGCTCTAAAGTTATCTTGCCACTTCGTAGTTTAAATCTCTCTTAGTTTAAAATTTTCTTTCACCATCTCATTTCCCGAACGTCATTCTGCAGGTTCGGCTTTACAGTCTGCAGCTGAAGGAAGCTCGGCTGGCTAAGGAGCGGGAGCTGATCGTTGCTCAGACTTCTGCGGAGCAGAACGCAGCAGCTGCTTTTGCTGCTCTGGAGGCCGAGCGGAAAGCCTATGCAGAGGAGAAAAAGCGGCTTGAATCGGAGCTTGGCGAGCTCCGGGTTCAGCTCGGGGTCTCTCAATCCAAGGTTCATGCTGCCGAAGCTGCCTTGGTTAAATTTGAAGAGCATGCCCCTCGTATCTCGGACGGCCCTGCTGAAATACAGGTCGATTTGTCTGCCGTCCGGGAGTCATTCAAAGGGTCTGAGGAGTTCGCCATCTTGAAAAAAGATTACTCACAGCAGCAACTCCCAGTCACCTTTGGTAATTACCTTGACCGTTTCTCCACGGGTGATGCCCGTCGGAGCGAGGGGGTCAAATTGCTCGACCAGGACCCAAGGGGGAAAAAGTTCAATGATTCCCTAGCCCGATCCCTGTACGTCATGGGCTGTCAGCATATCATGGCTCCTTTCGTCACAAAATTTCAAGATTTACTAGGGAGGCCGGTCGAGCTGGCTGATCTTCCCCAAGCGCCCATAGTTGAAGCCCAATACGAGAAGTATCAACGGGACTTACAACGGGCTGCTGATCGTGAAGCGGGGAAGGAGCCTGATCCCTTCACTGATTCGGATGAGGAGGAGGGTGATGAAGAAGACAATAGGGCAGAGCAGTAGAGTAGAATCTAGTAATTTTAGCAACCGTAATCCGTTTCCCCTTTTTCCTCTTTCCTTGCAAAACCTTATCTGTATTTCCCGGCCAGTAGAGCCGATGAATATATATCTCTTTTTTGCATAAAGCTCTATATACTGTCTTTCTTGCCTTTACTGAATGATTTACTCGTCATTTGGGATTCGGTCCGTTTTGTAGTACTTAACGGTTTTCTGACTGTTTTTTACTCAATACTCCTAACATCATATGTTTCCCGCTCGGGCTTCTGTTCATTTTTTAGTACTTGGCAGTTTTTTTCTGGCTTCAGGTGTCTCTGATAATCTTCCCGCACTTGGCTCCCTTCATATGTTGGTAGCCGTTCGGGCTTCAGATGTCTCTGATAATCTACCCGCACTTGGCTTCCTTCATATGTTGGTAGCCATTCGGGCTTCAGATCAATTTTTAGGACTTAGCAGTTTTTTCTGGCTTCAGGCGTCTCTGATAATCTGCCCGCACTTGGCTCCCTTCATATGTGGTAGCCTTTCAGGCTTCAGATGTCTCTGATAATCTACCCGCACTTGGCTTCCTTCATATGTTGGTAGCCGTTCGGGCTCCAGATCATTTTTTTAGAACATCAGTTTTTCTAACCAGCAAGTCCGTGTGATCTTTGCTAATCCTCTGTAAGCCCGTTCGTCACTCGGTAATCGGCGATCTGAGTAGGTTTTAGCCATTCCTCTGTGATCTTTGTTAATCCTCTGTAAGCCTGTTCGGGGTACGTGCCCAAAGATGAACCATAAATATCCCTGGTTAATCATAACCACTTAATGCCACGTGTTGCTCATGGATTAGGGTTTTGTGCAGCACTTTCCCTATTTATAGAGAGGTGCTTTCCCCTCATTTCTCTTGTTGTTTCCTCATTTTCCTTCTAAGTTCAGAATTCCCTTGCGTATTTTCAAGCTTTCTCTCTCTAGAATTCCCTGAATTCCTCAAGTGATTTTATGTATTACCCTTCTAGCTCAGAATCTGAATAAATGCCGTTGATTCGCATAGGAAAAACATATGCTGGTAACAAGGGCGAAGGCTCTTCTTCCCAAACAGCTAACTCCGGTAATCCTCTCGCAGGAAAAAACATCGAACAACCACGTGATGATGGATGCCTATCAGGGGATGATGTCCAGGTCTATAACAAGGGAATGCCCGAGCGGCCACCCCGCATTCCCCTACACTTTACTCGCATCCGTAAACAAAAACAACGTCTCCCTGAAGATGTCGAACGGCAGCTTAGCCAATTATTGCCCCCACCAAGGGAATATAATGTTGGATTCATTCGGCACCCAATGAGGCATCGACCGGGGCACGTGCTAGTGCACCTTGACGCCCTGATTGCTGGGCTTCGCTTCCCTCTTCATTCGTTCATCGTGGAGTTCTTACGCCGGGTTTCTGTACTACCTGCCCAGTTCATGCCCAGTACCTACCGCATTCTTACAGGCTTCATAATTCGATGCCACGAGTTGAGGATTGCTCCAAGTGTCGACTTATTCCTCCATCACTACCGCTATCAGCCTTATTGGACGACCGGGTACCTGAAGCTGGTAGCTCGTTCTGATCGTCTGTTGTTCACAGAAAATCCCACCCCGCCGGCTGACTGGGAGGAGCGTTTTCTGTTTGTTCGGGTAGGTGATTCTATGCCAATTCCGGATAGGTGGAACGTCTATCCCGTTCGGGATTCTCAGCCCAGGGTAGATGCCGATGGGAGGAACCCGAAGTCTTCGGGGTTTTATCACTACTTCTAACATGTTATCTGCCGGGATTGGTAAGTGTAACCGGGTTTTAACCCGATCGTCATTCCTTCTTCCAATTCAGATTCTGATCTTTTATTCACTTTTTTGTAGGTGTGATATCCCTCATACCCGTCCGGCGTTCTATATCTGCCGCTACTCTGACGGCTTCTTTTGGAAAAGGCAAGGAGAAAATGATTGTCGATCATGCCTGTGCATAGCAAACCCGAAAGAAACGCAAGGGGAATGACGGTAACGAATTGATCCCGGTCGACCACGTGGTTGATTTGACCGGGTCGGAGGCTGAACCCAAACAATCGATGCCTGCCAAAATAACAACTCCAGCCCCTTCTGATGCGCCGATCGATGATCGGATGTTTGTCGAGTTTTCGAACATGGGGCCTAGATCAGAAGGGAGATACTTGTTCGGGCTGATGACATCCTCCCTGTGGTGTCATACCGCGATTAAGGTTCCCCCCAGCTTCACGAACTTGACCCAATGGTCGGATCTTTTTGACCGAACGGGCCTCTATACATTTTTTTAGAGGTGGCAACAACCGTTTTTACTGATAAAATTTCCTTAGATGTTCCGCATTCCATGTGCCTGCCGGTCGACCTTCGGTATTTTGTAGGCCAAACTTTCCTGAAGCATACTTCTTACATATTTGGTAGGGGCCTTCCCAATTTTGTGCCATTTTTCCACCTTCGAGAGGTTTGCTTTTTTCTCGTTTCCTTAGCACTAAGTCCCCTACCTCGATTGAACGGATTTTTACTTGTTTATCAAAGTATCTTCTCGTGACTCGGTGATACTCTTCCATTCGTGCAACTGCCAGATCCCTTCTTTCTTCTATGAAATGCAATTCGGCCCGTAGGTTTTCCTCATTCTGTTCTGGGCTGTAATGCACCGTTCGGTGTGTGGGAACTAGGATTTCCGTTGGTACTTTGGCCTGGAAACCATAAGCAAGGGCAAATGGAGTTTCTCCCGTGGCCGTTCGGGGTGTAGTCCTGTAAGTCCATAAAATATAATTTAACTGATAAGGCCACGATGAGGAGTATTCTTCCAACTTCTTCTTCATACCATCCATGATAGTACGGTTCATATTCTCTACTTGGCCATTCGCCTGAGGGTATGCCACGGATGCTCTGGAATGTTTGATTCCCCATTTGACCAGGTAGTTCTCAAAATTCCGGCTCACAAACTGCCTTCCATTAACAGTTACAATCTGCTCAGGGATTCCGAACCGGCAGATGATATTCTTCCAGACAAACTTTTGACATTTGACATCTGTGATGCTGGCCAGTGGCTCGGCCTCTACCCATTTGGTAAAGTAATCTATCCCCACGATGATATAATGGTTGTTTCCAGGGGCCGTAGGTAGAGGACCTAAGAGGTCGATCCCCCATCTTGCAAATGGAAGGGCCACCGTCATTGGAGTGTAGAAAGTGGCCGGTCGTCCGGGGACCGATGCGTACAGTTGGCATACTTTACATTTTCTAGTATGTGCAAAGCAGTCTTGTTGGATAGTTGGATAGTGGGCCAATAATACCCTTGCAGTGTCTTGGGCCCTTGGTGGCTGGAACAGATACCTTCATGAATTTCTTCCATTACGGCCGCCGCTAGATCGGGTGGGAGGCATTTCAGATACGGCCCACCAAACGTCTTTTTGTATAGCTGTCCTTCCACTAATTCGAACATGGAAGCCCTCCTTTGGATGCATTTTATCTGATAAGCAAGATTTTTATCTTGTGGGAGGGTTCCGTCTTTCAGGTAGTTGGTCATATCTATGACCCAGCTAGGGACGGCATAAGATATGGCCTCGATCTGGAGCACTATGATTGCTGGGGTTGCCAATGTTTCCCGATGGGCAAAACGTTGGATATGAGCCGGGATCTCCTGTGCCCGATCGTCGAACGCTGGATTTTCTAACTTGGATAGGATATCTGCTTTAGTATTCTCTATCCTTGATATTTGGTCGAGCACCACCTGTTCAAATTTGCTTATCTGCTCCTCCACTATCTCTTTGTAAGCCTTCATTCTCTCTTCTTTAGTCTCAGCAGTGCCGTTTACTTGATGTACGACCAATTGACTATCCGACCGGACTTTTAACCGATCGGCACCCAGGGCCTTTGCATATTTTAAACCAGCAATAAGGGCCTCATATTCAGCCTCATTGTTGGTTACCTTGAAGTCAAAGTGGATGGAATAATATGCTTTGAAACCTTCGAGCGATGTGATCACAGCTCCAGCTCCACAACCCTTGGCACTAGCTGCACCATCCACATACATTTCCACCAGTTATCCAACCCATTGTTCTCTGAGTCTGTTTCTGAGGGCCGGGCGGTACATTCTGCAATGAAATCTGCCAGGGCCCGTCCTTTGATAGTAGGCCGAGGCTTGAAATCCACCTCATATTGCCCGATCAGGAGGCTCCACTTGGTAATGCGTCCACTTGCCATCGGATTTCTCAAGATGGTGGCTAGTGGCTGAGTAGTATACACAGTTACCGAGTGGGTCTGGAAGTATGGTGCCAGACGTTTAATGACAGCTATCAGGGCCAGCACTATTTTCTCTAGCAAGGTGTACCTGGTTTCCGGGCCGTTCAAAGCCTTGCTTACAAAATAGATTGGCCGTTGAACGCCATCTTCTTCTTTCAACAGTACCGTGCTCACGGCCAGGTCAGCTACAGCAAGGTACATATATAGATGTTCCCCTGGTTCGGGTTTTGTCAAGACCAGGGGGGAAGACAGATATGTCTTGAAATCTTCAAAGGCCGTTTGACACTCGGCCGTCCATTCAAAGGGTTTGGCTTTCTTCATGATCTGAAAAAATGGGATAGCTCGATCGGCTAGCTTGGATAAGAATCTGCTCAGAGCAGCTAACCGACCGGTCAATCTCTGCGCTTCTTTGAGATTTCTAGGAGCCTCCATATCCACAATTGCCTTTACCTTTTCAGGATTGGGCTCAATCCCCTTCTCGCTCATCATGTATCCCAAAAATTGTTGAAAAAATGTGTTAAAATTGCATTAAATGGTCTTTTTGGGGCAATTATTTGAGTGGGGTCCACTTCCGATTTGGGTCGGGTCAAAGTGGTTTCGGATTGTCCTTGTTAAGGGCTACAATTCGATATATGGTACACTCAAAACGGATAACGGGTGAATGAGAAATTGATTCTCGAAGTTCACTCGTTGAAATGGAAAAACTGGGAAAATGGTGAGTTTCTAGTGTGTTTTATCCCACACCGAAAAACTCAAGGGATTTTCACCCCCTTATAAAGGGAAGCCTCTTTTAAGGAGTTAAGATTCCTAAAGGGAAAGGCTCTCTCTTACGCGCAGGGGGGGGTGCCGATCAAATCCCGAAACGGAGAAGAAAAACCGCGACTCGTGTGCGCGGGCGATCTGCGGACACGAATGTCGTCCGAAAACCTATCATTCAGAACTGCTCCAACTCTGGGGGAGGTATTCTGATCGCGCACCAGAACTGCTCCAACTCTGATGGGGGTATTCTGATCACGCACCAGAACTGCTCCAAGCCGTTACAACCATTAAATGCCCAACGTTCTTGTCTTTTAATGCAACGTTAAATGGACAGTTTATGGATGATTCAATGCCCAACGGACTGGTCATTGAAGTCCAACGTTCATGTCCATTAACACCCCATTTAACACACAACAAATCCTCCTATAAATAGCTGGCAGGTGCTTTGCAACAAAAACAACGCACAATACATTCCTCACGAATTTCTTGAGCTAAAAACACCTAAAGCTACTCAGCAAACTTCCTTTTGTGTTCTTACTTGGTTCTCGTTCGCTGGAACTCTTGTTTGTGTGCTCAAACACTAGTTCGTAGTCATCGTATTCTGGGAAACGATTGTTGCAACGCTCCTAGCACTGAGGGAGGCAACAAATACGTTTTAAGGAAATCGTGCGTAGCACGAGCTTTGACTAATTCTGCTTCTTCTCCTTTCTTGTTTTTCTCTAGTCATTTTATTTAATTAATTAATTTTAATTAATTTTCTTTATTTTCCGAAACACACCCAACAAAAATTTGCCCCCTCTTACAGCAAAAGCACATTTTTGGGGATTCAGTCTCATGTTTGCCTTCTGCATTATCCCGAACACCTTTTCTATGTCCAGGACATGATTTTTCTTCTTCCTGCTTTTGATCAAGATATCATCAACATAAGCTTCCATTGTGACCCCCAACACTTCTTTGAACAGCATCCCGATCATCCTTTGAAAAGTTGCCATTGCGTTCTTTAATCCGAATGGCATGACAATATAGCAAAACACACCATCCGAAGTAACGAACGCTGTTTTCTCTACATCAGGTGGGTGCATGAATATCTGATGGTAACCCCAGAATGCATCCATGAAGCTCAGCAATTCACATCCAGCAGTTTCATCTACTAGCAGATCGATCCTCGACACTGGATAAGGGTCCATGGGGCAAGCTTTATTCAGATCCGAGTAATCCACGCACATTCTCCAAGTAGATTGTTTTGGGGCTAGGACCACATTCGATAGCCATTCTATGTGGATTACTGGACGAATGTGTTTTATTTTCAGCAAGGTGGCCACCTCCTGCTTTGTGAATTCCCGCCGTTCGGTTGCCTGATATCGTTTCTTTTGCTGGACTGGTTTTGCATCAGGCTGAACGACAAGTTTGTGACATATTATCTCCGGGTCAATACCTGGCATGTCTTCTGGCCCCCGGGCGAACAACACCTGAAACGTTTTTAGAACGGCAATCACGCCATCCCGGATGTCAGCCTCCAGATCTACCCCGATAGCTACCTTACGGTTCGGGGGGAAATCCAGGTCGATTTGTTCGAGGAGAGTGGCGGGTTCTGGGTGTGCCTCGAACTCCGTTCGGTGGGTCTCCACCTCAATTATGTTAACCCGCATCCCACGAGTGTTCATCTGTTTTAGGGCCTCTCGGTAACATGTCCGGGCTGTCGTCGGATCAGTTCTGGCCACCCCAACCCCGGTGTCAGTAGGGAATTTGATGCATGAGTGGCGGACAGAGGCTATTGCCTCCAAATCTTCAAATCCCGGTCGGCCCAATATGGCATTGTGGGCACATTTTATATCCACCACCACGGATGTCATTCAGAGTGATGCTTTATGCGTTTCATCCCCAATTTCAACCATCAATTGGATGGTCCCCTCAGCCTCAATACAATTACCGGTGAAAATTGCCAGTGGGGTCCTTAGGTGGGTCAGTTGACTTCTTTGTAGACCCATTTTCTCGAATGATTGTAAATACAATACATTCACACTGCTCCCGGTATCGATCAGTACTCGGCGGATCAAAGCATTGTCAATGCACATGCTCACCACCAATTCATCCCTGTGCGGGCTTGGAGAGTTGGGTAAATCAGCTGGCCCGAACGTGATCGGGTCCATCCTTCCTTTCTTCTGGGGGGAGTGGAGATGGATCCCACATAGAGACTTCGCTCGAACCTTTTCCGTTCGGCGTTCGAATCCCCGGTCTCCCCGCCCCCAAATATAACCTTGACCTCCATTCGAGGTTTCTTTCCGGGGCCTCCCGAGCCCTCTGGTTCATCCCTGGGGGGAATATATACATCATTTTGAGGCTAGGCATCACGTTGGGCATCCCGTCGCCAGCTATTAGGTTTCCTGATCGGTTTTAACGTGTCCACATCATTTGGATCCTTATTCACATATTTGCCCAGATGACCCCGTCGGATCAAATCCTCAATGGCCGTTTGTAGGGCTCTACAGGCGTTGGTGGCATGACCCTTCCTGTTGTGATATTTACAAAAAGCAGAGTCGTCTGCTCCCATAAATTGTGAAGAATCAGTCGGGAGGGGAATATTGTCCCTCTCGTGCTGATAAATGGTCGCTACTGACAAGACCAGGGGGGTAAATCTCCCTTGCTTGGGAGGTAAAGCGGCCACTGGGCTAGGACCCAGCCGATCGGCCATTCTTATCGGGGCAGCCGGCGCAACGACCTTATCCCTGATCATTATCTCCTCTTCTAGGGCAGCATGCTTGCGAGCTCTGTCCAATACCTCGGCATATGCTGTACCCGGATTTTTCTTCAAATCCTTGTATAACTCCCCCGTTCGGAGAGCATTCGTGAATAGGGTAATGGCGGTATCATCCGTCATGTTTCCCACTGTCAGAGTTTCATCCCTCCATCTTTTTAAGAATTGATTGAGGGTCTCTTTGGCATTTTGTTTCACGCTGGTCAGGTAGCTGAAGTGCCGTTTCGGATTGGCACTGGAAGCGAATTGGGCCAAGAATAACGTCGATAATTCGGCAAAACTGTTGATTGACCCGAGTTGGAGTGTCCCGAACCACTCCTGGGCGAGCCCTCTGAGCCTACTAAAAAACAACCGGCAAATAGCAGCCTCGGGTGCTCCTAGTAGCATGAGTCCCCCTTGGTAACTCCTCAAATGCACATGGGGATCTCCCACCCCGTCATAGATTTGACCGGTCGGTGGTTTGGCACCTCCTTGGATGTCCGCATACATGAGTTCCCTGGTGAAAGGGGAAGTAATTCCCAGCTGAACTGGGGCAGGTTATACAGGCGCCCTGTTCATCTGATCTCGCATCTCGTTCATCTGCCTCCTCATCTCAGCCATTTCTTCCTCCTGGGCCGTCAAAGGGGGCGGTGGTGGAGCCCTCATGTCTGTATAGTCCCGGTCCCAATGCCATTGAGCGGCCCTGGTATTATCCCGTTCGGCATACTGGAAATGATGACCAATAGGAGTTGGTCCCCTAGCTTGTGATCCGATCGGGGTTCGGTCACTGGGACTATGATGCGCTGTTGGTGGGGCGATGCGGCGATTATCCCGATGGGCATGCGAATGGGATGACGCTGTGGTTGTTTCCGTGCGTGGAGTCTCCCCTGTAAAGTTGGACCCTCCTTCCTCCTCGTTTGCCATATGCTGCATGACCTGGGCCATATCTCGCATGGCCTGAGGATTTCTTCTTAGAGATTCAGGAATCACAAAATCCCCATCAAAACGAGGATACGATCCTCGGCTGGATTGTCCCTGAGGGGTTTGATTCCCCGGGGTGTGACTCCTTCCGTGACGGCGTGAACCGTCGTTTGTATGATAGGAACTGATTCTGACCATTTTCGAAAAATAGTGGTTTTTTGGATGATTTGAATGTGAAACTTTTTGAACAGTTTCCCACAGACGGCGCCAATGTTGAAGGTAAATCTCGTAGATCCGAAAGCCCAACACGAACTTTGGATATATCAGGATTGGTACAGAATCATAGTGTATAACTAAAATATAAAATATCAACTCACTAATACTCGAAAGCTCACTTGTATTAATTAACCAGTCTGATTACAAGGAAATTCCCGATCGGTAGGTCGGAAACAATGCTTTAATACAAGAAATAAGAGCAATAATGCTATTCTAGAGCCTGAGTATTGAAATGCTAACCCTTACAATGATTTTAAACCTTCTATTTATACTAATGGAGAGCATGGGCTACCCTATGCTGATTGGCTGTTATTCCACCGACTTGGTCACCCATGTTTCCACTTGCTGATGTCACAATCTGGCATTTATTGCACCTGGCCACTTGCCGGTTGTCCGTTGCTCGAACGGGATGTTGGACTATGCTGAAGACGCTGTCAAATTGGCCCAAGTATGATATATAGCCCGAACTCCGTTCGGTATGTCTTCTTACTGGGCCAACCCTTATTTGGGCCGAATCTCGTTCGGCATGAATTCTTCACTGGATCTACTCATCATAGAGTGATGGGCCCGTTGCTTGGGCCGAGTATCTTGGGCCTTCTTGATCCGGGTATTGGGCCTCTGGATCAATATCCCAACAGCTACTAAATCTATGAAACCAGGCCCGTGGAGCTTGCTTAAGGCCATAAATGGCCTTGCGCAGACGACATATATGATTAGGAATGTGAGGGTGAATAAAACCACGGGGCTGCCGCATATAAACTTGTTCTGTCAGATTACCATGTAAGAAGGCATTTTTAACATCAAATTGTCGTATACCCCACCCAAAAGAAATAGCTAGAGTAAGTACAATACGAACAGTGGTGGGTTTTACTACAAGACTAAAAGTTTCAGAGAAATCAATACCTGCCTGCTGATTAAAACCCTGTGCAATTAATCGAGCTTTATGGCGCTCTAAGGATCCATCAGAATGATATTTAGTTTTATAAATCCACTTACAACCAACAATATTTTTAGAGTTATCAAAGGGCACCAAGTCCCACGTATTATTATTAATGAGTGCATTAAATTCACCATCCATCGCCTCACACCATTTTAATTGTTTATTTGCCTCAGTAAAACAGGTAGGATATGTAGTGATAGTAAATGTACTTAAATTAAAAATGGTTTTAGGCTTAAAAATTCCTGACTTAGCACGGGTTTGCATGGGATGGTGATTAACTACCCGAGTGGACGTAGGTGAGGTGGTTTCAGGTGAGACAGTGTCGGTTGAGGTTGTCTGTGGCGTGCTAGACGAAGTATGGGAGGAGACATGTGATGGTGGGGGGCTGGTTGTGGACGCGGGGAAGGAGGGATGGGGCGATGGGACACACGGAGTGATAGGAATACTTGGTGACCGAGGTGGCGATGGGGGTGGTGGTGGTGGTGCGGCCGTAATTGTGGGAACAGGCTGGACAGGTGGGTCAAGAGTGATATCGATGAGATGCATAGGAGATGGTGTAGTAGAAATAGAACTGGATGGAGCAGACGAGAGAGTTTTAAAAGGATATGTGTCCTCATGAAACCTAACATGACGGCTAACATAGACTCGACCTGTGAAAGGATCCAAACAATGATAGCCTTTATAACCAGATGCATAGCCAAGGAAAACACACTGAACTGAACGAGGTGATAATTTATTGGCTGAGGTGGCATTAAAATTTGGATAACAGGCAGAACCAAATACTCGCATAAAGGAGTAATCTGGAACACGGTTAAAAAGTTTTTGGTACGAAGTAAGACCATTTAAGGTAGGAGAGGGTAATCTATTAATAATATATGCAACAGTGAATATGGCATCGACACAATAGTCACTCGGAACCGAAGCTTCAAGAAGCATGGTCCTAGTTAACTCAAGTAAATGACGATGCTTGCGCTCAGCAACCCCATTCTGTTGAGGTGTGTCAGGACAAGATTTTCTAAAATAAATGTCATTAGCAGAAAAAAATTGCTGCATATTATTATTAACAAATTCACCTCCCCCATCACTTTGAAAAATTTTAATTTTCTGATTAAAAAGATTTTCAACCAAAACTTTAAAATTTTTAAAGTGCATGAAAACTTCATGTTTGTGACACATGGGATATATTCAAGTATAACGAGAAAAATCATCAATGAAACATACATAATACTTGAATCCCAAATTTGAATACACAGGCGACTGCCACACATCAGAATGAATAATTTCCAAAGGAAAAACAGAATTATGACTAGCATCCATGAAAGGCAAACGTTGTGATTTTCCTAAACGACAAGCCACACACTCATGAGTAAATGGAGTATGACTACATAAAAATTGTTTTCTCTTAAGAAACTGTAAAGTACTATCACCACAGTGACCTAATCTACGGTGCCACACAGAGCCAAAAGCTAAAACGGAAGCAAAAACTAATGGTGATGATGACGGCAGATGGAGAGGATAAAGTGACCCACTACTAGTAGCTCGCAGAAGTATTGCCCCCGTTGCTTTGTCCTTAATCAAAAAAGAATTTTTATCAAAAATTACAGTACAATTATTATCAGCACAGAGCCTTTTAATGGAAATTAAATTATATTTTAACTGAGGCACATGATAAACAGATTTTAAAGTGAGAGGACGACCAGATGTAGGTAAAGCAACATCACCAATATTACATATGGGAAGATGGGCACCATTGGCAACACTAACAGAATTATAGCCGGTGTAGGGAGATTTATTAACTAAATTACCTTCAGATGCAGTCATATGAGCAGAAGCTCCTGAATCAGGAAACCATAGAGCAGGAGTAGTGTCACCGGGAGTAGTCAACAGAGCAGGAGACGTCGGTTGTGTGAAACGAGAATGACAGTTAATGGTAGAATGACCTGCAGAAAAACAAATTTGACAGACAACAGGATGAGAAACAGATCCGAGAATACCCCCGTCTGATGGCAAGCCTGTATGACTACGGTTAGTAACACATATAGGTAAAACATTAATATTTAAACGTGACACAGCAGAATTACAAATAACAGTACCCGTAGATGTCACACCCCCTGCAGGTGTACTCGGCTGCCCACCCCCTCCGGGGTAATAAACTGGCTGCCCCTGGGGGAACCAATATGCCTGCTGCTGCTGTCCTCGGCCACGCCCCCTGCCTCCGCGGCCTCTGCCGCGCCCACGTCCTCGCCCGCGCTGTAGAGTGCCGTTCTGCCGAGGCTGCCCGACTGGGTAAGCCTGCTGCCCGACCGGGTGAGTGGATCCTGAATTCTGCTGGGTCGGCTGCTGCCTAGACGACTGCCTGGGAGACGAAACAGCCGCGCCAAACGCCTGATGAAGGGACTGGGACTCCTGGGAGCGGAGATAAAGGACCCGCTGCTCTAACTCAAGAAGATGATTACGGAGAGTCTCAAACGGGAAATTTTGTCCAAATAAGGACACAGCAGTGAATAAAGATTCATACTCAGGTCCTAGGCCCATAATAGTAGTTTTTAAAATTTCACGCTGAGGCACAGGGCAATTGATTGTGGCAAGATCATCAGCTAATGTTTTAATTTCTCGCAAATAATTATCCATGGACTGATCAGGTTTCTTTTTAATTTGATTAAATAAACGCTTTAATTCCATAGATCTCGCTAAACTGGCAGACATAAACCGAGACTCCAACCGCTACCAAATTTCATATGAATGTTTTAAATCACGTACATCGATAAGAACATCCCTAGATAGGGTTGCAAATAACCATTAACGGATGGTTTGATCAATTCTTAACCAAGTAGAAAATTCGGGATTGGGAGTTTGACGAGGAGAGCTTGGGACACCAAAAAACATGCCAAGGAGAGCTTGGGACACCAAAAACGATTCGAACTGTGTGCGCCAGGTAGTGTAGTCTTCCACCGCTAATAATTTGGTAGTTACAATATTTGTGACATTAGTTGCCACATGAGAGATACTCTGGGCGAGATCTGTGAGGAGTGAACCAGTCGGGTTGGCTACTGGTGTGCGAGAGGGAGGGATGACAGAGGAGACACCAGGTGAGCCGAGAAGGGTGGCGGTTCCAGAGGTATGGGCTGCACAGGGACCGGAGCCGGCCATGGAAACATCTGTGGAATATTCGGAAACAAAGAATATGGCAAAGAGGTCCGGCTTGGTGATGCATAATTGGAGGAGAATGTCACACCAGTAGAGAAGGAGGTAGGGGGAACACGGGTTGATGGCGGCATGGTGGCCACGACAGGAGAGAGAGGCTGGGCCGAGGATGGACCGATGTTGTTTGCTGCAGAAGCTGCCGTCGACATCTGCAGTGCGGCAGCGCTAGGGTTTCGCGGCAGGGAGAGAGGCGGCGGTGCTAGGGTTTGCGCGGCGCTGATGGGCGGCGGCGCTAGGGTTTGCGCGGCGCTGATCGGGTAGAGAGAGAAAAAAAATTAACTAGCTCTTGATACCATGTGAGAATAATGGGAAAGGTTACTCCCTGAGGAGCCCTGGCAGATATATTTATATTAAAGAGAGTTTAATGTAAAGTACAATACTAAGCCTCTAATAATTCTATTACTTCAGGACGTCCTCCGGTGTGACGGACTTGCCGTTGGAGCACTCGACGGCGGCGCCGTTACGCTGCAGGTACTTGGAGTAGACAGCGGCGAGGGCTGCAGCACCGGCGGCGTATTGCATGTTGTTCCATTTGCGGACGAAGGTGAGGCCTGCGTTGGTGAGGTGGACGTTGTCATTGGAGTCGTTGTTCATCTGCATGCACGCGCAGGTGAAGTGGTCTGCTTTCTCCGCGTACTTTCGCAGCTGCTGCGAGTCCCCTTTTCCCTCGAAGAAAATCTTTGAGATGAGCACTTGAAGACCGGCGCATTTGGTGTCCCAAGAGAACTCCTTAGCTTCACATTCGTCAGTTACACCTTCCGCATTCTGCACTATATAATCCAGGTACATTTCCTCCTTTGTTGCCAGGTATAGCCAAGCTGCTCCCCATGCCAGTTCATCCTGCAATATTGGGACTCGGAAGGACGGAGGTAGTGATACATTAATAAATAAAACTATAGAAATTACTTTAGGACTAAAAATATGCCAAAAATTCAAAATAGGACTTATGTTTTTTTTTCAAATAGGACCATATTAGTTCTATTGGAAACATACCTATTTTTTTATTCCATTCATACCCTTCCTTTAAATATGAGTTAATTAAACGTTTAATTCATAATAAATTCGAAAAAAATTCAAAAATTCAAAAATTCGTAGAAAACTAATTAAAAAATTCATAAACTATTTATAAAATAAAAATTCAAAAAATAATTTTTTTTAATTTTTTTATTTTTTAAAAAAATTAATAAAAAATAGTAAAACTTCATAAAAAAATTAAAAAAAAAATCTGGATGCCGTTCCCACCGCCTTTACTACATACCTCCCTGCACCGCCATCTCCGGGCAGTGAAAAAAATGTCATATTTCCTAAAAAACTGCCGTTTTTTTCTGAAAATGCCAAAAATATGGCATATTTCTCTTTGAGAATGCCAACATTTCTTTTGTTTTCTGCCATAAATATGGCATTCGTAATGAACTTGGCATTTTTTCCCTGGTGACTGGAGGTGGTGCTGCAGAGGCGGCGGTGAATTTTATTTTATTTTTTTTGAGTTTTTTATTTTTTTTATTTTATTTTATTTTTTTTTTATTTTTTGAAAATAAATAAATAAATAAATTATTATTATCGAAATATTTTTATTAATTTTTTAGTATTTTTTACGAATTTTTATTATTTTTATTATTTTATTATGAATTAAAACATTTCAATAGCTATAAGGGCATATTTGTCCAAAACACACATAATTAGTCCTACGAAAACATAGTTAATTTTTTGGTCCTATTTGTGCAAAGTGAATGACTCTTAATCCTATTTTTTGCTATTAAAAAAAGAAGGGACTTAGTATATGTTTCCGAGTGCCTATATGTTTAATTTCTTATGTCCAAACAAGAAGTAAAAATTATACGAAGTATATACTCTCTTAATATTTTGAAACCAAATTTTATATCAATGATGTTCCTCAATATATAATATTATCTTCCTTTCTTTAATTCTTGCAACAGTTTGACTTTCACGTTTGTCAACACACAAATTTGACTGTAATTATATTTAATTATGTATTAATAAACATTATAAAAATTTGACATTTTGGAAATTCACAACAACAACAACAACATCCAAACCTTAATCCCAAAAGAAATTGGGGTCGGCTAACATGAATCAATCTATGATATCGATGCCAAAAAGAGAAGACAGACAAGAAAAGGAAAAAAAAGTAAGATAAAATGAATAAAATAAACATAAATAACTATAAGATAACAATAACACAAGAATATAAGAAAGATAAAAGATAAAAAATAAAAGAACATAAAAAAGCTAGAAGATAAAAATAACATAAGAATATAAAAAGATAAGGAAGATAAACGATAAAAGAAAAAAGAGAGGAAAGGCAAGACATCAATCGTCCACACGGATGTGCGCCCTTCACTTTGCTCTCTTCAAAGCCATACTTTGATCCAACCCAAGAAGAGACATATCAGTTCTTATTCATCTAATCCAAGTCTGTTTGGGTCTTCCCATCTCTCTCTTCTCTGACTCTTCTCTCCACCCCTCAAGTCGTCTAACAAGGGGCATCACTCGGTCTTCACATTGATAGGAATTTAATAACATTTTATACGTAATAATTTGATTACTTATATTAGTAGAAAATCATGGTCAAAATAAGGTCTGTAAATAGTAAAAAATTCACAATCTTGAGAGGCGAAAACGTTTAGATTGATTTAAAGATTGCCCATTGTACCCTAAATCTTTATTTTTTTCAAGAAAAATTGTCATTACTTTATGGCAATGAAACCTGAAAGACATCTCGGTGATTATATACTCATACATAAGGAGTTGTAATACATAAAAAAATATAGAGCCCGTTTGGTAGCATGAAAATCGGCTGTTTTGACTGATTCTGCTGAAATTTATGAAGTTCTGGCTGAAGTGGCTGCATTGGCTGATTCTGGTGATACAAGAAAAAAATATTTTTAAAATATATTTTATTAATAAAATAAAGAAAAAATTATTTGTAAAAATAGCTAAAATGATCATCTACAGTAACTTCAGCCAATACAGCCAGAAAAGTAACTTCAACCTTACTTTTTCGGCTTATTACACAATTCAGCGCGTGAAAACAAAGTTTACGTGTTTGGTAAAAAAGTTGGCTGATAAGCCTGATAAGCCGAAAATGAGGGTGCCAAATGGCCTCATAATCTTGAGAAACATATTGCTCGAAATTCCTCTTATGAAATTCTAGGAGTTAGCTGATTGCCTATAATGTACTCATGGCATTCTGTGACTGTGATAGAAAGATGGGCTTGCTAATTAGTTTGAATTAGATAACACTTTTCATTTTCATCCTTTGCAATGGAGCCAAAGACACTATTCTTTGACTTGAGAATATGATAATAGAATAAAACAAAATGACTCACTAAATTGTCTGCGCTTCTTTGTTATGAAGCAGTAGCCGATTCATGTAATTTTTTACGCAATTTTCACTATACGTCATCCGGAAACAGACTCTTTGTACTTTAGTACAGGGGTAATCCGGGTAAAGCTGTGTATATCCGACCCCCTTACCTTACCGTAAGTGGGAGCCTTGGCACTGAGGTAATGATAATGATGATGATACGGTAACACATTTTCAATTGCATGTATCAAACTCTATTGTGACGTGCGTTGTACATAGGCATGAGGAAATAGAATAATTGTTTATGTGAAATTTTTAAATAATTCAATTATATATACAAAATATCTTGAAACATATATAAATTATTGTTTAAAGTCTGATTCGATATGTAATCTAGGAAATGTACGTCTTGGTGAATACTTCCGTCATTTTTTTTTAATTGCAACAATGTACTTTTCATGTTTGTCAACGCACAAGTTTGATCATTAATATCTTTCATTCCTTATTAATAAAAAAAATCAGATTTCGAAAATTTAAAGTACGAGGAATTTTAAAATATTTTTTTAAAAAGTAAAATATAATACATTAATAAATAAAATATAGTCAGAGTAGAATATGTGAATAGTGCAAAAAGTCCAATGTTTTAATTAAAAGAGAACTAGTATATAAATTATATATTCATAATTAATTTTCAATACTTTTTTTATTGATAATAATTGTTCTACGTCTGGTTCATTCACTTTTTATTTCATAAAATTAAAAAAAAAGTGTGTGATTCATATTCACACTTCCAAAAAACCTCGGTATAAGCACGGATTTTGGGTATTTTTTTAAAACACGGGAAAACTCAACATTGATGCCGAAAACACGAGAATAAATACAGGATTTCCAAAATCACGAAATTCGGAAGAAGACATTGTGAATAGATTAGGGTTTCCAATTAAATATTACGGTGTATCTCCTATTCGGAAACACACGTTCCGAACCACTTTGTTTTTTCATTTTTTTATCCATTCGGAAGATGCTATTCCAAATCAAACTTTTTTTAAAAAAAATAACATCTCATTCGGAAGATGCTATTCCAAATCAAACTTTTTAAAAAAAATTAACATCCCCTTCGGATGATGGAATTCCAAGTGGATTTTTTTTTATTTTTATTTTAACAATACAAATTAAATTGATATGTAATTATTTTTAATTAACAAATAAATTTAAATTATATGAAATTAATTGAAATATTGTAACCCATACGATTTGTTTGTTTTTTTAATATGTTTTAAATGCAACTCGTATAATTTTTTAAAAACAATGGGAGAAATTAAAAGTACTTTTGAATTTAATTTATTAATAAAATGTGTATATCGAATAATAAATCAATAAATCGCTTTTGTTGAGGTTATCAATCACATTTAATTTCATCTTAAGTTTTACTTCTATTATCGGGTTGATGTAACGCGTGTTCTATATTGACTTAGCTTGATAGTAAGTTTTATTAAAGAATGTGTTTCGTTATTAATAACTACCCTCGATGAATTAGAAATACTCCATGACTGAGTGCAAGTATTGAGAAAACTCACATCACTGCAGGTATACATCAATTTTCTTCTTTGGGTTACCCGGTCCTGGACACATTAATGACAAAAACATAAAATGTTGTTTCATACACATGTCAGGGGGAGATTATATGGTGTAATGATAATTGGACAACATGAGAATTATCCCCCGAATTGACCATACGGGGCAAAGCCATTAGCACATAACCCAAGTCGAACATTGTGTGGCTCAAATGCAAATTGTGGATAACACCGGTCGAAATGCTTCCACGCCTCAGAATCTGATGGGTGACACATTAACCCATCTTCAGTCTCATGTTCCACATGCCACGTCATGTGTTTAGCCGTGGCATTTGAGGCATACAACCTTTGCAACTGTGGGACTAAAGGAAGATATATCAACTTAGATGACGCAGACTTTTTGCGTTGTTTCCGAGTCATAGTTGATATAGGTTTGTACCTATCCACATTACAAAACTTACAATGGATCTGTTGGTCCAAAATAGGACGCTCGTAGGCTTTTAGGAAAGCTACGAAAGAACATTGAAGCAGGAAATCAAGAAACCAATACGAAAATGGAAAGTGCTAAAAAAGTTTAGTTGCCAAAAATAGCATATAGAAATCGCCCCCTAATTTGAATTACAACCTGCCTTTTATACGCGTATATAAATCGTAACCGCTACCGATAATAATGACTAATTAATTACAACATTAATACGGAATTAAGTACATAATTAATAGCGCATTAATTGCTTGACCGTTACTCTTCTGGGCTGGGAGGTCGGCCGGACTAGCAGGCTCCCTACTGGGTTGGCTGACAGGCTCCAGGTTGTAGACTTGGATCCACGGGTCCAAGTTCGGGGTTTGGGCTGATTAGGCTCTGGGCCTAGTCCCATAACTCCATCACGAGTCCCCCACTCCCTTAGTCGAGTAGTAGACTCGGCTAAGAGGGAGTAGTCCAAGTCAGTTGCTCTTCTCCACGACTAGAAGATCCCCGCCTTTGTCCATGTTGGGGAAATGCCTCATTAAAAACCTTCATTAGGAAAAAACCCAATGGGAAAAAATTCTAATGAAGAGAAAAAGAGTACATCTGACGCCCCCAAGATGAAGCAAGAGGTGAGATCCTCAGCCTTTAATTTATTGCAATGGTGGCCATCAGCAAGTAGAATGGCTAGAACTGTTCTTCTCGTCAGGTTCAGACTCGTCAGGTTCATCATTTGCTTCCTTGAAGACAGTAAGACCCTCAGTCTCCTACTTCATTCAGTTGTACCTACACATAAAAGAAACTCACTACTTGAAAAGAGTTGAACCATGGCTCAGTATGTAAGTGAGCCGGACTCACTACTTGAAAAGAGTGACATCAAGTTCCCAAGTTAGGCCTCAACCTAGTCTCTGAAAGAAAGATTGGATCCGCGGGTAAGTGAGTCGGACTCCTCACTTGAACAGATAATCTAACCCCAAAGAACTAAACTATATCAACCTTTTCAAGAAATCTGAATGTCAATTAAGTGACAAAATTGCTCGGAAGAGCGTGGCTCTAGTGTAACGATCGTCCCCAAACGGCCATTACCATACTTAACATAAACAAGATTCAATATACAAAGCGGAATATTACAGAATACAAAGTCTCGTCATGAAACTTTATTTCTTATATACATAAGAAAACTCCATAACCGAAATGTCAAAGACCAACAACAATCACGCTTAACACAAAGTCATCACACCTGATCAGGATTTTTAAAACCAAACATAAAACAACTCATAAAAGTGTCATTCACTAGTAGAAAAATGGCCTATAGTGACACTAATTTAGTGTCGCTGAAACTTTCTGTGACACTAAAAAAGCGTCGGGGAAAGTGGCGGCTAGCGACACTAAATATAGTGTCACTGATTCAGGAACGGTTTTGTGTCAGCAAATAATGACACTAATTTATCGTCTAAAATAGCGACATTTATGCATCAAGAACACACTGTGACATTAATACATCACAAAATTTAATGACACTTCAGCATCATAGAAAACACACTTGATATACTGATTACAATATATATGTTATAGTATAATATAATACTAATAAATAACAATAATATCAATGTTTTTTATTTATATCTCAAATTCTCACATAAATGTGAATGTACATAGTACATAATTCATAGGGGCATCCCAAAACAATAAATAAAAGACAAGAACAAAACGCTGACTAGTCCAACTTTTACACCATTCTTCACAATGTATTCACATTCTTCTTATACGTAGACATCACATTTTCTTCTACACAGAATGAAGCCATCATTCTTATACTGCCAACGCCACTAATCAGTTGGGTATCATGTACACCATCAGAAGGTCCTTCCTTGTGGACTGAAGCAATGGTCTGTGAGGCATCAGAAGGTGTAGAAGGTGTAGAAACCTGGACTTCACAAGCATGAGAGGCATCAACAAGGGAAGAATATCGGTATGCCCAAATCTTGACTATCAAACATTGGATGCTGAGAAGAGTGAGTGTCATAAACATCTTTCATCCGTTGATGAAGTTTGAATGTATACTTCCTACAAAATGAATTAGAAACAAGATTTTAAAAGAAGTCTTTAATGATATAAAAGATATATGTAAGCACTTAGTATTATAAATCATACCATTGTTAGAATATTATGTGAGTAGCAATTAATTTAGTAAGCATAAGTGGTCCGCAGACCCAGGAATCTACAAAACAACATACCCATTATCTTAAAGATCATCAACTCTTACACAAATTTAATTAAATCGTCTTCTAACAAATCACCATCACTAGGCCTGAAGCAAGCCAATCACCCCGTGTTTTCTGTTATCTCTTAAAGCAAAGAGACAACTGCCATGACTCTTCAAGGCAGAAAAATTGTTGGCTGGGCACAAACAAAACAAAAAAAGAAAACGAATTAGTTGCCAATCTATGAAACCTGTGTGATATCGAAAAAGATAAACTAATATGGTTATAACAACTCAATTATGTAATCAATAATCGCAATACACTGTCAATAAAAAATGAAGGTCTGGTCTAGTAATGCCTAATAGTGTAAAAGGCAAACTAGCAATAAAAAACATACTGATTTGATAACATTTCATTATATGTAACTGCACCCTACCAAACTAAATGCCTTAAAAGATTAAAATTTATGGGATTGAACATAAAACCCAGTTTATACCAACATTGTATGCATCCTAGCTGTGTATGACATTGCAAATGGAATGTAGAGAAGCACAAAAATAATTGCATTCATCTGGTCCGAGAGCTAAAGTTCATCAATTCAACCAAAGAAAACCTTGTCATACCTTTATAGGCATGACTACTTCCTTCGACTTCCTGAACATGAACCTACAAAAAAAATTATAAGCCTAAGGAAACTTAGTCAATATAAAGAACATGGAAACTGCAGAAACAATACCTGGCTGTAAATGATATAGTACACCTTAGAACATGGAAACTGCAGAAACAATTCCTGCTGAAACATGACTACTTAGCCCAACTGTGTGCAATTTCCTTGAATTACAGGAACTGTTTTGATTGGGCTTCTCAGTCCTAAAGTATATCTTTCACTAATTAACAAAAGTGTAGTAAATCTCCATTGTATTTGCTTTATGCAATGGCTCTTGAACCATACTGAAACAATGGAAATCTACTACTCTTTATGTATGTTTCCAATGGACAGATTAAAAACCAGCAACAATATTATTAGCAGAACACTCAACTTATTGATCTAACAGTCAGATAACATAAGACTTCACTAATTTGAATTGCAAGTTACATTTTCCAAAAACTAAGTGAACAATCATCAAACATACTCATCAACTTACACATAAAAGTCATCTTTCTGGTTGAGAAGTGGAGGGTTCATTCTCTTGCAAATGTTTGCTCTTCTCCAGATTTTGGGTAGCTTTTTCTTCTCCGCTTCAATTTATTGGAGCAAACCCTGCCTGTGCATTTCTGCCATCATATCTATCATTGTAGTTGCCTCCCTTTCAAGCTGCATATCCATTATAATCTTAGCTTCTTTTTCAATTGGCTTGAAATAGTCATTAATCTGATAAAATTATTTGTTCTGGCACTCTCCTTATTGCACCCTTCTTCTCTTCCGCCTATGACCAAACAAGATCATAATGAAAATACAGGCAAAGAAACACTTAAATAATGTGTCATATATTTTAACAATAATATTTTTGTTTGTGAAATATATACATATAAACGCGGAAGAAAAGAGGAATAGCTGAGAGTTCGTAAGATATTCAATCATGAAGTATAAGACATTAAGAGAAGATGTTCCACATGTATACGACCATGAATACCAATCGCTCCACATGTAGTAGAAGTATAAGACATTAAGAGAAGATGTTCAAGATGAAGCGAGAAAAATACGTACTATTAAAAGAATGCTCTTTAGCCAGACTGTGCAGGAGAAAAGCAATCAGAACTGCACTTGAAAAAAACCCTTGATATCAAAATGTAAGACAGATTAATAAGCACATACTTGAAAGTTATTGATTTTCCAAACCATCTCAAAACTCAGCTTAGAAGCGTGGTGCATCAACTTGTCCAGCGTAATCACCTCTTGAGCAATAAAAAGAACATATATAACACTATTGTATTGTAAGGTAAAGGATGAATAAACACAATAATACACAGTTTGCAGAATAATCACAAAAAAGTGTTACTACTTACTACACAATAATACACTGTGTATAAACACTAAAATGATGACATTATCACAAAAAACTAATCAACCTATATTACTTTGTTATGTTTTGCTCAATAAGAACTAATACGCTGACTATTTTAGGGACTGAAAGTGCGATTTTCCCAATAATATAAAATGAAAACAAACATTTAATAGTTTTTCACTTAAAGCAAGCAAATAAAGAGCTATTTTTCACCAATTAGGTTATATCTTAAGGTCTCTTAACTCTATGTTAGCTTCTTTTAGACATTCTCACAAATACCTTGTGAAGAAATTTAACTCAAACTCTAAATATCAAGAAATACATCTATTTATGATGGAAAAAAACTAGCAGGTGGGATTTATAATATCTATTAGTAATATTTATAACAGACTCACCATTAATTTCTATTTTCCTCAAGTTCTATCAATATTATCCAACTTTCTTCGTAATGTTATATCAATTGGAAACTTCTTTTAGGAATTTTTACAAACACTTAAGAAGCAAATTCACCTCAACACATTTATTATCACTCAATACATTTAGTGTGGGTAGAAGATTTAAAACATACTGTAGTGGAACTCAAGAACCTGATTTGTGTAGAAGTTTATTCTCCTTGATTTCAAAAGATTCTGACTTATAGGTTACAAAACTAAGAATTAAAACTAAAAGAGGTAAAGATAGAAGTTCTAGCTAGAGATTTATTACCTACCAGCTAGTGACGGGTCGTTGACTGGGAATCCAAGGCCAGAGAAGGAGATGTCTTGTTGACTTCTTCCGTCAGTAGCTAGGGCTAGGGAGAGGTCGTGCTGAGCGTCCGGCTGGTGGAGAAGAATTGCAGCGGTCTCATGAGGCTGGGACCCTCGTCGCTGATGGAGGCTGAAAGACCGAAGGGAGTCCTTCGTCGCCGTCGTCGCTGGAGAGAGGCGGGATGACTCGGCCATGTCTATCGCCTGGGCAGAAATCGGCTGGATGAAAGTGAATGAGGAAACGGGGGGAATAGATGTGTAGTCGTATAAGTGAAATGTTAGGGTTATGATTTTATTAAAATTTTAAATTTAAATAAATAATTGGGCCGGAGTGTCACTATTATATCTTGATGTAATAGTATCAATAATTTCTGATATACAAGTGTCGTAAATGTGTTTGTGTCATCATGTGTCACAAAACAAGTGTCACTGTAAGCTGTTTTTCTAGTAGTGATTTTAAAACAACAAAACATGAGACACAGCCAGGTTGTTTCTGTTAACCCATCCACAACCTCGCCACCCGGCCCGAACATTCTCTCAGGCTTCCACTCTTCATTCATTACCTATACATGAGAAACAAGACAACAGAAGTCTCGTAAGCAAAATTTGCTTAGTAAGTCACCATTACATCCACTAAAATAACGGAGTCTTAGCTAGCCATAATTAGATACATAAGCTAGAATACTCCACACATAGCATATTCACACACATATTCATATCATGCAAAGCATAACTTCACGTAACGAAATCTAAAAGATTTCCTCATTCATCATTCTTTCTTCCTATCTTGCTACTTGACTTAATGGCACCGTAGCTCGTGTCCTGGCCCCTCGCTAATGACCTTGGGTAACTAGCCCGCAACCATCAGAAGTAATCCCGAGACTCCCCGCGGAAGGAGATCCCGCTCCGTTCAGCTCAGGTAATTACTTGGGGGAACGGCTACCTTAAAACATTTCTTATCATTCATTAGATATCATTATCATCACAACTTTCATTCATTGTTGGATTCCATATAAATCCAACCTAACCATAAACATAGAACTTGGATACCTTACACTGATAACTCAACAAGTTCTCCATCAACATCAACTATCAATATATACACGTAACATGGCATTCACATAATATCATACCATATAATTTCAAGTATTCAAGCCAACCTATCCAATTCATAGGTAGCTAGACTTCCATTTTTTCATTTCAAACTATCATGTATAGGTGGTGATGACTTACCTGATTCACGTGGAGTTTTTACCCTAAATCGTGAGTATAAAGCGTCCACGGGCAACGGTTCTTCGATTGAGCAACTATATACATTGTTTACATTTGATCAACAAAACCTCATGTTTTTAACCAAAACCTTAAAACTTAGGCATAAGGGGAATTCAACAAACAACCAGCTCCCGAACATGATAGAATTCTAAAACTCCTAATCTCAACCGATCAAATTTTCGGGTAACTAGCTAACTAACTCCCGATTGAACTTCATACTCAAGAGTCAACAATAAATAACCAATAATCATACTATCAAGAATTCTACACATATAATTAAAATCGGTTTATATATATCTATTTAGAATCAACCTATACATAGTAAGAATTTTCCCCAAACTCTTTCATCAACTTAGTAAAATTTTGGAATAATAGTTATACAAGAACAAATTGAAGTTTGTTAAATCCAAGCTAAACAACAACTTCAAAACAATATTACTATCAAGAAAATCCATTAATTTTCCTAGAATCAACCCAAAGTTCACTCAACCCTAGTTAAATCCCAAAACAAGAACTATGGATCAAATATAGAAGAATTCTTCATGTAAAATGTAAAAATCTTACCAAATGATGATATTTGATGAAGAATATATTTAATTTGAGCTTGAATCACCCTAGAAATTGTTTGAGATTTATTTGTAGAGAGAAGGACGAGCTGGGATCGATTTTGAGTGTAATAGGGGTTTTTTGCGCTTAAAAACGTTTTTGACCGACACAGCCAAACCCGACCGAACCGGTGCCGGTTTGCCCCTGAAAGGCGCCGGTTTCCCTGACATTCTAACACCCTAAAGTTTCTGTTTTGGACCGGCGCCGGTCCGGGTCCAAACGGCGCCGGTCCGGGTCCAAACGGCGCCGGTTTGAGGTCAATCGGGTGCCGAAAACGTCATTCTTCGCCCTAAATCGACCCTGATCGTTGCCGATCCCATCCTAGACCCCAATGACCTTTTTAAACTATATTTTAAACACTCAAATACTATTTAACATGACAAATAACTTGATATACCATTACATTCAAAAATATGAATGATTATTACGGTGTAGTCTCGTTGCTCATCGGATACCGTCGCCTGTCACGTTCAAACATAATACAAGAATGTAAGTTCAAATATCATTATCACAAAGTTCATACTCACATGCTATCCCTACACTTCACACATATAGCACTCATACATAAGTTAAAACATGATCATATATAACATTAATTAACGCATAAGAAGTAGAAAAAGTACGGACATTACATCTAGGCCCCTAACAAGAGTTTAACTCGCCGCCCGAGGTTAGTAGTTCGAACCCGCAAGTAAAAACTTTTGAACGGGTGATTCGTCCCCCGAGGTCGGAGCGTGTTGCACTAGGAAGAGGTAAGAGCATGCGAGAACTCGTATGAAGTCAAGAGTGTGCAGTATTAACATCTATATTGGAGCTTATTAATCGTCACACCCATATGACGTGACCCGGTGGCGCGAGTGTGTGTGCTCGGCCAGTGTACGAGTTTGTGTGCTCGTCCGGCGTACTTGAGTGATCAGAGTTCATTAGTCCGTTGTTCAATGTTAAAATTACACACACTTAACAAGAGAAAAAGCAATTAAACCACTTAATTATCTTTTCAAATGTTTGATTTTTTTTTGCTAAATAATTGTAGGAGGGATGTTTATCACTCATCTTTTTATTGGACCGTGTAATGGACTGTGAGGTTGAGAATCAATTGAGAGGAAATTTTGGACTGTAGCCTTGGCCCATCACTCCCATCTTGGCCGAAATCTCCCTAGCGGCCAACACATTTAACAGTTGACTGATTCAACTGAACCCATACACCAAACCCCTTTGGCTTCTGCGAAAGATCTAGGCATGCCACGACCGGAGAGGAGGAGATACCTTCATCACTGTTGGGCACTGGCCGCTGTCAGGAGGAGTGTAAGGCGGAGTTGCCGCTGCTGGTCGGAGAGGGAAGTACCTGAATCGTGTGCCGCCAGCTGATTCATAGGTTGACTGGAGGTGGTTGACCCAAATCTAAGAATCCGAATATGAACCTTCCGGAGCAGCAGCCTCTTCCTCCACTCACGGTGCTCGGAGGAACTCCATTTATGTTGTGATGCACAGTCAGGCGGGCTTCGTCGTCTCCCAAGCAGATTTCATAATTTCTAGATTTTTTGTGTATTTTTTTTATTAATTCCTACTAAAGTGACGTGAGAGACAATAGAGCATCTCAATGAAAGCACCAATGTTGGTCCAAAATAGGACGCTCGTAGGCTTTTAGGAAAGCTACGAAAGAACACTCAAGCAGGAAATCAAGAAACCAATACGAAAATGGAAAGTGCTAAAAAAGTTTAGTTGCCAAAAATAGCATATAGAAATCGCCCCCTAATTTGAATTACAATCCGCCTTTTATAGGCGTATACAAATCGTAACCGTTATCGATAATAATGACTAATTAATTACAACATTAATACAGAATTAAGTACATAACTAATAGCGCATTAATTGCTTGACCGTTACTCTTCCAGGTTGGGAGGTCGGCCGGACTGGCAGGCTCCCTACTGGGCTGGCTGACAGGCTCCAGGTTGTAGACTTGGATCCACGGGTCCAAGTTCGGGGTTTGGGATGATTAGACTCTGGACCTAGTCCCATAACTCCATCAGGATCAATGCTTCATCGTTCTTCCAACATAACATGCATCCCATTGGGCAAGCGTGAATTTTAATAATGGGAAGACCTAACTCTGAGGCGAATTTTTTCATGTTGTATCAGGTAGACAATGATCATGCGGTAACATGCTGCCAACAGAGTCTATTATTTTTGACATGCAATTCTAAGAGAGATTATATTCAGCCTTTATATTCAAAAATTCAAAAACTGTTGATAATTGCGAATGACCATCACAATCATAATACAGATGTTGATCCGCGCTTTTGAGGACTTCTTGAAATCTAGTGCCTAGTGCGTCTACCTCATAATAACATGAACTTGGTTCCTTATTCACATTACTGTGTGAAGTGAAATCATTATCTGGTTGGGTATTGTGAAATGTTGAAGGGCCGACGAAATCATGAAGCATTTTATGCTCCCATGGCATTTCTTCATAATTTCCCCAACCAGTCATCTCATTAGGAACATAGGTAGATGTGCCTAAGGTCTGTGGCAAAATACATGTATCAATCGGTTCTCCTAGAGAAGTCCAATTGTAATAGTTATCAATAAAACCGTGCGTATATAAATCTTACTCCACGGTATCAGGATCAAGAAACTTGGCATTTTTACACTTTGTACACGGACATCTTATTTTATTTCCATCTGTGTATCGTGTTTGCCTTTGTGCGAAACTAATAAATTCAACAACTCCATCAGTAAACTCTTTAGTCAATCCTCTACCATTTTCTTTATATCGCTTATACATACAACTTCTACTTTCTCTATTCATTGGTCCTGAATATGTAAAATAAATTAATAAATATTTATTTATTCTAATTAAAAGTACATGCTAGTAAGTAAATTTATAAAACGTATCACACGACATTTTATTGGTATAAGACATAATGACAATAATTATAATTCAAGACATGAAATATGTATTGATCTATTGAAATTGATTAATAAAGCGAATAAAATTACATACCTTATAGCCAGAACATAATTCTTCTAAGAAATATAAATATAAATATTCCACGTAGCTAACACATAATGAGACCACATTCCTTTGTTTCCAAAACTCATCACTAAGAATAGCTCATGTGTAGATGTATACATAATCAAAGATGTATTTTTTGCTTAGGAATGTGCAAGGATTTATAGTGTTATTTGGTTCGGATTTTGGCAAGGAAACTATAATTGGAAACCAAACGGTCATATTTTGGCAGAGATTTTGGCACGGAATAATCCGTTCGACTGAACCGTTTGAAAATCAGCCCCGGAATACACAACGGTCACTTCTTGGCTCGGAATTTGACACGGATTTATCGCAACGGTCATCTTTAGGCACGGACAACCCGTTTGATCCAAAAGCCTAAAAAATAATTCTATTAAAAAGTTTGGCACGGATGGTTGCTCAAAACCGTTGTCTCAGATATTGGCGCTGATCCTCAAATATGCAACATGTTCTTGTTGGCATGGAAAAGGTCGTCCCAGTTGGAACGAAATTAGGTTGGGATTCTATTGGCTGGAATATGTTTGAGTCAAACATTGAAAGTCCACGGTTTTGGATCGGATGCGTATCCATGCCAATTTAGAACGAAATTTGGATAGATTTTTCTAGAAGGCAAAATTATGGTTTTTTCGGTTTTGGATCGTGTTTTGACTCGGCTTTTCCGAGAAAAACTGTAGAAACGGATTTATCCGTGTCAAAAAGTATACGATTTATATATTTTAGTATATCGAGCCAAATGTCGAGACAAATTTGGCAGGGCATTAATCCAAGCCAAAATCTCTGCCGATACCGAGGTTCTTTAGTATTGTCAGTAAGCCCAAGTTTTAAATTTTTTTTGAAAAAGCCCAAGTATTAAACAGCCCTTCAAAAAAAACCATGCTTTTCCTTTCATTGTTTTCCGGTGTGGACTCTAACAACCCTTCTCACGACCAGACATTTCGCTTGGATCGTGTGGTAATTCATTTTTTCTTCAGTTACTCATTGTCATTTTTCTAAAATCAAATCGTCATTTTCATAGGGGCCCACACCACGATTATGGATCGCTCCTCACGACCATGCAATTCACCTGGATCATTTCGTCATTCAGTTTTTAGTCAGTTCATCAATGTCATTTTTCTAAAACCACGTCTTCATTTTTCGTAGGAGGCCCACACTACAGTTATGGATCGATTTGACTCTGATAGCATGTCAACCTGATAGGAAGAGTAACTTGGATCTTAGTATAGTACTTTATTACTTTATATTTTTCCGATGTGAGTCTTCAACATCTTACATTAAATTCTTTGTCATCAATAAATAATAAAGAAAATATCAATAATAATAACAATTATCCTTGTGGTTTTTTGAAAGGAAAAGACTTGTAATAAATTCATAGAATAATCAAACATCCCAACATCGTCAATAAACCAAGTATCCCATCCAAATTTTGTATAGCCAATAGGCTGCCTCACTTCCTGATTAGACACATAATAGATTACTAAAAAATGAGCGAGACTAATCGCTTAACATGCGATAGCTTCGAAGATATTATCAGTTAGATTTAGGCATTACAATGGGTCAGGGCAAGGCGGATAGTTCAAAACCCAGACCCACCCCGTGGCTCTAACCCGTGGACCCGACCTGCTCCGTGACCCGTGACAAGCCAAGACATGGCGCCCCGTGACCTGCCTTGTGCAGGGCGAGTCTGCCCTGACCTGCTCATTATATAGTGATAGAGTATATCTAGAGAGAAGTGAGAGCTAGAGAGAGAAGTGCAATAATATGCTTCAATAGAATGATTTCGTAACCCCTATAACTACTCCCAAGGGGAGTATTTATAGAGAAAATTAGGGTTGGGCTCCCAAGTCTTGGGCTTGGGAGGCCCATCTACAACTGGACCGCTACTGGGCCGAATACAAAGCCACTAATGGGCTGTACAAATGAGTAAGTATAAAATCTGATTCTGGGAGGTCTTCTTGGCCGACGAGGGCGCGGCCGACGAGGGCACGGCCGACGAGGGCACGGCCGACGCGGGCACCCGGGTTCCTTAGGCTCAGGACCATAATCCGAGTTGGCCCCTTTTCGGCCGACGGGGGCGTCTTGGCCGACGAGGGCGCCGTTCTGTTGTCTTGAGCTTTCTGTTCTTCCGAGTATGTGGGTCCAGGGGCTCAGACCCATATACTCCATCAGGAGTCCCCCACTCTCTGAGTTGAGACGTAGGCGAAGTGAAGGAGAGTAGATTCCTGTGCTTTGTTGCCCTTGGCCGATACCTGTTCCTCGTTGTGGACAGGGAGGCCGTTGTTTACTTGATGTCTTCGTTTTGGGACGATGAGTGTCCTTCTTTCAATGGTGGCCGTTGAAGGCATGTTTTTCTTGGACGCTGATGGTTGAGGTTTGTGTTTGGGCCGATGAGGCCACTGCAGTTGGTCCTTGCTTCGAGGACGATGGCGTCTTCCCTTTGGATGGCCGATGAGGGTGATTGCGCACTCCTTTTGGCCGTCGTTGATTAGCTTTCATGTTTCTGGCCGAAGAGCCCCTTGTGATTAAGTGATGGCGAATGACGATGAGTGTCCTTGTCTCTAGTGGCTTGTTGGACGTCGCTAATGACGTTATGGGATTTTGGCCGATGAAGCTCCGTTGTGCTGTATGGATGATGTGGCCATGCTTTGTGGTCATATTCATGTTCTTTGTAGTGTTTCCTTTGTGCTTTGCTGAGGCCGGTGTAGTCCCCCAGTCCCCCACAGCTTCTGGCCGAGGAGCGTGAGGGGTGAAGGAGTTGCTTGAGTCCCTGGCCGAAGCGGCCTCTCCGTAGTCTCCCTGAATCCAACTCTCATGGCGATTTTCTGGCCAAGGTAACCCTGTGGGAGAACCCTTGTGCGCAGATCGCTTGTAGAGAGTTATCATCAAAGGTTAGTACGAGGAGCCGATGGCTGTGGGCTTCTTTGTTCATTTTGTTCTGTGGCCGTTATGGGTGTTTGTTACGTTCCTGGCCGTTGCCGCCTCCTTGTTGTTTGGCAGTTGTGATCTTGGCGAGCAAGTGGGACGTTGTGGGCGCTTGCTGGTACTTGTAAAGCCGACAAGTTTGTAGGCCGTTGTAGTCTGGTTTGCCAGTGGGCTGTTGATGTGGGTTGGGCCTGGCCCGTTGGTGACGTGGTGGCCTCCCGTTGGTGGCCGTTGATGTGGCCATTGGGAGAGTGCCACGTGTAGTGACCGTTGGGTGGAGGGGTCTATAAATACCCCTTCCCCTCCGAAGAGGAATCACATTTGCATTCTGAATTGTCGAAGTGCTGCCCATTTTTCTAGAGAGATAAACTCCCAAGCTTGTTCTTCGTGTTCGTCGTTGTTCAAGGTTAGTGTTCATCACGATCTTCCTCACTTTTCATATTTTGCTTCCTAGACTAGTGATCTAGTGTTAGGTGTTTGAACACCCTTAGATCTTAAGTTAAATCTCCTTAGGCCCGTAGTAGTAGTTATGAAGAGCTTGAACGACGACTAATACCCCTACGACGACCAGCCCTCCACGAGGTCGCTTGACTACGAGGTGCTCGAGGAGTTTGAGGAGGAGATAGAGCGTTTAAGTCCATACAAATCCGGAGGGCCAGTGGACGAGGAAGGCGAGGACGAGGAGTCCGCCTCCTCTTCAAAGGGTGAGGACGTAGGTGCGTCCCGAGTGGTGGACGGGGCGTCCACTTCTGCTGTCATTCCGTGCCCGAGGCCGGTGTCTGCCGTGAAGGGAGCAGCTAAGCCGAAGAGAGTGAGGAGGCCGAAGAGTGGGCCAGGCACTTCCCAGTTGGATCTCACCAACATCTTCCTGATAAAGCCGGAAAGCAGTGCGGCCGACTATCTCGTTGCCCAGATGTACGTGGGGCCATTCGGGCGGGTTAGGGCACCCAGGCCGACGGATCATGTTCTTCTTCCGCCACCGGGATACTTTGGAGTATACCCGATGAGTTTTGCTAAGGGGTTGAGGTTCCCCCTTCACCCTTTCATTACCGAGTACCTGGACATGGTAGGGCTTCCTCCGGCCCTGCTGACGCCGAACAGCTACTCCCTGATGGTGGGGTTTTTGCTCCGGTGTGAGGAGTTGGGCTACAGGCCGACAACGGCCTTATTCATGAATTTGTACCAGATAGGCCGAGGAAGCCACAAGAACTGTGCGGCCTATGCTACTCTTCAGCAGCTGCCGAAGAAGAGGAGTTTCACGGATTTGCCTACGTCCATTCATGGGTGGAAGAGCAAGTTCGTGTTTATGTCCATTGGTGAGAGTGGCACCGAGTTTCCCTCCCTCGGCCACACCGGGAGGTTTAACCTGCATGACCTGCCGAAGAGCTCTATTTTGGACGCTCAGGTGGAGGCTTTCTTGGAAGGGGGGCCGAGGAGCATGAAGGATTACATCACTGAATACAAGATGGCCGCCCTCGGCTTCGTGAGGTACTATGTCTATGGTGACAAGGAGGATGACCTCCAACTCTGGCCGAGGATGACCACCACCTTTGAGGAGGCCGACGGCCCGGACTTGGGCATTCCTGCTGAGGCCGATGGTAATTCTTTCTTCGGCTTTCTGTTTTTATGTTTTGTCCTTTGCTTTACTAATCTGTTTGTGTTTTTCCTTTGTAGATTTTGTCATGGACCGCCGTTCCATGATGGCTATTGCCAAGGCCAAAGCGGCCGAGGAGATTGCTACTAAGGCGGCCGAGGCGGCCAGACGTGCCGCGGCCGGTGGGAGCGGGGCTACTGCTGATGCGGCCCCAAAGCCTGCTCCATCGAAGAAGAAAAGGCCGGCCACTGACGGCCAAAAGAAGTTAACTGAGGCCGGCGTGAGCGTCTCGAAGAAGACGAAGAGGGCTCCTTCCCCTTCTCCGGCTACTGAGGCCGGTACTCTGACTGTCCCCATCGTGGACGATGGTGGTCCCGTCGTGGACCTTACTGTTGCTGACGATGCTGCCCCAGCGCTTCCTCTCGTCCAGGAACCACGGACGAAGAGGGCCGGACAGGAGATTGCCGGTGCCACCTACAAGAAGGTGGTAGAGTACCCCGTCGGCGGGGGCGTGTTTAATGATCTCGTCCCTGGCCACGTCGTCCTGGCCCAGCCCATGCCGGCCAAAGATCGGGCTTACCTGAAGAAGCTCGGGGACGAGAAGATTTACGAGGGCGGCATGGACCTCTTCGTCCAAGTAAGTTACTGTCCCTATGTTTTTGTCTCTCTTCGTCTGTGTAGAGTCTCTTGCCTGACCTTTGTTTTTCTTCTGCAGAGTGCCTTTATGCTTATGGAAAGCCATAAGAGGCAATATTGGGAGATAGCTCGCTTGAAAGGGCTGGAGCAGAAGGCTGCCTCGGCCGACGAGGCGGTAGCTTGCCTTGATCGGCTCCGGGAGGATGCCAAAACGTTGCAGGCAAAGGCTGATGAAGCCGCCGCAGCCAGGGACGACGCCCTGGCCAAGCTCGAGGAGAGCAAAAGGGAGCTCGAGGAGTCCCGAAGGGCGCTTGAGGCCGAGAAGCGCAAGAGCGAGGAGGCCGCTAAGGCGAAAGCTGAGGCCGAGGCCGCCGCTGTGAAGGCTGCTGACGAGGCCGTCGAGAAATTCCTGGCCGAGGGGTGGAAGGCCGATGAGAGGCTCCCCTGGTGCTACGAGGTGGTGGCCGCCAGGCTTGAGAGTTGGGGGATGAACTCCCCCGCCGGCCGGGAGTATTTCAGCCAGGAGATGTCCGTTTATTACAACCTGGGGCCAGGAGCGGATGCAAAGGCTCCTGTGTCGGCGGCTATCCCGGGCGTTGAAGGCCATGAATTACACGTCTGGGTGGGCTAGATGGAACCTGAAGCTGCCGAAGCTGATGAAGGATCCAGAAGAGCAGGCCAAGCTTCCGCTGTCGGAGCGAGAGTCCCCCATTGAAAGCTCCGGCCTCGGCGAGCCGGACTATACTGAATTCGACTTCCTGGATGATGCCACCAGCGCCGCAGCCGCTGCCGGCCAAGAAGCTGAGGCCGATGAGGGAGCTGATGAGGTTGAAGAGCCAGCCGCGGATGAAGGTGCCCCGGAGGCTTGATCGGCTATTCCCTGTTGTAATTAGTTTTTATTTTTTTGCCAAATGTTGTAACGGCCGTAGCGCCCCCCAATTGTAATGAACTTGACTATCAATTGAAGAAATTTTTGCTGTCCTTTTCGGCTTTGAATCCATTGTATGCTTGTTTGCTTTTTGTCATTTCAATTCTGTAAATTGTCTAAGTGTCAAGTCATAACTTGGGTCACCCGCGAGTGTCCGCTACGTCCGTGAGGTTGGCCTTCCTGTCCGGTAGTCTGGTCGGCCTAGTGGCTTGATCGGCCGGGACGCAGTTTCATAATACTTCGGATTTTTTCAAAAATTTTCTAAGTGTTTTGGGATCCACTTAGGTGTTTTCCTTTCGGCCTGGTGGCCTTGTCGGCCTCTCCTGTGTTGTGGCCGATAAGGGCGCCTTCACCATAGGTGTTTTCCCAAGTACATATGTAAGGCGTAGGTAGCTAACGGCCTTGGAATATATATGTACCCGCTTCGTCCAGATTTCTTCCACTTTAGTACTTAGAGAATTTTCCAAGTGTAAATGCTGGGCATTTACTTCTTTGCGGTACCGCTGTCGGCCAAGGAGGTGGTCCTACCTTCGTCGGCCAGCCATGGTTCCATGTTGAGGAATCCTCTTTTCTTTTTTCTCAAGATTTTTTCTAAGTGTTTGGTAAACACTTGAACCAATTCCTAGAGAACTTTCGCTTGGCCAGCAGCCTTGGTTCCAGTGCCTGTATCGGCTATCCTGGCTGCTGTGGCAGGTAAGGATTGTTTCCTGATTGCTTGATCCTTCCGCGGGTGTGTGCAGTGCCCGCTTCGTCCTGGTCATCCTCAGGATTGTGATTCTGTTTCATACCAAGCGTTGGTGCTTCAAAGGACTGTGGCCGATGAAGGTCACCTCTTGCGTGTCACCCAACCGATGCGGTTAGGGTTTTATAGGCATGTGTCGGCCTTGATTATTCCCTTGTAGTGTGTGGACGTGTCGTCCGTGTTACGCGTCAGTGGTACTACACTTGTGTTCTACTGATATGTACTTGGCTTAGTTGGGCCTGAGTTGTGGGGATTTTATTTTTTCATTGCTCGAGGCCGGCAAGTGTGCGCGGCCGTCGGCTTCCCTCTTTTTCCCTTGTGTTTTTTTTTTTTTCGTTTCGGGGGATATCCTTCTTTCAGGCTTCGGCCGAAGGGTGTGCTCGTCCTTCGGCCGGTTCGGACTTCGTTTATAACGTCCGTGGTCTCAGGGCGGGTCCCGTCGCCTATTTATGACGCGGGCTAGACTTTTGGTCGGTTTCCAACGGCTGTCGTTGCCCATCCCTGAGTTTTGGGATTTTGTCACCTCGGCCATGATTTCAGGCCTGTCGTCCTGCGTTCTGGCGCGTGGACGACGCGGTGAGCTTCCCGTTTCAAGACGTGGGCCGTTTGCGGGCCCCTCGTCCTGGGGACATCGTCGGCCATACCTGAGTGTTTCACTTCTAGGCTTACGGGGCCAGGACGATGTGCTCTCTCAGCTAGGCCTGAGCCTTTCGCTGATACAAAATACAATGGAGTGCCTGAGCTTGTCGCTCGTAGGCTGCAAATGCAAGGGGCCATGTCGGCCGGACCTGAGCCTTTCGCTCTAAGGTGGCCGACGAGGGCACCTGCTAATGTTTTACTTTGAATTTCCAGAGAAAAAATCAGAACATGATTTTATTCATAAGTGGCTCGAGGCCGAGGGTGGCGTTCAATCAGTAACCCGTTAAGGGGTGAGGGCTTCGCCGTCTACACCTCCTTCGGATTACTGATAAAACTTCACCAGATGGTGTACATTCCATGTTCGTGGTACATTGGATCCATTCGGGCGTTTAAGCTTGTAGGTGCCGGGTTTGACCACGGCACTGACGATGTAGGGCCCTTCGTACTTCAATGCTAGCTTACCACCCTCTGTCGGCTGGCTTGCTTCCCTCCGGCGGAGGACGTAGTCCCCCACCTGAAATTCCCGGGAACGTACCTTGGCGTCATAGTATGATTTCACTTGACGCCGGTAGTTCTCTGCTCGGACGTAAGCTTGCTCACGCCTCTCATCAACCAGGTGTAGGTCAATCTTCATGTTCTCTTCGTTGGTGTCAGGATCGTACTGTTCCACCCGCCGGCTGGGGATGGCAACTTCCGTGGGCGCCTTTGCTTCAAAGCCGTAGCACAGGGCGAAAGGCGTTTCACCTGTCGCCCTCCTCGGCGTGGTTCTGTAGCACCACAGGATGTTGGGGAGCTCGTCGACCCAACTACCTCCTGCGGCCTGGAGGTTCTTCTTCAGCCCCTCCATAATCGTTCTGTTGGCGTTCTCGACCTGCCCGTTGCCCTGAGGATAGGCAACGGAGGAGAAACGGTGCCTCACCCCAAACTCCCGGAGGAGCTCCTGGAAAGGGGCTGCCTCGAATTGGGTGTCGTTGTCTGATATGATCTCCTGGGGGACGCCAAAGCGTGTGATGATGTTCTTGTAAAAAAAATTTTGGCATCTGGCCCCCGTGATGCTGGCCAAGGGTTCCGCCTCGACCCACTTGGTGAAGTAATCGATGGCGACGATGATGTAGCGATTATTCCCGGCGGCTCTGGGCAGGGGGCCGACCAGGTCAATCCCCCATCTGGAGAATGGAATTGCGGTGCTGACAGGGGCATAGTTGACAGCTGGCCGACCAGGGGCCTTCTGGAGTACCTGGCATGTGGTGCACTTCCTGGCCAGGTCAGCGCAGTCCCGTGCCATCGTCGGCCAGAAGAAGCCCTGGACGACGAGACACCGGGACATGCTGAAAGGGCCCTGGTGTGAGGAGCAGACGCCACAATGAACTTCTTCCATGGCGGTGTCGGCCTCGTCCTGGTGCAGGCATCGGAGGAGAGTGCCATTATAGGACCGTTTGTAGAGTTTACCATCTTCTATGGTGTAGCTTGGGGCCCTGAGTTTGGCAAGTTTGGCCCTCTCCTCGTCCTGGGGCAGCTCCCCCGTTGTGATGAAGGTGGCGATGTCGGAGATCCAGTCCTCTGGTCGCTGTTGGACGCACAAGACAGGGCTGGCATGGATGCTGGACATGTTCAACTCCTCGATCTTGGCCAACCGGGAGATGTGCTCCGGGGTGTCCGAGCTGAGCTTGGAGAGGATGTCGGCTTCAGTGTTCTCGGCCCTTGGGATCTGGGTGATCTCGTGGGTTTCAAACGCTTTCAGCAACTCCTCCGCCGCTTGTCTGTACTGCTTCATCCGGCCTTCCTTTGCTTCGTACGATCCCTCCACCTGGCCCACTACCAGTTTTGAGTCGCACTTGATTTTGAGGTGCTTGGCCTTGAGGCCGGCGACGAGTCTGAGACCACTGAGGAGGGCCTCATACTCGGCTTCGTTGTTGGATACCCTGAAGTTGAAGCGGATGGCATAGTAAGCTCTGAACCCTTCAGGGGATATGAGGACGACGCCGCCGCCGCACGATTTCGCGGCCGACGAGCCCTCAGTGAACAGGGTCCACGTGTCGTCCGGCTCCGGCCCGGGGTTGGCGACGGCCGTCTCCCTTGCTGTGCATTCAATGACGAAGTCAGCCAAGGCTTGCCCTTTGATGGATGGCCTTGGCTTGATTTCAATCTGAAACTGGCTGAGGAAGATCGCCCATTTCACCATCCTCGAGGAGCTAGTGGGGCTCCTCATGAGTGCGCCAAGAGGCTGCTGGGTCAGCACATGGACGGTGTGGGCTTGGAAATAGTGCCCCAGCTTCTTCACTGTGTGGACGATGGCCAACACCGTCTTCTCAATGGGGGAGTACCTGAGCTCGGCCTCCCTGAGTGTCTTGCTGATGTAGAAGATGGCCTTCTGCACCCCCTCGTCCTCACGGATGAGCACGGAGCTGATGGCCGACGTGCTCACCCCTAAGTACAAGAAGAGGGTTTCGCCGGCTCTGGGCTTGGAGAGCACGGGTGGGGACGACAAATACCTTTTCAATTCGTCGAATGCTTCCTGGAACTCCGTCGTCCACTTGAAGTTGTTTGCCTTGCGCATGATCTGGAAGAAGGGGAGTGCCCTTTCGGCGGACCTGGAGAGGAACCGGTTCAAGGCCGCCAGGCGCCCCGTCAGTCGCTGTACCTCCTTGACGTTGCGGGGCGGCTCCATGTTGATGATGGCCTGCGTCTTCTCCGGGTTTATCTCGATGCCTCTCCGGCTGACCATGTAGCCGAGGAACTTGCCGCCCTGAACGCCGAAGGCGCACTTCTTGGGGTTAAGGCGGAGCCTGAACTCCTTCATTATTTCAAAGATTTCCCGGAGGTCGTCGGCGTGGGAGGTGGCCTGCCTGCTCTTAACGATCATGTCGTCGACGTACGCCTCCATCGTCCGGCCAAGGACCGCTCTGAAGATTTTGGCCACCATCCTAGTATAGGTGGCGCCGGAGTTTTTGAGTCCGAAGGCCATGACGAGGTAGCAAAAGATTCCCTCCGGGGTCATGAATGTCGTCTTCTCGGCGTCATCTTCATGCATGGAGATTTGGTGGTACCCTCTGAAAGCGTCGAGGAACGACATCAACTCGCACCCCGCCGTCTCGTCCACCAGCTGATCAATGTTGGGGAGAGGGAACGGGTCCATGGGGCACGCCTTGTTCATGTCAGTGTAGTCAACACACATTCTGAACGTCGGCGGTTTTTGTGCGAGGACGACGTTGGCCAACCATGTCGGGTACTTCACCTTTTTGATGTGTTTGATTGAGAGGAGCATGGCGACCTCCCCTTTGACGAAGTCCCGCCTGTCGGCGGACAAGTAGCGCCGCTTCTGTTTGACAGGCGCGGAGGCCGGATCGACGGTCAGCCAGTGAGTGATCACCTGGCGGCTGATGCCTGGCATATCGTCCGGGCCCCACGCGAAGACAACGGCGTATGACCGTAGGACGAGGAGGATGGCGTCTCGTTGGTCCTGGGGGAGCTGCTTTCCAACCCTGAGAACCCGCTCCGGCCGGGAGGTATCCAGAGGGATTTCCTCGACCTCCTCGGCCGGCTCCGCATGTGGCCTCTCCTCGTCCATGGCGACGGCGGCCGTAATGGTGTCTATCCTCTGTCCTTCCCTTTCGGCTGGCCTTGTTAGTTTGAGGTAGCAAGCTCTGGCTATCCTCTGATTTCCTCTGGCGTAGCCGATGCCGTCATTGGTGGGGAACTTCAAACATAAATGCTTCATGGAGATGATGGCCTCCAAGTCCTCCAGCGCTGGCCGGCCCAAGATCAGGTTGTGGGCGCACTGGAGGTTGACCACCATGAACTCCATGTCAATTTTGGCGTGGTGGGGGGCGTCACCGACTTCCACGGGGAGGACTATCGTGCCCTCGGCGTCGATAGAGTCCCCGGTGAAGCCGGATAACGGGGTCTTGATCGGCTTCAGCAAAGCTCTGTCCAGCTTCAGCTGCTTGAAGGTGTCCAGGTACATCACGTTGACGGAGCTCCCCGTATCGATGTAAGTACGGTGGATGATGGAGTCACCGATCTCACATCGGATGACGAGGGCGTCCCTGTGTGACTCCGTACCTGGAGGCAGATCCTTGTCGGTGAAGGTGATCGCCTCCGTTCGCTGCTTCTTCGGCTGAGGGGGAACGTGGGACACCTCCCCAATGTAAAGGGATTGGGCCCATTTCTTTCTCTGAGTGGCGGAGTCCCCCCCAGTGTTCCCACCTACGATGAGGTGGATGTGATTCTTCTTTGGCGGAGGCTCCTTGAAGTCCTCGTCGTCGCTGAGCCTACCAATCTCGCGCTTCTTCGCAGAGGGTTCGCGCCCATGTTTGTCGGTGTTTACCCAAGTGTTTTTACGTGGGCCACCTTTGACAAACTGGGAGAGTTCCCCCTGGCGAATAAGGCGCTCGATGGCCTTCTTCAATGTGATGCAATCGTCGGTGTTGTGCGACGAGTTCTTGTGGAACCGGCAGTACGTGCCGCCTTGCTGGATGGCAAGGATCTCCTCGGCCGGCCGAGGAGCCTGCTCGATGAGGCCGTGCTTCTCGGCATAATCGAGGATGGTGCCGACCGGGTGGGTGAGGGTTACCCCCGGCTGTTCCAGCCTCGGCCGCCAGTGGCGGTCTTTCTTACTCTGTCCACTAGAGCCGTGGCGGCCCTGGGCACCCTGGCCGGCCGGGGACGGACCCGGGGCCGGCGAAGGATTTGTCCTCTTGGGGGGATGGCCCCCCTCTCTCTTGTGATTGTGGAGCTCGTCGGCGTCGGCATACAAGCCTCCGCGTTGGAGCGCCTTGGCGTACGACCTCGGGGGGTCAGTGATGAGGCTCCTGGCGTACGGGGAGCTACGGAGGGCTCCCTGGTACAAGGCGAGGAGGGTGCGCTCATCGGCCCCCTCGACCTCCTCGGTCTCCCTCGTCCACCGATCGATGAATGACCGGAGGGATTCCTCGTGCTGCTGTTTGACGGAGAGGAGGTGGGTGAAATACTTCTTGGCGCGCTTCCTCCCGGCAAAGTGAGTGAGGAAGCGCTGGGCGAGATCCTGCCATGAGTCAATGCTTCCTTCTGGCAGTCCGTTGAACCACTCGTACGCTGGCCCCTCGAGAGTAGAGAGGAACCAACGGCAGAGGTATTCGTCGGACGCGTTCACCATCAGCATGTTGTTTTGATAACGGCTGAAGTGCTCCTGGGGGTCTGATCGGCCATCGTAGGACTTGATGGCGTTCCCCCTGTACTTCTCAGGGATGGGGGCCGAGAGGACCCTGTTGGTGAAAGGGGTCCTAGTCCTGACCTGGATGATGGGGTCACCCCGCCCTTCGGCCAGCTCCCTCTCCAGGGCGCTAACTTTGTTCATGAGCGCGTTGAGGCCGGGGTTGTTGGAGGCGCCGACCGTAGGGATGTTGGCCGACTGCTTGGCCTCCATCTGAGCCAGCCTTCTCTCCAGCTGGGCGATGACCTCGTCCCGGGGGTCCCTATCGGCCGCAGCGGCGCCCGGCTGGTTCCTCAGGCGCTCGTTGTGAGCCGCGTTGATCTGGTGACGCACGTCATCCTCGTGCAACTTCCCCTTGCCCTTGTCCGGGCGGGGCTGGTCCGCTGTCCGGGACACAGACCCCAAACTTTCCCTTGGCGAGCCAGGACGAAGATCACCAATCCGTCCCGCCATCCTCTCCGAAACCGGACGACGGCGCGTGTCACCTAGCCTATTGAAGGCAGAGGCTTTTCCACGCGCTGGGGTCTTCCCGGGCCGAAGAGGGGAAGCAGGGTGGGAGTGGGACGACACCGTGTCCTGGGCCACAACCTCCTCATTGTTGCCTATCTGGACGGTCAACGGTTGGGGATGAGGAGGCGGAGTGACGTTTCCCCCGGTCCTTGGCAAGAGTGCGCTGAGGACGATGGGGTTCTGAGCTAGGCTGGCGATGATGACCGACAGCGCGGCCTGGACCTGTGGATCCACGGACGGGGAGGCCGCGGCCATAGGCTGGGGCGGGGCGTGGTCCGTCTTTTCAGCTCGCTTCTTGTCCAGGCCGAGGCGGGCATCAGGGGCGCCGCCGTTGAGTTGGTTGCGGAGGTCCATTGTGAGGTTGAAGGCCTCCTGGAAGAGGTCCCCTCCGCCGACCTGGTCGGCCGTGGCGTCCTCATCGTGCTCCCTGGGCTCTTGGTCCTCAGGGATGGCTTTGCTGACGAGGTTGCGGTTTGACTTAGTTCTCCCCATGATCAGTGGTTAGCTGTGCTTGGTAGCGACGAAGGGTGCTAACTTGATTGTTCTAGCTCTCAATGAGAGCACCAAATGATAGAGTATATCTAGAGAGAAGTGAGAGCTAGAGAGAGAAGTGCAATAATATGCTTCAATAGAATGATTTCGTAACCCCTATAACTACTCCCAAGGGGAGTATTTATAGAGAAAATTAGGGTTGGGCTCCCAAGTCTTGGGCTTGGGAGGCCCATCTACAACTGGACCGCTACTGGGCCGAATACAAAGCCACTAATGGGCTGTACAAATGAGTAAGTATAAAATCTGATTCTGGGAGATCTTCTTGGCCGACGAGGGCGCGGCCGACGAGGGCACGGCCGACGAGGGCACCCGGGTTCCTTGGGCTCAGGACCATAATCCGAGTTGGCCCCTTTTCGGTCGACGGGGGTGTCTTGGCCGACGAGGGCGCCGTTCTGTTGTCTTGAGCTTTCTGTTCTTCCGAGTATGTGGGTCCAGGGGCTCAGACCCATATACTCCATCATATAGTTTGTAAGTTTTTTGTTTTATTTAACTTTAGAACTTGATGACATTTGTTTTATAACACAAGAAATCACTAATCAACGTAAATCATTAGCAAATGATAACATGAATTATTTTAGAGAGAAGATTTTGCAAACACTAGTAACATATCAAGGTCACCCAAGTACCACACAATAGTTTCAAACAATAAAAGTTTCACAATCAAAAGCTTCAAAAACAAAACAACAGAGGCAAGATGTAATCAAGCAATGCTCCAAGAGGCTAGTAAAAATGATTTAATCCAGCTAGACTCTTCTTCTTGGACCGATATTTCATATTTCCATCCTTTTGTTGCATCTTTGATAATGCGTATACAAGTGACTGGTACCTTGCTTTGGATCACCCAAGAAAAGTGATTCACAATACGTGCACTTTGCTTTGAGCTTCCCATTAACTGCCTCTCTCAAATAGTGCTGCCAAATCATTAATTTTACTTTTGCTACTTCAATTCCAACTTCTACTTAGTTCCAACTTCTGCAACCAAATCTTCACCATCAACGTTTACCTCTAATCTTCACCATCAACATTTACCTCTAAAGGCATGTCATCAACAGGTCATGAACTAATACATCTTGCTTCTTTATTTAAATTGTGCAGCCATAGAAGACACCAAAGGTCATGAACTCTTCATTTATATAGTCACCCAACGACAAGACTTAGATGACTGACATACATAGTTAATCACCTTCAAAAAAGCAGCATGACTCGTTGATCCTATAATGGGTTTAACTGCACTATTGAAGGACGCAATATACCTTTTGATAGAGTATATCTAGAGAGAAGTGAGAGCTAGAGAGAGAAGTGCAATAATATGCTTCAATAGAATGAATTTGTAACCCCTATAACTACTCCCAAGGGGAGTATTTATAGAGAAAATACGGGCTGGGCTCCCAAGCATTGGGCTTGGGAGGCCCATCTACAACTGGACCGCTACTGGGCCGAATACAAAGCCACTAATGGGCTGTACAAATGAGTAAGTGTAAAATCCGATTCTGTGAGGTCTTCGTGGCCGACGAGGGCGTGGCCAACGAGGGCACGGCCGACGAGGGCACCCGGGTTTCTTGGCTTCAGGACCATATTCTGAGTTGGTACCTTTCTCGGCCGACAGGGGTCCCTTGGCCAACGAGGGCACCACTCAGTGTCTTGTGGTTTCTGTTCTTCTGAGTATGTGGGTCCGGGGGCTCAGACCCATATACTCCATCAGGAGTCCCCCACTCTCTAAGCTGAGACGTAGGCGAAGTGAAAGAGAGTAGATTCCCGCGCTTTGGTGCTTTTGGCCGATGCGGGCACTCCCAGGCCGTTAGCTGTTGTGGTGTTGGCGCTGTCTCCATTTCGGTGATCTCGTTCCGTGCTTTGGCCGTTACCTGCTCCTCGTTGTGGACGGGGGGCCGTTGTTTCCTTGGTGTGTTCATTTGGGGACGATGAGTGTCCTACTTCGATGATGGCCGTCGAAGGCGCGTTTTCCCTTTATTGGACATTGGTGGTTGAGATTTACATTTGGGCCGTTGAGGCCGTTGAGGTTGAACCTTGCTTCGAGGACGATGGCGTCCTTTCCTTTGGGTGTCCGATGAGGGTGCTTGCACACTCCCTTTGGCCGTCGCTGATTGGCTTTCGTGTCCTTGGTCGGAGAGCCCATTATGATTAACTGTTGGCGGAGGACGATGAATGTCCTTGCCTTAGGTGGCCTGTTGGCCGTTGTTGATGGTGTTACGTGTCTTTGGCCGACGAGGCTCCATGTGATATATGGACGGTGTGGCAATGCTTTGTGGTTACATTTGTGTTTGCATTTTTCCTTTGTCTGTATTGTTGAGGCCGATATAGTCCCCCAGTCCCCCACTGCTTCAGGCCGAAGAGTGTGAGGGGTGAAGGAGTTGCTTGAGTCCCTGGCCGAAGCGGCCTCTCCGTAGTGCCCCTGGATCCAACCCTTATGGCGATTTTCTGGCCAAGGTAACCATGTGGGAGAACCCTTGTGCGCAGATCGCTTGTAAAGAGTTATCATCAAAGGTCGTTACGCAGAGCCGATGGGTGCGGGTTCTTTGTTCCTTTGGTTCTGTGGTCGTCACGGGCGTTCATGACGTTCTTGGCCGTTGTCATCTCCTTATTGTTGGCATTTGTGAACTTGGCAAGCATATAGGCCGTTGTGGGCACTTGCTGACACTTGTGAAGCCGGCAAGCATATAGGCCGTTGTGGGCGCTCGTTGTCCGTGTGATCCGTAGGCTTTTACTCCGCCGGTAGGTTGGTTCACGAGCCCGGCCCATTTCTGAAGGGGTGGCACCTCATCGGCTGCTGGGAAGGTGACCGCTGAGGTGGCAATTGATACGGTGCCACGTGTAGTGACCGTTGGAGATTGTCTATAAATACCCCCCCTTCTCCGAAGCGGTTCCTTACTTGCATTCTTGAGATATCGAAGTGCTGCCCGAATTTCTAGAGAGAGAGAGTCTTCAAGGTGTTCTTCGAGTTCTTCATATCTTCAAGGTTAGTTCTTGACTTGTTCTTCAATTCCTTTGCATACTTTGCTTCCCTGAGCCTTGATCTAGTGTTAGTGGACAAAACGCCTTAGATCCAAAGTAATTCCCCTTAGGCTCGTAATAGTTGTTATGATGAAGAGCTTAGACGAGGAATACTATCCGTACGACGACCAGCCCTCCACTAGGTCCCTCGACTATGAGGTGCTTGAGGAGTTCGAGGAAGAGATAGAGCGTTTAAGTCCTTACAAGTCCGGAGAGCCAATGGACGACGAAGGCGAGGACGAGGAGTCCGCCTCGTCTTCAAAAGGTGAGGACGTAGGTGCGTCCCGAGTGGTGGACGGGGCGTCCACTTCCGCTGTTATTCCATGCCCGAGACCGGTGTCTGCCGTGAAGGGAGCAGAGAAGCCGAAGAGAGTAAGGAGGCCGAAGAGTGGACCAGGCGTCTCCTACCTGGATCTCACAAATATTTACCTGATCAAGCCGGAGAGCAGCGCGGCTGACTACTTAGTTGCCCAGATGTACGTGGGGCCATTCGGGAGGGTTAGGGCACCCAAGCCGACGGACCATGTACTCAATCTGCCACCGGGGTACTTCGGAGTATACCCGATGAGTTTCGCCAAGGGGCTAAGGTTTCCCCTTCATCCCTTCATCACTGAATATCTAGACATGGTGGGACTCCATCCGGTTTTGCTGACCCCGAACAGCTACTCGTTGATGGTGGGGTTCTTGCTCCGCTGTGAGGAGTTGGGCTACAGGCCGACGACAGCTCTGTTCATGAATCTTTATCAAATTGGCCGAGGAAGCCACAAGAATTATGCGGCCTATGCTACTCTCCAACAGTTGCCGAAGAAGAGGAGCTTCACGGACTTGCCTTCGTCCATCCATGGATGGAAGAGCAAGTTCGTTTTTGTATCCCTTGGTGAGAACGGCACTGAATTTCCCTCTCTCGGCCACACTGGGAGGTTCAATCTGCACGACCCGCTGAGGAGTTCGATCTTGGACGCTCAGGTGGAGGCGTTCTTGGAGGGGGGGCCGAGGAGCGTGAAAGACTATATCACCGAGTATAAGATGACCGCCCTCGGCTTCCTTAGGTATTATGTGTATGGTGACAAGGAGGACGATGTCCAACTGTGGCCGAGGATGACCACTACATTTGAGGAGGCCGACGGCCCGGATTTGGGCATTCCTGCTTAGGCCGATGGTAATACTTCCTCCGGCTTTCCTCCTTTGTTTTTGTTTCTTCATTTTGCTAACCTGTTTATTTTCCTTTGTGTAGATTTTGTTATGGATCGCCGTTCAATCATGGCCATAGCCAAGGCCAAGGCGGCCGAGGAGCTGGCTGTGAAGGCGGCCGAGGCGGCGAGGCGTGCCGCGGCCGAGGGGGGCGGGGCTACTGCTGGTGCGGCCCCGAAGCCTGCCCAGTCCAAGAAGAAGAGGCCTCCCACTGACAGCCAAAAGAAACTGACCGAGGCTGGCCTAAATCTCGCTAAGAAGACGAAGAGGGCACCGTCTCCTTCCCATGCCGATGAGGTCGGCACTCTGACCGTCCCAAATGTGGACGATAGTGGTCCCGTTGTGGATCTTACCGCTGCTCCAAGCGACGCTGCCCAATCGCTCCCTCTCGTCCAGGAGCCACGGACGAAGCGGGCCGGCAAGGAGATTGCCGCTGTCACCTACCAGAAAATGGTGGAGTACCCCGTCGGCGGGGGTGTCTTTGACGATGGCGTCCTCGGCCATGATGTGCTGGCCCAGGCCATGCCGGCCAAAGATCGGGCCTACCTCAAGAGGCTCGGGGACGTCAAGGTGTACGAAGGCGGGATGGACCTCATCGTCCAAGTAAGTTCCCTTCCCTTTTATTTGTTGTTTTTCTCGTCGTCTGGGTGAAGTCATTGCTTGAGTCTTTGTTTACCTTTGTTGTGCAGGGTGCCTTCATGCTCATGGAGAGCCACAAGAGGCAGCAACGGGAGATTGCTCGTCTGAAGGAGCTCGAGCAAAAGGCTGCCTCGGCCGATGAGGCGGTGGCCTGCTTGGATCGGCTCTGGGAGGATGCCAAGGCTCTGCAAAAGAGGGCCGATGAATCAGCTGCAGCCAGGGACGATGCCCTGGCCAAACTTGAGGAGAGCCAGAGGGCGCTTGAGGCTGAACGGCGCAAAAATGATGAAGCCATGAAGGCCAAAATTGAGGCCGAGGCTGCCGCTGTGAAGGCCGCTGATGAGGCCGTTCAAAAGTTCCTGGCCGAGGGATGGAAGGCCGACGAGCGGCTCCCCTGGTGCTACGAAGTGGTGGCCGCCAAGCTCGAAGATTGGGGAATGAACTCCCCCGCCGGCCAAGAGTACTTTGGAAGGGAGATGGCCGTGTACTACAACATGGGCCAGGAACGGAGGCAGAGGCTCCTGTGCCGGCGGCTGGCGCGTCCCCTTAAAGCAATGAATTATACCTCCGGGTGGGCGAGGCGGAACCTGAGGCTGCCCAAGCTGATGAAGGATCCCGAGGAGCAGGCCAAGCTTCCGCTTTCGGAGAGGGAGGCCCCAATCGAGAGTTCCGGCCTCGGCGAGCCGGACTATGACGAGTTTGATTTCCTGGATGATGCCACCAGTTCTGCAGCTGCCGCCGACCAGGAGACTGAGGCCGAGGAGGGAACCGAAGATGCCGGAGAGCAAACCCAGGCTGGGCATGATGGAGGCGCCCAAGAGACTTGATCGGCTACTCCCCGTTCCCTATTTTGTAATTAATTATCTTCTATTTCTGCCCATGTGATGTAATGGCCGAAGCGCCCACCAATGTACTTTAACTGTTTATGAATGAACGTTTTGCTGTCCTGCTCGGCTTTGAATGTCTTGTATGTTTATTCCCTTTTGCTATTTCAATTTTGAAATTTGTCTAAGTGTTAAGTCACAACTTAGGTCACCCGCGAGTGTTTGCTACGTCCGTGAGGTGGTCCATTCAGTCTGGTGGCCTGGTTGGCCTGTCCGGTGTTTCTTCGCTGTCGTAACACTTGGGATTTATTCAAAAAATTTCTAAGTGTTTTAGATCCACTTAGGTGCTTTTCTTTCCGTCCTGACTGAGGCGGGCAAGCTGAGGTGTCCGCTGCGTCTTGGCATTGTCCCATTCTTCTTTTTTGTTAGAATTTTTCTAAGTGTCTAACTTCAAGTAGATGGGTGTTCTCATCGTCCTGGTATTGAATCTCTCCTCAGTGTTGACAAATGATTTGGGGAATTCCCTAAGTGTTGAACCAATGTCGTTGTTGTCGGCCCAGTGTTTTTCGTGGTCGTCGTGTTCCCTTGTTCCTGATCTGATCAGGAAGGTCGGCCTGGATCCTTGTGTTGTGGCCGATAAGGGTACCTTGAACTTAGTTTTTTGAACATAGAAATTTTTCTAAGTACACATGCAAGACACAGGTAGCTAACGGCCTGCGAGTATACAGGTGTCGGCTTCGTCTAGAGTTTCTTCATTTGAATACTTAGAAATTTTTCTAAGTATAAATGCAGGACATAGTTCCTTCTTTGTGGTACTGTTGTCGGCTAAGAGATGGTCCTACCTTCATCGGCCAAGGTCTGGCTTTGTGGCCGATGAGGGTGCCTCTTGCCTTCCCCAAGAGTTTCTCTAAGTGTCGGAATTCTCTTAAGGAACCTTTTTCCTCAGGAATTTTCTCTAAGTGTTTGGTAAATAATTGGACAAATCTTCCGCTTGGCCAACAGCCTGGGTTTCAGTGCCTGTAACGGCCATCCGGAATGCCGTGGCCGGTAGGGATTGTTGTTTGAATGCTTAATTCTTCCGCGGGTGTGATACTGCCCGCTTCGTCCTGGTCATCCTCAGGATTGATATTGCCCGCTTCATCCTGGTCATCTTTCAGGATTGTATCTCTTTATTTCATACTAAGTGTTGGTGCTTCAAAGAGTTGTGGCCGATGAAGGTTACCACTCGCGTGTCACCCAACCACTGGTTAGGGTTTTATAGGCGTATGCTTCGTCCTTGACGATTCCCTTGTCTGTGATGGACGTGTGGCCATATCGTCCATGTCACCTGTTAGTGGTACTACACTTGTGTTCAACTGATATGTACTTAGCCAAGTTTGGCCTGAGTTGTGGGGATTTTATTTTTTCATTGCTCGAGGCCGGCAAATGCGCACGATCCTCGACTTCCCTTTTTTTTTGTTCCAGATTTCAGGGGAGTATCCTTCTTTCAGGCGTCGGCCGAAGGGTGTGCTCTTCCTTCGGTCGGTTCGGACTTTGTTTATAACGTCCGTGATCTCAGGACGGGTCTCGTCGCCTATTTATGACGCGGGCTAGACTTTTGGTCAGTTTCCAACGGTTGTCGTTGCCCATCCCTGAGTTTTGGGATTTTGTCACCTCGGCCATGATTTCAGGCCTGTCGTCCTGTGATCCGGCGCGTGGACGACGCGGTGAGCTTCACGTTTCAAGACGTGGGCCGTTTGCGGGCCCCTCGTCCTGGGGACATCGTCGGCCATACCTGAGCGTTTCACTTCTAGGATTACGGGGCCAGGACAATGTGCTCTCTCAGCTAGGCCTGAGCCCTTCGCTGATACAAAATACAATGGAGTGCCTGAGCTTGTCGCTCGTAGGCTGCAAATGCAAGGTGCCATGTCGGCCGTACCTGAGTCTTTCGCTCTAAGGTGGCCGATGAGGGCACCTGCTAATATTTTACTTTAAATTCCAAAGAAAAAATCAAGAGCATGATTTTATTCATAAGTGGCTCGAGGCCGAGGGTGGCGTTCAATCAGTAACCCGTTAAGGGGTGAGGGCTTCGCCGTCTGCACCTCCTTCGGATTACTGATAAAACTTCACCAGATGGTGTACATTCCACGTTCGTGGTACATTGGACCCATTCGGGCGTTTAAGCTTGTAGGTGCCGGGTTTGACCACGGCACTGACGATGTAGGGCCCTTCGTACTTCAATGCTAGCTTGCCACCCTCTGTCGGCTGGCTTGCTTCCCTTCGATGGAGGACGTAGTCCCCCACTTGAAATTCCCGGGAACGTATCTTGGCGTCATAGTATGATTTTACTTGACGCCGGTAGTTCTCTGCTCGGACATAAGCTTGCTCACGCCTCTCGTCGACCAGGTGCAGGTCAATCTTCACGTTTTCTTCGTTGGCGTCAGGCTCGTATTGTTCCACCCGCCGGCTGGGGATGGCAACTTCCGTGGGTGCCTTTGCCTCAAAGCCGTAGCACAGGGCGAAAGGCGTTTCACCTGTCGCCCTCCTCGGCGTGGTTCTGTAGCACCACAGGATGTTGGGGAGCTCGTCGACCCAACTACCCCCTGCGGCCTGGAGTTTCTTCTTCAGCCCCTCCATGATTGTCCTGTTGGCGTTCTCGACCTGCCCGTTGCCCAGAGGGTAGGCAACGGAGGAGAAACGATGCTTCACCCCAAACTCCCGGAGGAGCTCCTGAAAAGGGGCTGCCTCGAATTGGGTGCCGTTGTCTGATACAATCTCCTGGGGGACGCCGAAGCGTGTGATGATGTTCTTGTAAACAAATTTTTGGCACCTGGCCCCCGTGATGCTGGCCAGGGGTTCCGCCTCGACCCACTTGGTGAAGTAGTCGACGGCGACGATGATGTAGCGGTTGTTCCCGGCGGCTCTGGGAAGGGGGCCGACCAGGTCAATCCCCGATCTAGAGAATGGAATTGCGGTGCTGATGGGGGTGTAGTTGAAGGCTGGCCGACCAGGGGCCTTCTGGAACACCTGGCACGTGGTACACTTCCTGGCCAGGTCCGCACAGTCTCGCGCCATCGTCGGCCAGAAGAAGCCCTGGACGACGAGACGTCGGGACATGCTAAAAGGGCCCTGGTGCGAGGAGCAAACGCCACAATGAACTTCTTCCATGGCCACGTCGGCCTCATCCTGGTGCAGGCATCGGAGGAGAGTGCCATTATAGGATCGTTTGTAGAGTTTGTCATCCTCAATGGTGTAGCTTGGGGCCCTGAGTTTGGCAAGTTTGGCCCTCTCCTCGTCCGGGGGTAGCTCCCCCGTCGTGATGAAGGTGACGATGTCGGAGATCCAGTCCTCTGGTCGCTGTTGGATGCATAAGACGCGGCTGGCATGAATGCTAGACATGCTCAGCTCTTCGATGTTGGCTATCCTGGAGATGTGCTCTGGAGTGTCTGAGCTGAGCTTGGAGAGGGTGTCGGCTTCGGCGTTCTCGGCCCTTGGGATCTGAGTGATCTCGTGGGTTTCAAACGCTTTCAGTAACTCCTCTGCTGCCTGTTTGTACTGTCGCATCCGTCCCTCCTTTGCTTCGTACGATCCCTCCACCTGGCCCACTACCAGTTTGGAGTCGCACTTGATTTTGAGGTGCTTGGCCTTGAGGCCGGCGGCGAGTCTGAGACCGTTGAGGAGGGCCTCATACTCGGCTTCGTTGTTGGATACCCTGAAGTTGAAGCGGATGGCATAGTAAGCTCTGAATCCTTCAGGGGATATGAGGACGACGACGCCACCGCATGATTTCGCGGCCGACGAGCCGTCAGTGAATAGGATCCATGTATCGTCCGGCTCCGGCCCGGGGTTGGCAACGACCGTCTCCCTTGCTGTGCATTCAGTGACGAAGTCGGCCAAGGCTTGCCCTTTGATAGATGGCCTTGGCTTGATCTCAATTTGAAATTGGCTGAGGAAGATCGCCCATTTCACCATCCTTGAGGAGCTGGTGGGGCTCCTCATGAGTGTGCCGAGAGGCTGCTGGGTTAGCACATGGACGGCGTGGGCTTGGAAGTAGTGCCCCAGCTTCTTCACCGTGTGGACGATGGCTAGCACCGTCTTCTCAATGGGGGAGTACTTGAGCTCGGCCTCCCTGAGCGTCTTGCTGATGTAGAAGATGGCCTTCTGCACCCCTTCGTCCTCACGGATGAGCACGGAGCTGATGGCCGACGTGCTCACCCCTAAGTACAAGAAGACGGGTTTCGCCGGCTTTGGGCTTGGAGAGCACGGGCGGGGACGATAGGTACCTCTTCAACTCTTCGAACGCTTCCTGGCACTCCGTCGTCCACTTGAAGCTGTTGGCTTTACGCATGATCTGAAAGAAGGGGAGTGCCCTCTCGGCTGACCTGGAGAGGAAACGGTTCAGGGCCGCCAAGCGCCCCGCCAGGCACTGTACTTCCTTGACGTTGCGGGGCGGCTCCATGTTGATGATAGCATGTGTCTTCTCCGGGTTTATCTCGATGCCTCTCCGGCTTACCATGTAGCCGAGGAACTTGCCGCCTTGGACGCCGAAGGCGCACTTCTTAGGGTTGAGGCGGAGCCTGAACTCCTTCATGATTTCAAAGATTTCCCGGAGGTCGTCGGCATGGGTGGAGGCCTGCCTGCTCTTGACGATCATGTCGTCGACGTATGCCTCCATCGTCCGGCCGAGGACTGTTCTGAAGATCTTGGCCACCATCCTGGTATAGGTGGCGCCGGAGTTTTTGAGTCTGAAGGCCATGACGAGGTAACAAAAGATTCCCTCTGGGGTCATGAATGTCGTCTTCTCGGCGTCATCTTCATGCATGGAGATTTGGTGGTACCCTCTGAAAGCGTCAAGGAACGACATCAACTCGCACCCCGCCGTCTCGTCCACCAACTGATCAATGTTGGGGAGAGGGAACAGGTCCATGGGGCACGCCTTGTTCAGGTCAGTGTAATCAACACACATCCTGAATGTTGGTGGTTTCTGGGCGAGGACGACGTTGGCCAGCCACGTCGGGTACTTCACCTCTTTAATGTGTTTGATTGAGAGGAGCATGGTGACCTCTCTTTTGACGAAGTCCCGCCTATCGGCGGATAAGTAGCGCCGCTTCTGCTTGACGGGCGTGGAGGCCGGATCGACGGTCAGTCGGTGAGTAATCACCTGGCGGCTGATTACTGGCATGTCGTCCGGGCCCCACGCGAAGACAACGGCGTATGACCGCAGGACGAGGAGGATGGCGTCTCGTTGGTCCTGAGGGAGCTGCTTCCCGATTCTGAGGACCCGCTCCGGCCGGGAGGTATTCAGAGGGACTTCCTCGACCTCCTCGGCCGGTTCGGCATGCGGCCCTCCTCGTCCTTGGCAACGGTTGCCGTGATGGTGTCTATCCTCTGTCCTTCCCTTTCGGCCGACCTTGATAGCTTGAGGTAGCATGCTCTGGCTATCCTCTGGTTTCCTCTGGCGTAGCCGATGCCGTCATTGGTGGGGAACTTTAGGCACAAGTGCTTCATGGAGATGATGGCCTCCAAGTCCTCCAGCGCTGGCCATCCCAAGATCAGGTTGTGGGCGCACTGGAGGTTGACCACCATGAACTCCATGTCAATCCTGGCGCGGTGGGGGCCGTCACCGACCTCCACGGGGAGGACTATCGTGTCCTCGGCGTCGATAGAGTCCCCGGTGAAGCCGGATAACGGTGTCTTGATCGGCTTCAGCAGAGCTCTGTCCAGCTTCAGCTGCCGGAAGGTATCCAGGTACATCACGTTGACGGAGCTCCCCGTATCGATGTAAGTGTGGTGGATGATGGAGTCATCGATCTCACATCGGATGACGAGGGCGTCCCTGTGTGATTCCGTACCCGGAGGCAAATCCTTGTCGGTGAAGGTGATCGCCTCCGTTCGCTTCTTCATCGGCTGGGGGGAACGTGGGACACCTCCCCAATGTAGAGGAATTGGGCCCATTTCTTTCTCTGGGTGGCGGAGTCCCCCCCCCCCCAGTGTTCCCACCCACAATGAGGTGAATGTGATTCTTCTTTGGCGGGGGCTCTTCGAAGTCCTCGTCGTCGCTGAGCCTACCAATCTCCCGCTTCTTCGCAGAGGGTTCGCCCCCTTGTTTGCCGGTGTTTACCCATGTGTTTTTGCGTGGGCCACCTTTAACAAACTGGGAGAGTTCCCCCTGACGAATAAGACGCTCGATGGCCTTCTTCAGCGTGATGCAGTCGTCGGTACTGTGCGAGGAGTTCTTGTGGAACCGGCAGTATGTGCCGCCCTGCTGGATGGCAAGGACCTCCTCGGCCGGCCGAGGAGCCTGCTCGATGAGGCCATGCTTCTCGGCATAGTCGAGGATGATGCCGACCGGGTGAGTGAGGGCAACCCCCGGCCGTTCCAACCTCGGCCGCCAGTGGCGATCTTTCTTACTCTGTCCACCAGAGCCGTGACGGCCCTGGGCACCCTGGCCGGCCGGGGACAGACCCGGGGCCGGCGAAGGATTTGTCTTCTTGGAGGGATGGCCCCCCTCTTTCTTGTGATTGTGGAGCTCGTCGGCGTCGGCGTACAAGCCTCCGCGCTGGAGCGCCTTGGCGTACGACCTCGGAGGGTCAGTGATGAGGCTCCTAGCGTACGGGGAGCTGCGGAGGGCTCCCTGGTATAGGGCGAGGAGGGTGCGCTCATCGGCCCCCTCAACTTCTTCGGTCTCCCTCGTCCACCGATCAATGAATGACCGGAGAGACTCATCATGTTGTTGCTTGACGGAGAGGAGGTGGGTGAAATACTTCTTTGCACGCTTCCTCCCGGCAAAGTGGGTGAGGAAGCGTTGGGCAAGATCCTTCCATGAGTCGATGCTCCCTTCGGGAAGCGCGTTGAACCACTCGTACGCCGGCCCCTCGAGAGTAGAGAGGAACCAACGGCAGAGGTATTCGTCTGACGCGTTCACCATCAGCATGTTGTTCTGATAACGGCTGAAGTGTTCCTGGGGGTCTGATCGGCCGTCGTAGGACTTAATGGCGTTTCCCCTGTACTTCTACGGGATGGGGGCCGAGAGGACCCTGTTGGTGAAAGGGTCCTGGTCCTGACCTGGATGATGGGGTCACCTCGCCCCTCAGCCAACTCCCTCTCCAGGGCGCTGACTTTGTTCATGAGCTCGTTGAGGCCGGGGTCGTTGGAGGCGCCGGCCGTAGGGATGTTGGCTGACTGCTTGGCCTCCATCTGAGCCAGCCTCCTTTCCAGCTGGGCGATGACCTCGTCCCGGGGGTCCCTAGCGGCCGCAGCGGCGCCCGGCTGGTTCCTCATGCGCTCGTCGTGAGCCGCATTGATCTGGTGGCGCACGTCGTCCTCGTGCAACTTCCCCTTGCCCTTGTCCGGGTGGGGCTGGTCCACTGTCCGGGACACAGACCCCAAGCTTTCCCTCGGCGAGCCAGGCTGACGCTCACCAATCCGTCCTGCCATCCTCTCCGAAACCGGACGACGGCGCGTGTGACCTAGCCTGTTGAAGGCAGAGGCTTTTCCACGCGCTGGGGTCTGCCCAGGCCGAAGAGGGGAAGCGGGGTGGGAGTGGGACGACGCCGTGTCCTAGGCCATCACCCCCTCATCGTTGCCTATCTGGACGGCCAACGGTTGGGGCTGAGGAGGTGGAGTGACGTTCCCCCCGGTCCTTGGCAAGAGTGCGCTGAGGACAGTGGGGTTCTGGGCCAGGCTGGCGATGATGACCGACAGCGCGGCCTGGACCTGTGGATCCACGGACGGAGAGGCCGCGGCCATAGGCTGGGCCGGGGCGTGGTCCGTCTTCTCAGCTCGTTTCTTGTTCAAGCCGATGTTTGCATCAGGGGCTCCGCCGTTGAGTTGGTTGCGGAGGTCCGTCGTGAGGTTGAAGGCCTCCTAGAAGACGTCCCCTCCGCCGACCTGGTCGGCCGTGGCATCCTCCTCGTGCTCCCTGGCCTCTTGGTCCTCAGGGATGGCCTTGCTGACGAGGTTGCGGTTTGATTTAGTTCTTCCCATGATCAGTGGTTAGCTGTGCTTGGTAGCGACGAAGGGTGCTAACTTGATTGTTCTAGCTCTCAACGAGAGCACCAAATGATAGAGTATATCTAGAGAGAAGTGAGAGCTAGAGAGAGAAGTGCAATAATATGCTTCAATAGAATGAATTTGTAACCCCTATAACTACTCCCAAGGGGAGTATTTATAGAGAAAATATGGGCTGGGCTCCCAAGCCTTGTGCTTGGGAGGCCCATCTACAACTGAACCGCTACTGGGCCGAATACAAAGCCACTAATGGGCTGTACAAATGAGTAAGTGTAAAATCCGGTTCTGTGAGGTCTTCGTGGCCGACGAGGGCGTGGCCGACGAGGGCACGGCCGACGAGGGCACCCGGGTTCCTTGGCTTCAGGACCATATTCTGAGTTGGTACCTTTCTCGGCCGACAGGGGTCCCTTGGCCGACGAGGGCACCACTCAGTGTCTTGTGCTTTCTGTTCTTCTGAGTATGTGGGTCCGGGGGCTCAGACCCATATACTCCATCACCTTTCATTAACCAACCTGAACTCTAGATTTTTGCTAGTAGAAATAAAGAAAACAACCAAAACAACATTCAGTTTGAATTTTGAAATGAAAAATAAAAATAAGAGAAAGATGATTAAATAAAGTTGCCTCCTCATAAGCACGAGGATCCCGATCCAATTCTTGTTGGGGTACAACCGTGTGTGCCCAAATCCAAATTTGAAACATCTTCCAAACTCTAACCACACGATTCCTTCACGGCAGCAGTTCAGGAGGAAGACGGACTGACAATACTGCATCTTCTTCCTCTCCTTGCTCCCTATTAGTGGCGGAAGTAGCTATGGGCTTGGGGGTGCATCAGCCCCTGCAGAATATTTTTTAATAATATATATATATATATATATATATATATATACATATATAAGAGATCAAATACAAACCATGCTTAAAATACTAACCTACAAACTCAATAATATGCATCACTTTGAACTTCAATATGCATTAAAAATAATGTAAAGATGTAGTAGTGGGATCTCATACAAACTAGTCCTCCCATTCAAATTGTCTTTACATTATTTGTATTGCACATTGAAGTTCAAAGTGTTTCATATTATTGAAGTCATAAAATAGTAGTTTCATATTTACATTATTTGTATTGCATATTGAAATTCAAAGAGTGCATCTTTACATTATTTGTATTGCATATTGAAGTTCAAAGTGTTGCATATTATTGAGTTTGTAGGTTAGTAAGTTAAGCATGGTTTGTTATGTGATCTCACCCCTATATATATATATATATATATATATATATATATATATATATATATATATATATATATATATATATATATATATATATATATATATATATATATATATATATATATACACACACATATATATATACAAACATTTGCACAATAAGCACAGTTTGTACTTGATCTTTCCCCTATGTGTGTGTGTGTGTGTGTGTGTGTATATATTGAGGTTCAAAGTGTTGCATATTATATAGTCATAAAATAGCAGTTGCACATTTACGTTCAATGAGTTACACCCTAGAAAAGTTAGGTTTTATTACAAAAATGTCACCTTGCATTTATATCCTTTAGATCAACTCATCGGATCGCCAAGATAAGTTTGTACTTTGTAAATTAAGCATGATTTGTATTTGATCTCTATTCTATATATATATATATATATATATATATATATATATATATATATATATATATATATATATATATAGTAGTGTTCCGGTCAGGAATTCCTGACCGGAACCGCCGTCCGGACGGTGGCGTTTGGCCGCCTTCCCGGTGGAAGTTTTTGATGAAATTTTTATGGCATGTTCTTAATCAAGTCTAGTTTATCCAAGAAAACATTCAGCTAAAAATTCAATCGAGAAGATTGTCAAATAACTTTTGAAAGTTAACTGCGCCGGAAATCACATATAAAATGCAGTTAACTTTCAAAAAATATTTGACGACCTTCCCAATTGCGTTTTTAGCTGAATTTTTTGTGGATAAACTAGACTTGATGAAGAACATGCCATAAAAATTTCATAAAAAATTCGACCGGGAACCACCCCAAACGGCGGTGGCCGGACGGAGGTTCTGGTCCGAAATTCCGGACCTGAACTTCTCTCTCTCTCTCTCTCTCTCTCTCTATATATATATATATATATATATATATATATATATATATACACTAAGTTTAATTAACCAGACCCTGTAGCCTAGATAATTTCGTGATATATATGATTTCTTTGTTAATGAGCCCCTGCAAGTCACGAATCCTAGTTCCGTCACTGCTCCCTATTCATAACATTCTCCGTCATTCGAGTAATCAGCCTATTTCAGTCACATAGCCCTATCTTCGAATCACAACAGTTGTTGTCAAAGCAAAACACAAAATCAATCAAATATCTACCCCCGAGGACATCTGAGTTACACCAAAATTGGAAACCTTATGCCCTCAAAAAGGAAAACGCGGAAGAAAAAAAATTGATAGCTTAATTCGGACAAAATGAATCGGCGGCCGGAAAAGATCAATCCAAACTCAAACGAAGAGGAACAAGCCAAACTGTCGCACTAACTAATTGGAGGACGAAGAAACAAACCTACCATACGGAGGGAACCATGACCGTAGGTGAAAGATCGAAACAATGACGAAGAGGTAAGAAGATGATACCTTCTATAGAGCAATAAAGTTTAGGAGAAGCCATCGTGCAACCACGTGCCATCGTGGCTGAAACCCTAGGCGGATGGAGCGATCGTTCTTAACTTTTATTTTGCTTCTTTATTTGTTTTTGTGATGATATTTTGCTTCTTTATTATTCTCTTTAACTAATCAAATCATTAGTATATGTGTGGAAATGATAAATTAATATCATTGTGGTTAGATGATGTGTACTATTTAGAAGTACATAAACACCACATTTTAGAATGGTTTTACATTATGTTTACTTAGCTTTTGTACAATTACGGTGTAATCTTTATCTTCTAAAATTAAAGAAGAATTAGAAGATATTAAAATATTTTGACATGTAAGCAAAAACATGATGAAAAGAAGAGGAAGGAGCTTGGGAGCATAAGGAAGGAGCATTGGAGACAAGAGGAAGCTTCATGGAGGACAAAGATGTTGAAAAATCGGATATGATTCGACTCGGAGATCATAAGAGATCAAATAAAACAAGTGAACATGGTAAAATCAGATTATGTCTTAGACCCAACCACCTCACTTCTCCTATAAAAACACCTCTTTCCTTCCTATTTTAGATACCAATTTAATCCCCTCTTTCATATACACTTTATTCTTGTAATTTAGGTAGTATTTCCATCTTGGTTTTGCTACTTTGAAGCTTAATGAATTGTAAGTTGTGAGTTATGTTATTTAATTTTCTTCCTTGAATATTAATTTTTCCCTTAATACTATCTCTATATTAATGTTGGGGAGTGTTACTAAGATGACAATTAGTTAACATCTCGACATTAGTTAGAGTAGTATTTATTTTCTTCCTCTATATTAATGTTGGGGAGTGTTACTAAAATGATAATTAGTTAACATCTTGACATTAGTTATAGTAGGATTTATATCTTCTTTAATATTCTTACTTGAATACTCCGTATTAATTAATTCCTATTCATATTTTATTTTAATATTTTGAGCATTACTTAAAGGATCAACTAGTTTTGTCTCATATATTAATTATTACTAGAATCGATCGACGAATACGCTTGTTAATCGTTCGATCTTTTCACGGTAGTAAACTTGGATTATTAATGCATGCGCCTCATGATTAATAATCTAAGGGGAATTAATTATATTGATTAAACCAATAAACCGCTTGTGTTGAGATTATCAATTTCAATCATTTTCATCTTGAATTTATTGCTACTATCGAGTAAATATACGACACGTGTTCTACAATTATTCGGTAGTAAGTTTTATTAATGAACGCGTCTCGTTATTAATAACTACCCTCGATGAACTGGATATACTCCTCGATTGACTATTCGAGAGGAAGATAGTTAAAGATATAACCGGGATCGACGAACATTTCATTAAGTGGATAAAAGCAAAACCAAGACTAATTACTAGGGTTGGACTCGGGCCGGGTCGGGCCGGGTCGGGCCCGGGTCGGCGGTTCTATATAGTTGGACCCGGGACCGGCCTGGGTAGCCACCGGGTCCGGGCCGGGCCGGGCCGGGCCTCGGGTTTGGTTAATTTTTTTTTTTTTTGCTTAGCTACCCATCCCTGACCCCCCCCCACCCCCCCACCCCCCAAACCCCTCCTAAACATCAAGCCCAACCCGGTGGAGCCCAAACAAATGAAAAAAACCCAAAAAAAAATAAATTTGACCCGAACCGGGCCCGGGCCCGGCCGGGCCGGGCCTTGTTATGGGTGACCCGAGCCCGGACCGGAAACCCACCGGGTCGGGCCTACCCGGACCGGTCACTGACCGGACCACCGGTTCGGGCCGGGCCGGAACAGTACCGGTCCCGGGCCGGTTCCGGGTCGGGCCACCCGGCCCGAGTCCAACCCTACTAATTACCTTTGATATTTTATTTCACTCATTTAAGTATTTTATTTGCTTTCTCAATTATCAAAATATCCAATTCCCCCTTCCGTTTACTTTTATTTATTACGCTTACACATACGCGAAAAGCTCATTTCCCTGTGGATACGAACTCTACCACGCTATACTACGGTATTAGCCCTTAGTAGTTAATTTAATTTGAGGCACACTACGACAAAGTGCTCGTCATTAGAAATAAGAATTGTTATTCAAACCGGTTAAATGTGGTACAATTCTATTGAAATGATCGATTCTGCTGAAATTTATTTAGTTCTGGCTAAAGTAACTGGATTGACTGGTTCTATTCAATTATGAAAAAATGTGTTTAAAATACGTAGTATACTTTATTAATTAAATACAAAAATATGAAAAAAAGTTAACATAGACTTTTACAGTATGACAGTATCAGTCAATTCAGTCAGAAAAGTAACTCCAACCTTACCTATTTTGATTATCATATAATTCAATGCGCATAATCAAAAGGTACGTATTTGTTGAAAAAGTTGGTTATAAACCGAAAAATATGGTCACCAAACGTAATCTAAACGTTCTATTGTAGCGTTTTGGCTAGGCATGACCCGGTCCGGTCCTATCCGGATTTTGGGTTGAGGCCGGCCGATATTTGCCAAAGAAATGGGAGACCCAGGAGCATCCCGCTATAGCGGTTTCGAACCAGGCCAAGTAGACGAGGCATCCCATGCCTGGAAATGGGATTCGAGAGGCGCCGAAGAAGATAAGTCGAAAGAGAGGCGTATGAAGTCCGCATCTAGAGTGTGCACGAGTATACCATTGTTGAGATTGATTGAATGATTATGATTTATAACCTCTCATATACTTTGTCGTACTTTGTCGGATCGGACTTTGGGAGTTGGGACCTTAGGATTGGGGGTTAACTTTTTGGACAAATTGTTCCTTTGTCCAGGAAATCTGTTTCTGCGCTTTATAACTAGTAAGAAGTCCATTCATCGTAGTCATCGATACCTGGTAGATCGGAACTTATACAGAGCCTTTGCGGCAAACCTCACAGGCTCACACAGCACAAACGGATACGTTCATTCACCCAGTCAAAGTAGAGTCAGATCAGTGGACTGGCAAACCCAGGCGTATAAGAATGTATTATTATTGATGAATTTTAAGAGTACGGCAAAGTTTCATAGTAGTTTGCCAAAATATATATTTAGAATAAAACAATTTCTATCTATAACAATACTTCCTATAAAGCGTGGTTTGAGGGAAGATGTTCCGAACCTTAAAGGAAACATCTTATTATGATAATTATAATTATTCAACCGCAAGCGAAGTGCTTTTATGCGTTGGTGAATCAGTTCACACCATAAATCCACTTCTCTGCATTGCTGGTGTAGTTTACCAACTCTTCTGGTTTGAACCATAGGCCGATTTCATCCTTTGCCGTCTCCGGGCCATCACTGCCATGGATTATATTCCTGCATGTAAGAAATTCATACTCATTATATTGCCTCTCAAATTAAAGCTGATTAGCTGGAAACAGACCCATGCCATTTTGACATGAGGCTTAAGGCAAATGGCGACTCGAATAAGGCCAACAAAGGAAGTGTTAGAATTTGGTTCAAATACGAAGAGTAAATTAAAAGTAAATTTGGTGAATCGGGTTTGAAATCAATAGCTCTAAATATATCAAGCACTCATTAGGATAAGAAATGCAGTGACATTTTGAAAAATAAAAACTGGCACCCATTTCCAAAAGTGTATCCATAATCCATAAGGCTGAAACAGCCTATTGACCTGAAATCGCAGACAGAAAAAGCCTATGAAAGGTTGAGAGTTGAAATTAGAGTTTATGATACCTTCCAACTACAACGGCTAAGTCACCTCTGATAGTTCCAGGTTCCGATTTTTGTGGATCTGTTGCACCAATAAGCTTACGACCATATTTTATCACTCCTTCACCTTCCCAAACCTACAAGAATAACAATATGTGTGCTCAAAACACATTTTATTCTTCCAAGCCTAGTGTGTTGGTTGTTGATTCGAATTGGAAATCTGAGAAGATTTCTAACCATCGCAACAACAGGGCCAGAGCTAAGGAAGTCACATAAGCCACTAAAGAAAGGTCTTTCCTTGAGATCATGATAATGCTTCTCAGCGAACTCCTTGGAAGGTATCAAAACCTTTATTGCAACTAGCTTGTATCCTTTCCGCTCAAAACGAGCTATTATTTCTGCAATCTGATACCGAAACTCTATTAGACCTAGAAGAATCATTACAAAGGCATGTCGACACTGGAAATAGGTTTCTTAGGCACTTTCCGGAGGAGAAAGAGCACCGTATGGATGTTGAAAGAAACAAGAAAGCCACAAAAATATCATACCAGGCCTCTTTGCACTCCATCGGGTTTGATTGCTATAAAGGTCCGCTCCATCTTGAAATATAAAAAATATCATCATCAGCCAATACGTCAAAATGTAAGCGAGAGACAACATGCTCCTAAGAATAGGAAAAATAGCTACCTCAGCGGCATATGCTTCTTGCTCCTGGAGCATGTAAGCTGATAAAGAAATGCAGCATAAGAAATGAGTGTTAAATTTTGAGCTGTGGTAAAAATTCAAATAATAAAAACTTCATTTAGACTTGGATCTTCATACGAAATCATCAATCTATCAAGGGGAAGAGCCTAGACTCCAGTGCCATATATATTATTGGTTTTTCAACTTGTTCGGTACTTCGAAGTAAGATGTTTTAACATTTAATGAACCTGAAGAAATATTAGCTTATTGTGGGCATCCATGGAAATGCTTTTAAGATTGTGAATTTGACAACTTACAATGATTATATTGGTGTGCTTCATGTTAGGATAGGATGAAGCTTGAATGGGGATAAGGCTCGGTTGTTATTGTAGGAAAGTGGTCAAATTTGATTGTACAAGTGAATGAGAATACCATGATAGTATTATACCACTGATATAATCAAACTAGCTTTCTTCTTCGATTTCCTTCAGGAAAGTATATTTTTAGGATAACTAAATTAAAGCATTGTAGATGGACGGCTGAAATACTGAATATTAGGCAATATGAAGCCCAAATAGAAATATAAAAAAGAGAGAAATTATTTTAAAAGAGCTTCATTTTAAGATCAAGCACACAAGCAAACATATTGTGAACAAAACTGACCTGCTACGGGAAGAGCAACAAACCCTGAAATCCAAGATCTAGAGGCATTTGTAGATTCTTCCCTACCATACAAGGCAAGAGAAGGCAAAATTCCTCTGAGAGAAACAGCTGTAGCTGCTGCAGCTGCTCGCCCGCCTGCAGAAATCATGCATCAGAACACCATGTAAAACATATGTACTTCCTTTCTGATTCATTTATATTTATTGAGTACAAGAACAAGTAAAAGATCCATTTTATTCACTAAAGAGAAAAAAAACATTTGATTGTATCCAAACAACAAGATCAACCTACAGAAGCATACATCGGTTAAGGAAAATCTATCGAGAAAAACAAAGTATTATCACAAGTTCACAACAACTGACAGATCAAGGACATATAATACTAGTTGGACGTCCATCGATGACAACAATATCAAATCCAACAATCTCCACCAGACTACCCTACACCTTGCATTCCGGAACAGAGATTCCTTAAAGTGAAACGTTAATAAAATCTTGAAGTCCAATTTGAATTCAACTGAAGTGAAACGAGAAAATTACCGGAAATGGAGCGCGAGCTCTGCTTGGAATAAGAAGAGAGAAGAGACCTGGCAGCTCGCGAAGCAGCAGATCTGCAAATCTGTGAGCTCATCTTCTAGAGCTTTCGATGGAGCACAACGATGTGATCACTGGATGCTTCAGCTAGGTACAGAGACAGCTGGGAATGGCAGTGAAAGAGCAGGCAAGGCAGATGCTTAAATGGTGATTACGCTTAAGGGGTGACGTCGCCCGTCACAGTGAGCTCCTAAAAGCATGGAACGTATCGGATTCGTTCGTAAAAAAAGGCTTACGTTTTCCACGAAAACGTGACTCACGGCGAGTCACACGAAAATATATTGTTTGGTTTCTTTCCTCTTTTTAAACAATCAAAAGTTTTCCTAAAAACTACTCCATATTTCCTTCGGGCAACAAAATTCTTCTCATATTTTTTGATGTCTCAACAAATTATTCACATTTTGTTTTGTTTGACTAAAATTTATTTACATTTTTATATTCAACCATTATCATACATTTCTACTATATTCTCACTTTCTTAATAAGCGTGTCAAGTCAAGTTAAGAAATATTTTTTAAGACGGATGGACAACTTGTACAAGAAATTTGTACATATTTTGTACCTATACGTAATTTTTAGTGCACACAGATAATGTTGCACGAGCTGTCTCTACAAAGGCAACCAATGGAATTGAACAGACAATTACGTACAAATGATATATGACTTGCCGGAGCTATGGTTGTGACATTTACGTGACGAGCTGTCACAATTACGTGACGAGCACTTTGTCACGGTGCGTCAAAATAAATTCAATACTAAACACTTATACGTAGTATAGCGTAGTAGAGTTCGTATCCACAGGGAAAGGAATAATTCTCTTTTTATGAAACTTAGTAAATAAAGGGGGGATTTGGATTGAGTGATTTAATTTAATTAAAAACTAAGATGAACGACCTATATGAGATTTAAGTCAAAGATAAAAAGGATTTGGCATTGCTACTTTCCACTTGTTGATTTATTTTAGTCGATCATTGTTATATCTATAACTTATTCCCTCTCGAATACTCAATCGGGGAGTATATCCACTTCATCGAGGGTAGTTATTAACAACAACCGTTCATTAATAACCCTTACTATTAATCAAATATAGAACAACGCCTTATACCGATTTAATAGTAGCATTGAATCTTTCTAACTCCTTGATGAAATCAATTGAGATTGATAACCTCAACACAACGGTTTCGGTTTAACCAACAAAATTAATCCCTCTTAAGTTTATTAACCACGACCGTGCATTAATAAGCTGAAGTTACTTACTTGTGAAACCATCAACGATTAACCATCGGTTCGTTGATCGTTTCTAGTAATAATTAATATATGAAACAAAACTAGTTGATCCTTTAAGTAATGTTCAAAATATTAATATGAAATATGAGCAGGAATTAATTAATATTCAAGGAAGAATATTATTAAAGAAGATGAATCCTACTATAATTAATATCAAGATGTTAACTAATTGTCATCTTAGCAACACTCCCTAACATTAATATAGAGGAAGAAAATACCATTCTAACTAATGTCGAGATGTTAACTAATTGTCATCTTAGCAACACTCCCCAACATTAATATAGAGATGGTATTAAGGAAAGAACTATTAATTAATATTCAAGGAAAGAAGTTAAGAAAATAACTCACAACTTTAATAATCAACAAGTTTCAAGAGCAACACCAAGAATGGAAGTTTAGCTCCTCATTTGGAGACTAAACATAGCTAGAAAAATATAAAGAAATGCTATTCTAAACTGAGCTTAAGAGTATGGAAGAAGGGATGATGAAATGTGAAGGAAAATGGGGCTATTTATAGGTGTTTTCAACACCTAATGCCGGATACCCGGCCGGGTATTTTGACATACCCGACCGGGTATTTACCAAATCAAATATTTTCCCATGTTTTTGTGTCTTCTGCACGTTCTTTGGTCCGAAATCATAGAATACCCGACCGGGTATATGGAATACCCGACCGGGTATTTGCTAGTTTTGCAGCAGTTTCCTTTGTCACTTCATACCCGGCCGGGTAAAGTCCATACCCGACCGGGTTTTGCACAAAACTCAGTTTTCTTCATCCTTTTTGCTTCCAAACCTATCCTAAACTTATAGCCAAACTAACTACAACTTACAACAAACAATAAAATGCTAGAAATACGATTACAATTAAATGCAAACTAACAACTATAAACTTGCACAAAACTAGTAAATAAACATTACAAACAATAATAAAAATGTATACTTAGGCACTAACAACTAGTGCCTATCAAACACCCCCACACTTGAACTTTTACTCGTCTCGAGTAAAACAAATCATGTCCATGAAGTTTCCAAACCAACAATTGTAGCAATTACAACCATTCACAAGTGTTTTTGAAAATCAACATAAAAGAATGTTTCAATGATCAAAACACATGAATAAAAGGTCTTCACCATCATTGGGTTTCTCTTCTTTTGCTCCTTATGTGTACCCTTAGGATCCTGCAAATACAAAAGAAATACTTTCTCTCATTCTCTCATTTTGCCTAGGTGCCCTTTTGGGTTTTCATCCCAGCTTCCCACATTTTCCTTTTTAATTCTCCCCAACTCACTCTTCTTTTTTGCTTTTATTTTGCTTAAGTTGCCCTTTTTGGGTTTTCAACCTAACAAGCTTAAATATTATTTTTTTTTTGTTTTTTTTTTGTTTTTATATAGCAAGAATAAAGAGTATGAAATGGGAGCATACCAGAATAATTCTCCCCCCCCAGCTAGTTAATGGCACTGCCCCTAGTGGCCGCCCGCATCTCCTCCATCAAAGAATCCACCCTGACCATAGTAGCTGTCATGAAAAGCGCCTGTATATGGGTATTCCTCATCGTTTGTGTCTGAGCTGCCGCCATATCCGCCATCACCACCTCCGAAATCCTTGTCAACACCATCACCGCCAGCTTGTCCACCTCCTCCGGAGCTAGATCCTCCGAAATTACCCCAATGTGAGGGGTCATACCATGTAGGATGTTGGACTGGAGTGGGCATGTGGGAAAAGTAGCCTTGCTGGTCAAAATATGCATACATAGGCCCAAAGGCCCGTCTTTGATCGTCTTCCACCCTTTGGTACGCACTGTAGAGATCGTCAATGCGTGTGTTCATTGCCGTTTGGTTAAGATTGAGTTGTTGTATACCGGCCAGCATTTGTTGTTCAAAGGGAGTGTATTGAGGGGGTTGGGGATCGGGTTGTGGCTCTTCTTGTGGTTGTTCGGGGCTGGGTGGTGGCTCAAGTTGAGGAATGTCATAAAGATAGTGGTCAGGGGTAGTTCCGGGTAGGCAAAGATGTCTCATATCCCCGAGTTGATGGTTAAAGATGTTTGGAAGTTCATCGGAGGGGATTGTAAAAAATTGTGTGGGTGAGGGGTTAATGGTCCAATGGTAAAATGCTGTGGTCCCAATGGTGTGGGAGTGACTCACGTCATGTGCAGTGAGTAGGAACTTAAGATTAAGGAAATTCCAATCTTGAACTTGTCTATTTGCACAATAGCCAAATTTGGTACATATATGATGTATGTACCCTCCTATGAAAATTTCACCCATAGCTTCACATTCCTTTTTTAAATGGTCCCACAAAATTGAAGCAAGATCTAATCTAGGAGCTTCTGGGAAGATACCCATAGCAAGAACGGCCAATTCACTAATCCTTGTTTGATGATTATTTGGCTTCCCAAAGACATGATACCCAAACCATTTTAGTGCGATTCGAAGGGCAGGGTGTTGAACATGTGTAATATGCATATGTGAAGATTTAAACACCCTAACCCCTGTCATTCTTCGCCACAAATCATGCACAATGGTCTTATCACTTCTTACCTTTCTTTCCTCCACACCTAAAACCGGTAGACCAAATAGCTCGGCAAACTCACGTTTCGTTAAAGTTCTTGGTATGTTGTTATACCGAAACGTGAGTTTGCTCTCATAGGTGTCCTCTTTATCCTCAGTAAATTCAACCGATGCTAGGAACTCATACATAATTCTTTTGTAGATATTATAGGACATGTGGAACAATGTAGTAAGTCCTATGTTGTTGCACAATTCTAGCATCATATCATACAACATCAATGCTCGCAATGTTTCATGACAAAGAAATCGTGTGGAATGTACCTCTCGGTTGAGTTGGGTGAGGAATTTCTTGTGATGAGCCCTAGACGTGAATTCGATGCTTTCATACCCCAGAACTTGTGGAATTGGAGCACTTGAATTGGAGGAAGATGCTCTAGTCCTTTTAGGTGCCATAGTTAACTTTTTCTTGAACTTTGGGGTTGGATTTTCGGACTTGGGGCTTGGTGGAGTGAAAAATGTGGACTTTTTGGGAATTGGGTGTTTTTGAGGGTGTGGAGGTGTAGAGAATGATGTGGGGAAGAAGAAATGAGGTTAGGTTTGGGTTAATTTGAGGGAAAATCGGACCTTGAGGATTTGGGTATAGGGTTTTTCGGATTTGGGGATTTTGGGGTGTTTGGTGTTTTTTGTGGGTGTAGAAATGGAGAGGATGATGTGGGGAAGAAGAAAATGGAGTTTATTTGGGATTTAGATGGATGATTGGAATGGATTGGAGCTTGGAAAGTTTGGCTATGGAGGTTTGGGGGATTTGTTGTTTGGGGAAGAAGAAGAAGATGGAGGGTTGGGGAAGGATTTTGGGTGAAAATCCCGTAAAAAGGGCTTGTTTCGCACAAATACCCGGCCGGGTACTCCTGATACCCGAATGGGTATTCTATTTCCCGTAGGCAGAAGCTTTTTTGGCTAAATACCCGGTCGGGTTTTTGTAATACCCGGTCGGGTATTAGGCTATTTTTTTGCCTTTTCCTTTATTTTTACCCGGCCGGTTTTCTTGTAATACCCGAATGGGTTTTTGCTTTTCTGGAAGGCAGAATGTTTTTTTTTATTGAATACCCGGTCGGGCATTTGTAATACCCGGTCGGGTATTAGGCTATTTTACACCGTTTTTTAATTTTTTTGATGCCCGGCCGGTTTTTTGGTTGATACCCGAATGGGTACACTTGACAGTAGCTCCCAGGGGTGAAAAAAATGCAAAAACCCGGTCGGGTTGTCTACATACCCGGTCGGGTTTTTATTATTTTTTTTGATTTTTCATTTTTTTACCCGGTGGATGGAATGGCCGGGTATTCTCTTTTTGTGCTGATACCCGACCGGGTTTGGGAACAACCCGGGCGGGTTTTTCTCAAAATTATATTTTTTTTTTTTTGAAAAGATTTTACACACACACTCTACTAAAATAAAAAGAAGAAAAAAAAGAAAAAAAATATACCGTGCATGGGTTGCCTCCCAAGAAGCGCTTTATTTAACGTCGTGGCTCGACGATATCTTCTGATGTTCCTCATTCGTAGACCGGTTCAGAAAGGTCTACGACTTCCACATTTTTGGGTTGAAAACCCTCAAAGAAGGGTTTTACTCTCTGTCCGTTCACTTTCAGCACCTCTCCCGTCTCCAGGTCCTGAATTTCCACCGCCCCGTGTGGATATGTTTTGACCACTTTGTATGGTCCGGTCCAACGGGATCTCAGCTTTCCCGGAAATAGACGAAGGCGTGATTGGAATAGGAGGACTTTTTCATCAAGTTTAAAGTCTTTTCGTATGATCATTTTATCATGCCACTCCTTCGTCTTTCTTTTGTATATTTCTGCATTGTCATAAGAATCCAGGCGAAGTTCTTCCAATTCTTGTAATTGGAGCTTCCTCTGTACACCGGCCTCGTCAAGATTGAGGTTGAATTCTTTAACCGCCCAATAGGACTTATGTTCGAGCTCTACAGGGAGATGACATGCTTTCCCAAACACAAGTCTATAAGGAGACATACCGATTGGGGTTTTGTAAGCAGTTCGGTATGCCCATAGCGCATCATCAATGCGTATACTCCAATCCTTCCTGTTCGGGTTCACTGTTTTCTGGAGTATAGATTTCAACTCCCTGTTTGAGGTCTCCGCTTGGCCATTTGTTTGAGGGTGGTAGGCTGTAGAAATTTTATGAGTCACACCATATTTTTTCAGTAGAGATCCCACAATTTTATTGCAAAAATGTGTGCCTCGATCGCTAATTAAAATTCGAGGGACCCCGAACCTTGAAAATATGTGTGATTTGAGAAAACTAGCCACCACCTTGGCATCATCAGTTTTTGTTGCTTTGGCCTCCACCCATTTGGAGACGTAGTCTACTGCAAGAAGGATGTATATGTTACCTTGGGAATTTGGGAATGGTCCCATGAAGTCGATACCCCATGCATCGAAAATCTCACAGAAAAGCATGGGGTTTTGTGGCATCTCATTCCTCCTGGAAATGTTGCCCGCTCTTTGGCAATTGTCACAAGATCGACAAAAAGCCGTGTGCATCTCGAAATAGACTCGGCCACCAAAAACCGCTCTCAAGTATCTTCATTGTTGTTCGTTTCGGGCCGAAATGTCCTCCACAAGCATAAGAGTGACAAAACTCTATGATGTGGGCTATCTCATATTCAGGGATGCATCTTTGGATTATTTGATCCTTACAATGCTTCCACAAATATGGGTCATCCCACACATAGAGTCTTGAATTCATTCTTAATTTTTCTTTTTGAGATTTTGAGAGTTGTGGAGGAAATTTGCCGGAAACGAGGAAGTTCACGATATTTGCGTACCATGATTGTGTGACTTTGATGGAGAAGAGAGTTTCGTCCGGGAATTCTCCTTTGATGAGATTTGTGTGGAGGTCTTCGATGTCTTTGTGAGGGATGAGGCGGCTTAAATGATCAGCCACCAAATTCTCCGCTCCTTTCTTGTCTTTGATTTCCACATCAAACTCACTCAATAGAAGGACCCATCGAATGAGTCTTGGTTTGGCTTCTTTCTTTGTCATAAGGAATCGAAGAGCGGCATGGTCGGTGTAGACAATAACTTTTGTTCCAAGAAGGTAGGATCGAAACTTTTCCAAAGCAAAAACCACCGCTAGCATTTCCTTCTCGGTGGTGGAGTAGTTCTTTTGGGCTTCGTTGAGGGTTGATGAGGCGTAGTAGATGACATGGGAGGCTCTTCCAACTTTCTGGCCCAAAACAGCCCCCACCGCATAGTCACTTGCGTCGCACATGATCTCAAAAGGAAGAGACCAGTCGGGAGCCTGTATGATCGGGGCAGTCACCAATCTTGCTTTCAGAGTGTCAAAAGCCTCTTTGCATTCATCGTTTAGATTAAATTCCTTAATTCCCTAAATAGGATTAAATACCCGATTGTATTTTTAGCTAAAATTTGGTATGAGTAAACTAGACTTAATGAATAAGATGCTCAAAAAAATTAGAGAAAATTCCCTAAATAGGATTAAAGAAGGTAAAATTGAAAGAATAAGACTACAATGTTTTATTGGGCAAAAATAGGACTAAAAATAGTTAATCTGACAAAACTACCCTTGATGAAAACAATTCCTCTCTTCCGCCGCCTTTCCTACCTTCTATATTTTCATTCTTTTCTGCGCAGGAAGCCACCGTCACGTCAGGAGCGTCGGCTAAGGGCAATACGGATGTCTCCAAGGACGTACGTCCCCAACAGGCCAGCAAGGCCCAATTGCAAGACGTATGTACGGAACCTTGGCCTTGGGAGCAGGCAGGACACAAAAGGCAAGCTCATGGGAACGAACGTCCCCATCCCTTGGCAGGAAGCCAAGATCCTGGCAGGACACACGAGGCAAGCTCATGGGGACGAACGTCCCCACTCCTTGGCAGGAAGCCAAGATCCTGGCGGGAGGCAGGAGGCAAGCTCATGGGGACGAACGTCTCCACTCCTTGGCAGGAAGCCAAGATTCTGGCGGGAAGCAGGAGGCAAGCTCATGGGGACGAACGTCTCCACTCCTTGGCAGGAAGCCAAGATCTTGGCGAGAAGCAGGAGGCAAGCTCATGGGGAAGAACGTCTTCGCTCCTTGACAGGAAGCCAAGATCCTGGCGGGAAGCAAGAGGTAAGCTCATGGGGACGAACGTGCCAAAGATCATGGGAAATTTCTGCAATTCCAATATATGAACCATGGATCTTTCTTCATAAGAGATGGCATCTGCATCTGGCGTAGGTAGTCGGTCACTGGTGTCGATGGGTTTAATTAAATGAAGGTAAAATTGTAATCTGGAGTCATATTTGAGGAATAACAAACTTATGGTCCTATTTTGGAGTTTTTACTATGTTTTAGCCATATTTTGGACAATTTCTTAAAAATTTAATCAAAAAATTCCCACGGAAACCGCCCAATTGGCGATGGCCGGACAGAACCTCCTATAAAAGGACTGATTTGCATTTTTTGTAAGTTCAAGAGCTTATTTGATAGTCTCCCTTGTTTTTATGACTATGACTTTGTTGTATCGATTTGATTTAGTTGTTGAATTATTCTGGAATTTAAAATCAGTATGTTACGTTTTAAAGAAATATATGTATTATTTTTAATGTTAAACGGGTGATGTATTAATGATCTATTAGTTGTAGCTTTGTTAAAAAATCGATTTTTTACCTAATTTGAATTATATAATGAAAAATTGGGGAAAATGTGGTGGTTATTACGTCAAACCCGCCGCTAAAAAATAAAATTTTTAAATAAAAAAATACATATGCGGCGGTTATTACATCAGAACCGCCGCTAAAAATAAAATTTAAAAAAATCCATATGGAGCGGTTATTACGTCATAACTGTCGCGAATAACTCAATAAAATTGCTGCCCGGGAACATGATATGTGGCGGTTTTTAGTTAATAACCGCCGCGAATGAATTAAATTTTTGTTTTTTTATACTTTTAATGGGCTGCGGTTTCTAAATATAAAAACCGCCGTGCGTAAAAATTTTGCGTCATTATCCGACGTGGCGGTCAAAACCGCCACGCGTGAGGCTTTAAAACCGCCCTTAATTTGGTTTTTTCCCATTAGTAGGGCCTAGACAGTGTCGGATCGTGCGGGGCAGCGGGTCGTGTAGGCCCGTCCCAGATCCAGATATGTTTCCCGTAAAACAATCACAGTCAAACACTTAGCTAGTTGTAAGGTTTGGACTTTGGAGTGCATGAAAATAAGTCACATAATACTTTACTAACTTTTTTTATTTAATTTTTTACTTTCTTATTTCAAAATTGTCAATTCCCAAACGAAGGAGAGAGCACTCAATGAAGAACACTTTCCATTTTTTAACTATGAACACCTAAAAATTTTAATTATGGGCGGCGGTCAAGAGAAAACCACAGGAGAGTGCGGCAACCTCCCTGCCATCTCCTTCCGATCTCATTCAGCGACGGAGAAGATTGGAGCGGCTTCGCGGGCTTCGTATGCAATTTAGGTGTGTTTCAGGTCTTATTCTTCATTGTTTGTTTTTTCCCGTGTTGTTCTGTCCGGCTGAGTTTTCTCTGATCGAGGGTTTGGTCTGTTTCGTTTGTGAATGTGTATTGGCTTGTGATCGTTGTGTTTCACAACTTCTTCTCTATCTCGGATCTGGTGTTCATTTGACGGCCATTAATGGAGAGCTTAAATCAGGCTTATGGAAGGATGTCAATTGAGGATGAAGAAAGCAGAGATCTGGTGTTTGAGTCGGGTGCCTTGTAGAAGTCAAAAAACAGCAAGGCGGCGGCGCTCCTGAAACAGCACCACCTAAAATTCTGATAGACAAGATGATTCCTTTGGAGGTGGCTGGTCAAACCTCTCATCCCTTCCTGATGACTGGTAAAATCGGAATGCTTCTTTGGAGATGGCTGGACAAACCTCTTCTCCCTTCTTGATGGCTGGTAAAATCAGAATAGCATCTTTGAAGGTGGTTGATCAAACCTCTTCTCCTTTGCTGGTGGTTGCAAAAACCAGGAGTTATGATTCTATTTGTTATTTCCAGTTTAATAACTCTAATTTTTTGTCAAATTGTTTTAGCAGCAAGTGCAATGATACTGTTAGATTAGTCTATGATGCAGGGTTAGCAAACTTGTCGAGTCCTCAGGGCTGATCAGTTCTATGTCTCATCTCAGGGTAGCTCTGAGCTATTGGTTTGCTTTGTATCTTGTCACTTCCATTATTATTAATAAATATTAATAAATAAGTGTTATGCTTTCAAAAAAAAATAAACACCTAAATCCTCCAAATTAAACACCACTAGTTCCTTAATTCCCCATTAATCTACTTATATTCTCCATATAGTGTTAGATCAATTCTAAACACAAATTTATCTAACGTTATTGCAACTGAGGGTTGTGTAGGAGTAAAATGAGTGTATTATAAAACAGACATGTTTTATATAGTTTAAATACATTATGACCATGATAACCTTTATCAATACCCTTCATTTCCACAGTTCCACAATAATACTCGATATATAACTGTGATGATGATGACACATTGACACATGAGTCTTCGAATCTGTGCAGAACATCTCCTTAAAATTTACAATTACTCCGGATTTATAATTAAGTAAATTAACACGATTGTTTCTTGTATTTTTAAATTATAGGCCCAACTAATGTGCATACACTATATAACGTGTAACAAAGCTTGGTAAAGAGCATGCCCCATCCAATCACAAATACATTATAGAACAAAAGTTTGTTTACCCTCAAGTTGTCATGTTTATCGATGTGGAGATTTTTCTAACTAGGAGACAAGTAGACTGAACACTGTACAGTGTACACAGCATCACCATAACCCCCTAATGGTAAATTGCTAATTTTCTCAGACTGATTTCACAGAGGAACTGACATTACAAAGCTATGTCAATCTAGTAGTTTACTACGTGCACTTGAGTAATTATGGAATGTCCAAACCTATGCGCACTCATTCCCTTGGGGAGAGACGTTTAAAGGTTTAAAGTTTAAAGTCTCAGAAGAGTCCATCTCTGCCTTCAGAGGTGTTGAGTTTGAGCCCATCTTACAGTCAGCCTGTAATGATTCCAACCATGTATCAACCTGAAGAAATGAGGTTAAGCAGCTGTGACATTTGAAAACTTTTACACCTCGAATATTCAGTAAGTCATTGGAATAGAGATGAAATGAGGGAAAATACCAGTACTCTGGATGCACTAGAGCATTCGTATCGCAATCCTTGACGAGTTAAAATATAAAAGCCATGCCGAGCTTCCTCACTTTCCCGCACAAGACAAGCCAGTGGAGCTACTTCGACCACATCTGACAGCAAAGTGGAATCCTGAGGACTCATATCTGCAAAAACAATTGTCAACGGATGGAATGTACATAGCACAATGCAACAAGAGAAACATTAGTTCCATTACCTGTAGAGCACATATAGAGATAAAAACATGATCCGTGAAGGACAATGAATCTTGGAACCCAGTCATCAACTTCAGCATCATCAATGGGAGGAAGTTCTCCGGGTAATGCTGCCCATCTCTGTCGAAAAGATATATCACAAAATACCCATTGGGTATGTAAAACACAAAACATAGACTTGAATCAATTCGGCCTAATAGGAAGAGTACCTGAAGTGTATTTTTATATTTGACTGATGTGAGATTGTCTAATGGAGCATAATGGGAAATAAGTGATAGAAGAGGAGAGTAGCGTACCATTCTAATATAAAGATATCCACAAAGACGGGCCGATCGTAGTATTTCATCAACATGTTCTAATCTGTACGCAACAAAACTATTAGCTTTGATCACATATATCTTCACAAGAGAACTTACTACAAGTTAGTGTATTAAGACTTACGTTTTATCCTAAGATAGCCCAAAGCCTTATACATTAGTTCTTAATTTCATAATTAGTTGAGGTGACACAAATCTTCAACATAGTAAAGATAAAAATTAGGAAAAAATCACGAAAAAGTTTATAAGACCATTACAAAGGTTCTACTCACTGAGCTTTCAGATGTGACTCTCTTTCTTCTAAATCATTAATTTCAGATCGCAGAGATGCAACCTCTACTGCACTTAAAACCACCTGTGTTTGATAACATTAATAAATTATAATACCATTAAAACCAAAAAATGCAATATCACAGTTATGGTGCATTAGTGCATAACAATGCAATAGGCAATATAATTAACCTTTTCCTGGCCATCAGTGTCTGCAACCCAGGGTAATCTTCGCAGGCTTAACAACTTCAGCATTGATAATGTGCTCTTTAACTTACTTTGGGTCCACGACCCGCTGCACGATCTAAAAGACTTGTTGTAACTATTTCTCGAAGGGGTAAAAAGAGTTGGGCTCTCAGGACAGTCAACACCTGATGTTGAAGCTTGAAAATGTTCCTGGAAAACTTTTATTCCAGTAGGACCATCACCCATGCGGCTAATTCTTTGATACCTACGACACCCAAAAAGTGTACTATCAAATCATCACACACAGGCTAAATATGAAGATAGATATAAGTTGTTCACGTGTACGACATTGTGTCACTCTGGACTTACTACCTCGGTCCCTCCGACATCCTTTAGAATGAAACTTCAAATCTTGATATATTTTTACAACCTATTACGCTCAAAAGAGCAACTCAATCTGACTAAAACTCAAATTGAGCATAGGCTTTCCCAGATTAGTCTACTCTCCATCCACCTATAAATTCATTCCTATCATAAAATCATTAGAGTGAAGTGTTGAAGCTTATGGCATAATCTACAAATATAATCGACTTTGTGGGATTGGATTGACATGTTAAAATGAGATCCATTACTTAACCAAATCTGAATTTATTTTTTAAAAGTTATCTAATCAAACAAAAACTGAATCTTAATTAAAATCCTGGGTAATAAACTAAGCAGGCAGAATTAATGTAACCACTAGCTGGATAATAATAATACTCAAACATCACTAGCCGTAACATTAGGAGTTATAACTTTTCCATAAAAGTAAATTGACTAGTTTCAGTCAAACGCAATATCAGAAAAGGAAACGATAGAGTAGACTTGGTACAAAAACAAATCGATTTCTTGAGAAAAGTCTTAGGAACGGACCTCGTCGTAGCTCAACGTTTGTTATCGGCGGAAGAAGTTGTAATAGAGAAGGAGCGCTCCACGAGAAAGTTCGTCCGGGGTATAGTCGTCACACGAGACATCAACAGAGATCGAAACAACCACGTACGAAAGCTATGATATTGTATTATTGTCTGGTCCGGTAAACAGAGGAGTCGTACACTACCTGGTTCTTTAAAATAGTTTTAGGTGAGGGTGGATTCTATGGAAAATTACAATTTAGGGATGGCAGCCTTGGCGGGGGTCATGTCGTGGAGGACTTGGGGCGCCATGTAGCACCCATAGGGGTAGGCGAAAACAAGTTTTGGAGACACCATAAAATAAAAAAAGTAGGATACGGTCATTGAAAATTGTGGGGATGTATTTATAAATACTCCTTTCGTTTTTTTTAATTGCAACAGTCCACTTTTCATGTTTGTCAACGCACAAGTTTGACCATTAATATCATTCATTCCTTATTAGTAAAAAATTTATAAATTCAGATTTTGAAAATTTCAAATGAGCAGAATTTAACAATATTTTTTAAAATTTTATTTATAATACATTAATAAATAAAATATAGTCAAACTAGAATGTGTAAATAGTGCAAAAGGTCCAACGTTGCAATTAAAAGAGAACGGAGGTAGTATTAAAAATTACATTTTTTTGAAAATGTATTGACATATTATTCTCTGACAGACTGCTCGTTCATGGCATTGAAACATTTTACATTATCAAGATAGTTAGAAATAAATTCATTCTTTATCTCAGAATATAAATAAATATAGTCAATAACTCATTAATTTAAAATGAGAAACGAGTCAAATAACCACAATTTTGAAATTAAAAAGTTCAAGTACGCAAAGTTCTTGGATAATGGAGATAGAAAACAATACTCGAATAAAAAAGTAAAAATTCTAGTACATATTTCCACTAGAGCTACTAATTTTCACGAATAACATCGTCTATCAAAAGGACAACCTCCAATTTCAGTTCATCTATGGAAAGGTCGGCGATCTCAAAGTCATATATCCTCCATGCTCCAAAGTCATCTCCACCAACATCCCACATTCTACTTGTCATCCATATACTTGATTGTGTAATTTATTTTGAATTTTTCATTTTTTAAGAATTTTAATTTGTTATGTAAATTTTTGTTGTCTTTTTATTAAAAAAAAGTTGATACGTGTATCCGTCAGGATACGGGTATCCAAAATTTTAAAATAAATACCAAAAAGTTGGAAACTTTTGATAAATTACAAATACAGTCCGAGAACGTATGGTACGAGTATTCTAGAGTATATGATACAGGAACGTTTCCGATACGCCGATACGGTTCCCTAATGAAGTATTTGTGCTTCATAGAGAATGGGTCATGTCGCCCGCTTCCAAACTCGACAAATACTCCGTAATATTTGTATTTAAGCCTGTCAATTGGGACGGGTCTAGACGGAGACCCGACCATGATCCGGTTATTTTTAAAAGGTTCTATATTTTATTTTGTTTACCCCGATTAGGATCCAGACCGATTAACATTTTTAACAATTATCCCCCTTAGATGATTAACCATGAGACACATGCATAAATATCCAAGTTTACTACCGTTGAAAGGACCGAACTGAGCGAATAACAAGCATATCTGTTGATCGATTCAAGTAATAATTAATATTGAAAACAAAACTAGTTAATATAAGATATAAAATAGGAATGTAATTAATATTCAAGGAAGATAATTAAAGAAAATAACTCTCAACTTACAAATCATAAGCTTCAATGTAACAAAACCAAGATGGAAGGATTTAGCACCTCATTTGGGGACTAAACATGCTAGAAAATATAAAGAAAACAGTCAACTAAACCGAGCTTAATAGTATATGTGAATTGGTGACTTTAATAGGAAGGAAAATGATGTATTTATAGGCTTTTGGAGGTAGTAGAGTCTGATACCCGACCGGGTATATAGGATACTTGATTGGGTCTTCAAAGAAGTTTCCCAGAAAGTGACATTTCGGGACATATTCGATCGAGTATGTCGGCATACCCGGTCAGGTATGAGCCAAATCTTCAAAATCTTGCACGTTGTTTTGTCCTCTAGATTCTGATTTTGTCACCCGGATCAACTCAATACCCGATCGAGTATTGTCTATACCCGAACGAGCATAAGAAATATTTTTTCAATCTTCTTTTTGTCTTGTCCATTTGCACTTTCCTTGATCTTTTAGGGTCTAATCTTTATCCTTTAGATGATCTTGATCTGTTTTAAGTTCAGAATAATCATAGTCTAAACAAAGTACAACTATCTAGAAAATAAAGTAATTATATTAAAAGTGTGTAATTTCTATAACAACAAACAACGAAACTAATTAAAAATGTGGAAAATTCTACGATGCACTCCTAAATTTTGAGTGCACCGGTACACACCTTTTCTTATCCAATCACATTTTAGTATTGTGCTACTAAATATGATTAATGACTTGTAGTGAGGATTGAGTTATTAGCCTAAATATGATTGAATTGTTTCTTAAATTTCTAAATAGGACTATGTATATTTTTATTTTTTAAATATGACTTTTATACAATACTAGCACAGCACCCGTGCATACGCACGGGAAACAGTTGATCCTTATATATTTATGTTCATGATCTAATTAAATATAAAAATGTTTTTTTAGAATTCTATATCATTTAAAAAATGGAGTACAATAAGTTAATATCAAAAAGTATAAATCCATACCACAAATATTCAAAGTAAAAGAAAATTAAAGTAAAAAAATCAACACTATCCATTAGAATTTGATACGTAATAATTAGCATTGTTGGCAACAAATAATAAAATATTGAACTTAATTGTTAGAGTTTTGAAAAAATGCTTTAAAGAGAACTTTTAACATCTAGTGCTTTTCTCTTCTTATAGTGTATTAATAAAATCATCAATCCATATTTCCCCCCTCGATAACGGCATACATATAAAGCTTTACATGACTAAAATATGTCTAGGTAGAAAAATTTCTTCTTTTTCCACTGATAGAGCTAGATCTTTATTGAAAAATGTCTTCACATAAGCTTAAAAGGTCTTGAGATAGAAAATATGAGAGAGGAAATTCTCCTGATCAGTTATTATTTGTTTATCTTATACCTAAAACACCACATACGAAAAAGAAAATTTCTCCACTCAATTATTAGTCTGCTAACCTTATATTTAAAAGCACTACATATGAGAGTGAAATTTTCCACCTCAATTATTAATCCGCTTATCTTATCTTATACCTAAAAACACTACATATGAGAGAGAAGATTTTTCCACTCAACTGTTATTAATCTGTTTATCTTCTTATACATAAAAACACTACTTATGAGACAGAAAATATTCAGGTCAATTATTAGTCTGCTTATCTTATCTTATATTATACCAAAAAGCACTACAAATGAGAGAGAAAATTTTCTCGTTCAATTATTAGTTCGCTTATCATATATCTAAAAATACTAAATATGAGAGAGCGAATTCTCCCGCTCAATTATTAGTCTGCCTACCTTATTATACTTAAAAGTAATACATATGAGAGAGAAAATTTTCCCGGTTAATTATTAATCCGGTTATATTATACGTAAAAGCACTTCATATGAGACAGAGAAAATTTTTTCGTTGGATTATTAGCCCGCTTATCTTATAGCAAAAAGCACTACATACACGTAAGAGAGAAAATTATTCCGCTCAATTATTTGTCCGATTATCTTATCTTATACCAAAAAGTCGCACTACACGTGAGAGAGAAAATTCTCCTGTTCATTTATTTGTCGGCTTATTTTATACGGAGTATCTAAGAGTACTGCGAATGAAAGAGAAAATTCTCCCGCCCAATTATTAGTCTGCTTATTTTATTCATAAGAATACTACACATCAGAGAGAAAATTCTCATGTTCAATTATTAATTCGCTTATGGTATACCTAAAAGCATTATATATGAGAGACGGAATTCGCTCGTTCAATTATTAGTATGTTTATCTTTTCTTATAGCAAAAAGCACTGCATATGAGAGAAAATGTCCCTGCTTAAAATTATATCAAATTTCATATTTTTTTATTATCTTTCATATGACACCAATATTGTATTTATAAATATATAAATATTAATTTAACTCTTTAAACTCATGTTTTATAGTGTTATAACTTTTTCATTTGTCCAGTTTACGATCATTTTTTCGTGCACATTAATCTAGAGTGATAGGTTAGAGTAAAAATGCAAAATTTCCAGTGCAAAGAATAAAATCGTAAATAAAAGTGATAGAATTTGTGCTGTTTTATTATAAGTTATCGCTTCAGATTAATAGTGCGCACGGTAAAAAAAAGATCATAAACTGCATACATTATCAGAATTTATATTTTTTTATTTATATACTTCCTCTGTCTCTTAAAACATTGTAAAATTTGATTGGTATAGAGAATAATAAAGTAAAAAACTGTGTAATTGAAAGTTGTGCGGAGGAGAGAGAAATAAAAAGAACTACAAATTAATCGATTAGAAGAGAAAATGGCAAAGTTTTTGGGACAATAGAAAGAGAAAATATGACAAAGTTTTAAGGGACGGAGGAGGTATATGCAATATTAGTGCCGTATGAATGATAATGAATTATTTGTCCGCTTATTTTATCTTATACCAAAAAGTTTTGATAAATACTACTTGAAGTACAAATGAAAAAGTTTTGGTATAAGATAAGGTAAGCGGACAAATAATTCATTATCATTCATAGGGCACTAATATTGCATATACTTTCCCCGTCCCTTAAATTTTGTCATCTTTTCTTTTTTTATTTTCCCAAAAACTTTTCCATTTTCTCTTCTAATCAATTGATTTGTAATTTCTTTTATTTCTCTCTCCTCCGCACAACTTTCAATTACACGGTTTTTTATTTTATTACGGAGTATTCTCTATGCCGATCAAACTTAGCTTGACAATGTTTTAAGAGACAGAGGAAATATATAGATAAAAAATATAAATTCTATTAATGTATGCAGTTTATTTTCTTTTTTTACCATGCACACTATTAATATGAAGCGATAACTTATAATAAAATTGCACAAATTCTATCACTTTTATTTATTATTTTATTCTTTGCAATGGAAATTTTGCAATTTTACTCTAAGCTATAACTCTAGATTAATAGTGTGCACGAAAAAAATGATGGTAATCTGGACAAATGAAAAAGTTATTCCACTATAAAACATGAGTTTTATTAAAGAGTTAAATTATTATTTATATATTTATATATACAATATTGGTGTCATATGAAAGATAATAAAAAAATATGAAATTTGATATGATTTTTGTGACAATCAGATTACAAATAAAAAAGATGCGGTACTTCAAAAAATTAACGGATTTTATTTGATTGGGAGCTATCATTTGTTTTAAGAATTTTAATCTAGTAATAAAGAGGTGAGAAACAGGGATGAATTTTTTTGTTGAGTTAGTTTAGAAAGCCACATGGCATTTTTATAGGAAATGAGCAAATTGTGGAGAAATTTTATATGATTAATGACTTGTAGTGAGGATTGAGTTATTAGCCTAAATATGATTGAATTGTTTCTTAAATTTCTAAATAGGACTATGTATATTTTTATTTTTTAAATAGGACTTTTATACAATATTTGTCCTTCCTAATATAAATAAGATTTAAATATTTTTTAGTCTCTGCAAATATAGTATCCCTGCAAAATTATTTTTTTCTTTTTCATTTCTAAAATGTATGTTAGTTTTTCTTTTAGTCCATCGCTGATGATAATAATGGAATTTAATACGTATTTTAAAAATGTGAGTAATTAGTTTTTATCTTTTTAAATCTCATATTTTCCTCAAAAAATTTATAGGGATGAATTTTTTTAGTGATACACTAAAAACAAAATAATGCATAATATACAAGGATGAAAAACATTAAAAAATATTGCAAGGACTTAAATCATATTTAAACCTATAAACAATTGTCCCCTAGTTCCCTATGTCGGTGATCCGGATCTGCGGCGTCGGCGTCAGTGTAGGCCAAATCTTTAGCGGTAGAGGCCGGATCTTTAGCACCGGCGGCCGACGTGGCCAGATACGGTCAGATGTATGGTGGACGGTGGTGTTTGATGGCAAGATGTGTAATGTCGGTGGTCGGATCGGTGACGCCCAGATCTGACCAGATGTACGGAGGCGGCGGCGGCCAGATGTGTAGCGCTGGCTGCCGGCGGTCAACAGCGATATTCGGCTGCATTAAATTTTGTCAAGCTTCAAGGAGTACTTTCGTATTCCTGTTTAGAATGCTTTTAAACTTTGCACATACTTTGACAATTAAATACTCCGTATTTATTTATTCCTATTTAAATAAATCTCCTTTGACGATTTTGTTCAGTTTAATCTTTTTTTTCTAATCCGGTGAAGGATCTAAATGCAAAAATGGCAAATTATTATGTTTAGTTAATGAGGATATTAGGTGGCGTAAAATTAAGATATAATGAGATGAATGGTTAAAAAGGATGATAGGTGATTAAAAAAGATGTGTATCGAAACACACCAATGATTTTGACTTCTATGCGTTCAAGTGATTTTGCGGAGGAGGTTGATTGTGTGGTCGTAGTTTGACTTCTCGTAAGGTACGTTGTGTGTCATCCATTCATCCAATGATGGTGCCATATAAATATGGAGTACATTGCAATTAACACTCAAACCTATTTGCGTTATTTATCCTTTTCTATTTCTTCAAATTAGGTTTTTTTGGCATTGAACATGTGCAGTAAAAATTGTGATATATAGTGTTTTGAATATTGATAATGAACATGACAATAAAAATTGTGATATATATGGGCAGTCAAAAAAACATGGGCAATAAAAGAATGCATTGACGGGAAGTGCAATAATAATGACAAGTAGTGCAATAATATAATGTAGAGCAGTAACATCGGCATTAAATGCAACAATTTTCTATAGGTATCCCAAATTTACCTCATTTCCTACCCCATATAAAAACCCTCTCCCCTCCCTCACTTTTCTTCTCCCCCTCCCCCACTTTTCTTCACCTTCCCTCTCTCTCCTCCCTCTTTTCTTTTTACGCAGCCCCCCTCCCCCCATATTCTCCCCTTTGTTTCTCTTTTCTCCAAATCTTGATTTCTTTCTCCATTTCAACATCTCTCCATCAAGTCTTCCCATTTTTACAATCTTTTCTCCCTCCAAGCTTCTTCTTCTACTTCTCGCCTCTTCTGCTTTTTTTTTTGTTTCAAATGCAAGAGCTACAGTAGATCTGACGAAGGGGAGAGCTGGGTGACGTTGGATAGCTTGACATGGGGAGACAACGACGAAAGTGCAGACCAAGAAGCTTTGAATGACTTGAGAAGATCTACTTTTCTTGATTTTTTTCTTGATTTTTTGGTGTGTTTTCGAAAAAAGGGGTTGTCTGTCTGACAGACAACTGTAAGTAAGTGTAGTGTCTGTATTTGTTAGTAAGACTCGTGAAGTTGTCTGTCATTTGATCGTTAGTTGTCTGTATTTGTTTCGAGTTGTCTGTCATGTTGTTGTGAGAAGTCTGTAAGAGTCGTGAAATTGTCTGTCTGTCTGTAATTGATGGTTAATTATCTGTATTTGTTTTGAGTTGTCTGTATTTGATTGTGAGATGTCTGTATTTTGTGATGTTTATTTTTTGAGATGTAATTAGTATAACGAGGCAAACATTAACTATACACATCCAGACAATAAGTATATACATACAGACATTACTTTATTGTGAATTACCATGTTGGAATATGTTTCATAAAGAAGACAGACAATACGTATAACTAGACAGACAATAGAGATAACCAGACATACATTATTTTCACCACAAATTACATACAACTCACAATGAAATGACAAACAACTAAGTATGAGTTACAGACAACTTCACAACTCAAAACAAATACAGACAACTAACAAACAAATGACAAACAATTAAATATCAATTATAGACATTTATTTTTCAAATGACAGACAATTTCAAGACTCTTACAGACACTGCACTTACAAGTTGTCTGTCTGACAGACAACCCTTTATATTTCGAAAATGCATAAAAAATGAAGAAAACAAAATAAAGAAAAGAAGATTTGCCGCTCAAGTTATTCAAATCTTCTTGGTTTGCCTTCGTCGTTGTCTTCCCTTGAGGTTGCATCCGAAATAGCAACCAACGTAGGCCCGCCGTCGACAACCGGCGTAGACCCGCCGTCGGCAACCGGCGTAGACCCGCCGTCAGCAACGTCACCGGTTGAAGTGGAGATAAGCACGAGAAGATTTAAGGTTGGAAGGGGGAAAATGGTAAAAATGGGAAAGATTTTGAGATGGAGAAGAAAGGGGAAGGGAGGGGGTGCGTGAAAAGAGGAGAGGGAGGGAGGAAGAGAGGTGGGGTGCATAAGAGAGGAAGGGGGAGAAGAAAAGTGGGGGTGAGTTTTTATATGGGGTAAAATTGGGGTATGGTTTGGGGTACCTATAGCAAATTGCTAAATGCAATATACTTTAATTAGACATAAAATATTATAACTATTAAATCTTAAAAAATGAAATTAAGAACTATATATAAATAAATTTCTAAAGTGGATGAGAAGAAAATTATGGGTTATACAAAATGTAAAATAAAGAATGTGTTCTTATACCTCTTGAATTATGGTGTAACTTCAATGTTACTTACTACCTCTGTCCCATTTTATGTGTCTTATTTGACTTTGGCGCAATTATTAATAAAGTGGTTGAAAATATAAAAATCGTGGTTGAGATTTGAGTATATAGAAAAGTGAAATATTGTGAACCACATATTCCTTTCCAAAAGAGAACTGTGACATTTATTTTGGGACAACCCAAAAAGAAATGTAAGACAAGTAAAATGGGCCTAACTATATTTTTCTATAAATAAGGATTTCTTGAAATCGTAAATAGGAAATTCATAAATATAGTTAGGATTATTAAACTTCCTATTAAGAATCTTAACTATATTTATAAAATTTCTATTTCTGATTTTCTCTATTCCTGTGATAAATAATAATATGACTTATAAATGCTTTGTAATAAATATTTATAGTATGTGCATATTACATCCCGTGCAACGCACGGGTGAAATACTAGTACTCGATTATAAGAGAGAAAAAGGTATGTGGCGAGACGAGAAGGGAGACGGAAGTATGAATAGATCGACGCACGAGGTTAGCGAACCTATCTAAAACTGAAATAAAAAAAACCAAAATTGAAAATATAAAAGTTAAAAATGAAAAGAGAAAATAAGAGGGACATTAATGATATGATCATATGATGGACATAAAATTTGACTCTGTGAGTAATTTGCACAATTAAATACATAAATATAAAAACAACTAATACAATTGGACTCAATGAAATATTTTCTAATAGAATTTATTTAACTTAGGTTTCCTTTTTTTGTAGAGAGTGTTGACGAAAGCTTCCCTACAAGGCTACACGCCATTTTGGATCAACTACCTCTTATCTAATGAGACCTTCTGCAATTATTAGTAATTAATGGTAATCCATATGTGTGTTTATGGAATTACGTCAATCGAGTATTTGTAACTCTCAAAGATAAATTAACTATCAATTCAATAAGAGACATGAAAGATGATAATTGTCAATACATGATCGAAAAGATTAAAAACTATCAATAAAATAACTAAAATATAGTAGTGTATTTTAATTTCTTTCATTTTTTATTTATTTGATCGCTAAATTTTGACGATTTAGGTTTATTAGTGTAATAAGTTTAAATAATATTTTAAATTTATAAGATAAAAAAATATAAAATTCATGATACTTAATATGTGTTGACTTTAAGTCCAACATAAACTAATAAATATAGATATAATATGTATGAAATGCTCTATTTTTACGTGGAAAATCATGGGACTTTTTAGGCTAATGTCCAAGCCCGCTTTTTCTCATTAATCCCCTCCTCACCATTTACATAGTGCAAATATCTTGGAACTCCATTAATGGAGCTTTGTTGCTAAGCTCTAAGAAGAAGCAGGGAAGAAGAGTAAGAAATAGAGAAGAGCCAAAAAAGGATCCCTAAGATGGAAGCCAAGCTTCCTATTTATAGAAAGGGGAGGGGGGCTTTCTAACTTAATGGGCCAGAAGGGCCTTAATGGGCCGAAATGGGCCGGGTAGGCCTAAATGGGCCTCGCCGACTGGGCTCCATATCGGGGTGATGCCTTGGGCCTCTGAACAATATTAGGTCGGGATAATATTCCCCAACACAAGTCCCCCAGTTTCTTGAGTAGTGAGCCTCTGAATCTACTCGAGAAAGTATACTCTTGCTCCCGTCCCTCCTTGCCTTCCCCGAATCGGCGTCTTCGAATAGTTTTGGACGCAAGGCATGCATAAGTGGCAAGCGAGGGGCAGTCCCCGCATTAGGCACGGCGATGCAAAAGAACAATCCACTCGTGCTGCATAAAGTGGCGGTCCCGACCCTGAATGACATGGGCAGACCCGGCCGAGAAGAAGACACGACGGCGCTAAAGAGCCAACCGCTCGTGCTTCACAAGGCGGCAGACCCGACCCTGAATGGCATGGGCGGACGCGGCTAAGAAGAAGACACGACGGCGCTGAAGAGCCAGCCGCTCGTGCTGCATAAAGAGGCGGTCACCATCCTAGATTAAAGATTGACGAGCCCGACCTAGAGTAGGCACGACGTTGCTCAGGAGCCGTTTGAGATGCATAATACGACGACCGCCATCCCAGATTAGGAAAATAGATGAGCCCAGTCGAGAGTAGGCACGACGGCGCTGAAGAGCCAGCCGCTCGTGCTGCATAAGGCGGCGGTCGCCATCCTAGATTAAGGATTGACGAGCCCGACCAAGAGTAGGCACGACGGCGCTGAGGAGCCGTTCGAGCTGCATAATACGATGGCTGACATCCCAGATTAGGAAAATAGATGAGCCAGGCCGAGAGTAGGCACGACGATGCTGAAGAGCCAGCCGCTCGTTCTGCATAAGGCGGCAGTCACCATCCTAGATTAAGGATTGACGAGCCCGACCGAGAGTAGGCACGACGGCACTGATGAGCCGTTCAAGCTGCATAATACGACGGTCGCCATCCCAGATTAGGAATAGACGAGCCCGGTCGTGAGTAGGCACGACGAGTCGACGACTCTGAAGAGTCGTGAGTAGGCACGATGACTCTGAAGAGTCGTTTGTGCAGCATAAAATGATCAAGAGAAGAAAGGAACTCTTATTCCCCAACTCAAACTGAATCAACCGAGATTACCTGTCCGGTCTGATTTGGACGGATCACTCCAACTAATAGGTCAGGGACGGCTACCACATTCCACTAGCCGTCGTGACATTTGGGTAGCCCAAATGTGTATGCCACGCACTTGTGAACGCGATCGTAGAACCCCTTATCATTTGGACGGGGTGTTCCACAGACCTGACTCTAACAGACGTGGACCTGTCGGCCCAAGACCACTACGGGCCTCTATTTGCATTACATCATCTCCAACCCAGTTAGTATCCCCCGCTCAGTATTCTTATCGAACTGATCATTCTCGGCTGGCTGAAACGATGACTCACCCCAAACTCACAGTTCCATTTCCCCGTTCTTCCCACTAGAATGGTACGATGTACATATGACTGGGGTGAGAATTTTCGCCTCCAAACCATAGTTGAATGCGCCGTTCGGTTCTTCCGATACGGTTCATCCATACTAGTGGTTGAGGTGACACTCGAGGAGCCCTGATCTCCTTTTCTCTCGTTTTCTCTCTGGGTTTTCCAGATGGAATCTCGCATCCACCTCTTTTTATATATATACAGGGACTCACAATGATGATCACGTCATGCCGGGGTGGCCGATCGTGGAGCTACAAAGGAGTGGTTAGATCATCCGAGCAGTAGGTCTTCCTCCATTGAGCGTGAAGATGCCTTCGGAGCGATCAACATGTCGTGCCGAGAGGCCTATCATGATATGAGGACAGCGATGACAACTGCAGCGGCGGTCCATAAAATAGTCATGTTGTAAAGATGTCGGTACTAAGGATACCGATCTGGGAACTTGACCAACGGTCCTTCATCCGCGAGGAGCGGGGACGAGGCCGGTCTTCAAAATATGCTCGTCTCACGGCCCTCGGCCGTGATGATCTCCTTGAGGCCCTCGACCTCCTGGTGGAAGATGCTCGTCTCACAGCCCTCAGTCGTGATGGTCTCCTTGAGGCCCTCGGCCTCCTGGTGGAAGATGCTCGTCTCACGGCCCTCGGCCGTATGGTCTCCTTGAGGCCCTCGGCCTCCTAGTGATGCTCGTCTCACGGCCCTCGGCCGTGATGGTCTTCTCGAGGCCCTCGGCCTCCTGGTGGAAGATGCTCGTTGATGTGAGTTTTCTCGCACTTAAAATAGATTGTAGTAAAGGGTGTAAGTACGAGTATCGTCTCCACAGGGACGGTAAAAGGGAATCAGAAATCAATGAAATTCGGCAATTAAAAAAGAAATAAAAACAAAAAAAATGTGCGAAATTGGAATTTTTGGGAAATTAACTAATGCGAATAAAGAAATTAAACTAATGGGTTCTTTCTAACTAATGACGATAGGGAACGAGGATTGATTCTGGGGCAATCAGAATTCTGGCTGATCAGGCTTAATCACATGAAATTAATTTAATTGAGTCTCGCTAATCATTACTAAGTTCTAACCGTTCTCGCGGCGTAGAGTACAATAATTTAGAGAACCAGATTGATCTCTCATGCGACAGGTATCTAAAACTATTGCCAAAACGAACGAGCGTACGACCCCTTAATCGTTACTAATCTCTTAGCGAACGATTAAGTGTGTGTGAAGATGTCCTAGAAAAAATTAGATCTATCTTAATTTATTCTACAAGAAATTATAATCCTAGTGGCCATTCTAGGTTACAAGAGATATCAATTAAATCATTCAAACACAAATTAAAACAAGATTCATGCAATTAATCCATCATGAGTTTAGTCATACATCATGATTCACCCCTTCATCAATCCCAAATCCCTAATTAAAACTTACTCACAACTAATAATTGAAGAATCAATAGAATCGGGAAGAATATAATTAATTGTCATTAATTAAAAAGTAGAAACTTACAAATAATCCAATGGAATTGAAGAACTAAGATGGAAAAATAGAAGAAATTTCGTCCCTAGGCCCTCTCTAAGCTCCGTAACCAAAAACGGGGGTTTACGGGGTATTTAAATAGAAAACAGATCAATCCGGGCCGAAATCGGACACCGGGGGCGAAAAACTGCCGGGCACGGCGTGCCTAAAGGCCAGGCACGACCGTGTCTGGGTGACAGTAGCTCCCTCGCGATTCCTTCAGCATGCATGGCGTGCCTAATTTTGGACACGACCGTGCGTGACTTTATCTTTCGAATTTGACGATGCTTCCTTCGTGAAAGTTGTAGATAATAATGTCCTCTATTCACCACAACTTGAAAAACGGGACTTAGATCATCCAATCAAAAGATAAGAATAAAATGGTGGAAGGTCGCATTCTGAAATCGCAACAGTGATCATCTGATGTTCTCGTCTGTTTTCACCTTTCTCCTCTCAGATTCTTGCAATAGTGTCTTGATATGATTTGTATCCCTTGAAGTTTGCTTTCATATGGAACTTGAATCGTGTTCTTTGGATGTTTTTACAAAACGATATGCTTGAACGATTGACAGAAGGTCATCCTGAACGCCGTTTTCTAGCCAATCCTAGAGCTCTTTTATCATCGAATCTTCATCGTGAACCTCCCGGTGACCTCCAAATCTCTCAATTCTCTCTCGAATGCATCATCAACTCATCCCGATTGCTTCTCAAGCGCCAGTGCCGGACTCCAATTCCTGATTTTCACTCCAAACAATACAAAACTCGAACCAACACCCGGTAACTATGACTTGAGCTAAAAATGAGACTTGTGACACAAAATATTAGGGAAACCATAAAAAGTCGATCTAAACATGCATCAAATGCGTGTCTAAATACGGACTTATCAGATTCCCCCACACTTAAGTTTTTGTTTGTCCTTAAGTAAACTGAACAACGGGACTTACGATAATCATCACACGGAATTAAAACACTAGCATGCACATGTAGTTAAAGGGATATTCATAGAACAGACAGATAAAACCAAGAAAATTCTCCCCTAAACTACATCGTTGTACTCTAGTTGACATTAATGACAAGATTATTCACAACATCCTCAAAGCAGTGACAGCCTACACTAATAAACTAGCTACTGATCAGAAGGACTTGTGAAGGTGGTGGTGAATGGTGAATGAATAAATAGTCCCTTTATTTGTGAGTTTTGGAAATACCTGACAAGGACTTAATGCATTCAGAAATTTCAGGGCTATTCTTAGGATTAGGGAATTCAGTAGACCACAAATTAGGAACTAAAATTTAAACCTATGCAAAGAAGTAGACATGGTGTACAACTAAGCTAAATCGCCGCGGCACATTGGTGCTTGGACGTATACTTGAAGTACACGAAGGACTAATGCTAATTTTCAAATAGCCTCCAAGTTCAATTAATTAAGATAAGTTTCCTTGTCATGTTGGCACGAGAACGCCATTTCTTTCGAAAGATACCCAAGTCTCATCTTATTGTGCAAAACACTTACGCTTTTTGACCGAGTCTTCCATTCTCTTTTTCGCAAGGTAAGAGGTCTAGCTATATTAATTTTTTCAATTTTTTCAATTTTTCACTAGACATTACCCCATTCTAATCTCGCCCTCACCAAGGAAAATTAGCAATTAAAGTTCATTTAAACATGTGAATCCATGCCTACAATGCAATCCTCGAAAATATCAAATTCCTAAAAGTGACTGCTCTTGCCCCATTTGGGGCATAGGAGTGATAGTATAGAAATATGTTTGTTTATGTGTATAATTTTAACTAGTTTTATTTGTTGTTGTTTGGGAAATTACACACTTTAGATGTAATACTTTAATTTTCGTATTTGTTTGTAATTTGTTTAGATTAGGGATTTTCTGAGCTTAAACTAGGTAAAGATCATCAAAAGGATCCTGGAAAGGTCAAGGAAAGTGCAAGGGAACAAGAAAAAGTATAAATTTGGGGAAAAGGTCAAAAACCCGGTCGGGTTTTGCAAAAACCTGGTCGGGTTTGACTTGACCCGAAGATCAAATCTGATTTTGGAGGCAATTAAACGTGCAGGGCGAATATTTGGCAAAGATTTGTCTTTTACCCGATCGGGTAAATCAAAAACCCGATCGGGTAAATGTGACTAATGAAGATTCCGGGCACTTTCTCAAGAAACCCGATCGGGTTTCTAAAAAAACCGATCGGGTAAATGACCCTACCACCTCCAAACACCTATAAGTACACCCCTTTTCCTTCCCATTTGATCATCAATTCACATATACTCTTAAGCTCAGTTTAGAATAGCATTTCTTTATATTTTTCTAGCATGTTTAGTCTCCAAATGAGGACCTAAACTTCCATTTTTTGGTGTTGCTCTTGAAGCTTGTTGATTATTAAAGTTGTGAATTATTTTCTTAACTTCTTCCCTTGAATATTAATTATTATTTCTTTCCTTAATACTATCTCTGTATTAATGTTGGGGAGTGTTGCTAAGATGACAATTAGTCAACATCTTGACTTTAGTTAGATCGAGTAGTATTTTCTTCCTCTATATTAGTGTTGGGGAGTGTTGCTAAGATGACAATTAGTTAACATCTTGATATTAATTATAGTAGGATTCATCTCCTTTAATAATATTCTTCCTTGAATATTAATTAATTCCTATTCATATTTCATATTAATATTTTGAACATTACTTAAAGGATCAACTAGTTTTGTTTCATATATTAATTATTATTAGAAACGATCGTTGATGATTTCAAGAGTAAGTAACTTCGGTTTATTAATGCACGGTCGTGGTTGATAAACTTAAGAGGGATTAATTTTGTTGGTTAAACCGAAACCGTTGTGTTGAGGTTATCAATCTCAATTGATTTCATCAAGGAGTTAAGAGATTAAATGCTACTATCAAGTCGGTATATGACGGTGTTCTATACTTGACTAATAGTAAGGGTTATTAATGAACGGTCATTGTTAATAACTACCCTCGATGAATTGGATACACTCCTCGATTGAGTATTCGAGAGGGACAAAGTTATAGATATAACGATGATCGACTAAAATATATCAACAAGTGGAAAGTAGCAATGCCAAGTTCTTTTATCTTTGAATTAAAACACATATAGGTTGTTCATCTTAGTTTTTAAATTAAATCATTCAATCCCAAAACCCCCCTTTTATTTACTAGTTTCATAAAAAGAAAATTATTCCTTTCCCTGTGGATACAAACTCTACTTCACCTATACTACGTATTAGTGCTAGTATTGAATTTTTTTTGACGCACCATGACAAAGTGTTCATCAAATTTGGCGCCGTTGCCGGGGAAAGGCAATTAATTTTTCTTTTTATTTTATTTTAAGAAAAAAAATGATTCAAGTATAAAGATTTCTATTTTTTCTGAGCTTTGTAGTATATGGTTAAATATCGTTCACTGAACGAAATCACCTACCAATCAAACCCTGAAATAGAACAAGCCTTCGAGAGGTTTAGAAATTTATTTCCGCACACACCCTCAGAGGAATCCTCAAACGCTAGCTCTAGTTCTAGCGAATCTGAAGAGTCAATCACTATGGCTCAAGAAACAAGAACTTTGAGGGAGCTCACAGCTCCGAACTTGAACCAACAACCGTTATGAATTACCTTCCCTACACTCAACGAGGGTAATACATTTGAGCTTAAATCTGGGCTCATTCATCTTCTGCCATCCTTCCATGGCCTAAGAGGGGAAGATCCGAACAAACACTTGTCATAATTCCACATCGTTTGCACCAGCATGTGTCCAAACGGTGTCACTGAAGAACAGATCAAGCTGAGGGCCTTTCCATTCTCACTGAAAGACACGGCTAAGGATTGGCTATTCTGTCTTCCCTCGGGAAGCATAGATACATGGGCGGAAATGAAGAAATGTTTCCTTGAAAGGTATTACCCCGCCTCCGTCTCATCATCTTTAAAAAAACAAATAAACAACATTGATCAAAAAGATGATGAGACCTTATATGAATATTGGGAACTGTTCAAAAAGTTATGTGCTAGCTGCCCTTATCATGGCTACACCGAGCAAGACCTCATACTCTACTTTTACGTTGGTCTTGTTGATGATGATACAAGAATGGTGAATGCCGCTTGTGGGGGTGGCATTGTCAACAAAACTCCCTCACAAGCAACACGCTTGATCTCGGAGTTGGCCGAAAACTCTAAGCATTACAACGAGCGGTCCTCAACCCATTAAGTTGTCGCGGCAGAATCATCTACATCGTTAGAAAGTCAAATGGCCGGCTTGACTTCTTTTGTTAAGGATTTCCTTTTGAATCCTAGAAACCAAGAGGTCAAGGTCTGTGGCATATGCACACAACAAAGACATCCAACTGATTCTTGCCCAACTCTCCAAGAAAAACAAGTCAATGCCTTGGGTTTTCAGTCTCATCAACAAAAGAGGTACGATCCACACTCTAACACTTACAACCCCGGGTGGAGAGATCACCCGAATCTGAGATATGGGAACCCTCAACCACAACAAAATCAGCCCTTTCAACAATCCTTCCCAAATCACCAAGGCCAAACCTCAAGCTCAAATATGTCCACCGAAGACATGATCTGAGCACTTGCTACAAATATATCAACGATGCAACAAAATGTGGCTCAATTCCAAGAAACGACGAAATCTAGCATCCAAAACTTGGAAAATCAAATGAGCCAAATCTCAATCGCGGTGACCCGACTTGAGGCAAAAGACTCGGGTAAACTCCCATCTCAAACGGAGCAAAACCCGAGACAACATGTTAATGCAATCATGTTGAGGGATGAGACAACATTGAAAGAGGTGCATGAGGAAGAAAAGCAAGCTAACAATGGGGTTGATCCTGGAGAAGATTTTCAACCAAACGAGGAGGAACCAACGAAAACTAAATTGTAACACTGCCCCCAAGTAATATTACCTTGTCAAATTATGTATTGAACCCTAAGAAATGAATAAAAGCAGTTTTACGTAATTGTAAATTTTTTATCATTTCTTTTACGTGAATAGTAAAATTTACGTGAGGCCCACACCGGAAGTGGGGCCGCCCGATATTATCGGGACCACATATTATATTAATCTTGGACTAGATAATATGTATATGGTGGTGGATATCCTAATTGGGCCATGGCAATGGCATAGGGTTGACCGGTTGGTCAAATGGGGCCAAATTATCAGTATCGGCAATTTATCAGATAACAGCCCAAAAAAGGGATTTCAGAGACTTCTAAAATTAAAGTTGGGAAATGCATATTGATCCTAAGGTCCAATAATGATTGGGAACAAGTGTTATATTTTATTTGACCCGATAAAAAAAAATAATTAAAACAGTCCTGAAAATACAACTTTCGGGACCGATTGTACACTTGGGGACATAAAGGGATGACCTCCCACATGAGTGGGGGCCACCCCACGAATTTGGTGCTGCAAATGTCAAGGGGAGCCGCATAAAGAAAAGGGGTTGAGAGGAAAGGCATTAAATGGAGTAGGGTGTCCCACATGCCATGATTGTGAGAAATGCCAAGAAGGCATTCTCAATCACACCAACTCACCCCATTCGTATCAGGCATCAACCAAGTGAGAGAAGCTCTGCAGATAATCCATTTTCATCCATCATACACGCACCAAGTTAAGGGAGGAAGAAGAAAGGAAAAAGAGAAGAGAAAAGAGGAGTTTAGGTGGGAAAACTTGTGTTTAACAAGGTAATGACTCCATTAATCCCATTTCTTGTTCTTCAATCCTCTTATATGATTATTCAATCATATTTCACACCCTAGTATTGTTCTACATGTTTGGAAGTGTAGAATGAGGGGTTGGAAGGTAGTTCTAAGTCCAAGAACGGACTTAGAAGCCAAAGTGACGGGTTCGCCGGAAAATAACCTTTTTGAGGTTATTTGTATTACTATGGGTTTTATGATGATAAAACCTTGTTAGTAACTTGTCTAAGGTATTCAAGGAACTTTCACGGAGTTGAAAGGGTCACCGGAGTTGTCGCCGTAGTTCGCCGGAGTTTCGCCGGAGCTAAATCGGGAAGGCTAGAACTTCATAAGCTTCATTAAGGTGAGAAGACGGCTTTATGCTTTATAACTTTTGCGTGAGGCATGAGATTACCTAAAGTAATCAAAAATATTTTTTATGGAATGATTAAGGATAATCAAGTATTTTCTTATGCCATGATTATATATAAAACATAGTTGAAAAGCATGTTATTTACGTTTGATGATTAAAAATGTGATAAATTATTATGTGCGATGTTCCAGGGATCCAAAATGGTATTTTTTGATTGAGGACGTCAAGAAGTACATGTGTGTAAAATTTCACGTTAATTGGACTCCGTTTGGGTGGTCAAACGGGAGTTGACCGCCAAGTCAACTGCCATACCCGACCGGGTATTAACAAGTACCCGACCGGGTATTTGCTGAAGAATTGCCCCAGGGGGCTACTGCCTCCTATACCCGATCGATTATGGGTAGATACTCGGTCGAGTATACATTGAAAAATAGCTTTGTGGGCTACTGTCTCCTGTACTCGACCGAGTATAGGTGAGTACTCGATCGAGTATTGGTTTATGCTCAAAACGGGCAGTTTTGAGTAGGTTAACGTGGACCATTCAGGTGGGACCCGCCCACGTTGGTTCCTAAGGATTGTTATATGACTATAGGGCTAGGCATTGTCCATAGTTAAAGGAATGAAAGGTTAGCCATATCCAGGTTAGGATTTGGTTGAGGATAGACTGGGGATTGAGTACCCTTGGACGGTAAATGATCCAGAATACTCCAGGTGGGGTCGGGTACCCTTGGACGGTAAATGATCCAGAATACTCCAGGTGGGGTCGAGTACCCTTGGACGGTAAATGATCCAGAATACTCCAGGTGGGGTCGAGTACCCTTGGACGGTAAATGATCCAGAATACTCCAGGTGGGGTCGAGTACCCTTGGACGGTAAATGATCCAGAATACTCCAGGTGGGGCCGAGTACCCTTGGACGGTAAATGATCCTAAATACTCCAGGTTGGGTTGAGTGCCTTGGACGGTAAATGATCCTAAAACACTCGGTAGTATGAATCGAAGGTAGACTATAGCTTGTGAGCTAGGCAACCGGGAAAGGAGTGAGAAAAGTCAGGTAAGAACTTTATCTCTAAAAGACTCTTTAAGGTAAATGACCTACGGGTTGAGTATTTTACGAGTAGATGTCTCTCATCCACCCGATGATATATACTGTATATATACATATATATATGTATCACCCTATTTTTGGGTCTCATGTCTGAAACATTAGTTGACATATATATATAAGGCTTGGATGTTGTTGTATCTGAAACACTAGTTATTCTTCATATAGCCTGCTTGTCACTAGTACTTCTATGGAGTACTTACCCCTTCGGGGGCCCTCACATTTTTCAGGTTAAGGTTAGAGTCCTACTACCTGCACATTTGCCTAGGGTGATTGATCCAGGAGGAAGACGTGGTTCGTGCTTCCATTCTTATTTCAAATTTATAAACTGCTCATGGATTTTTGAACAATGTTTTCCTTAAAACAGTTGGGGTCCTGCGTGCCCGTGTTTGCCACGTGTGGCTAAGTATCAAACATATTATTATTTCCGCATTTGTTTGATTATGATATTGATGTTGATTGTATGTGTTTACTAATCGGTTTTGGCAATAGAATCAATCGGACGCCTTGTACAATTCAATAGGGATGAATTGTTGTTGTTCTTATCGGGTTGTACGGCGGTTGTCTACGTGGCTCGGATGTTGTCCGGGGCGTGACAATTAAGTGGTATCAGAGCCATCGATTTCTAAACTATATAATTAACCTCTCAATATGGTTATCCTCAAAAAAGTTTTGAATAAAACCATGAGCAAAATTTTTTGTACTTAAGGAACCGTTGGAAACCAAGTTATTGACCTCTTATTGTTAAGACGATACCCTTAACAGTTTGTTGGCCATCATGTTAGACCAAGGGGTGTCTTTTGTACCATTCCGTCACTTGACATTTAAGCGAGTCTAATGGCTCATTCCTTACTTCTTTCAGAAATGGAGGGTGGACGCAGAATAACTAGAAGGAACCCGACAGGGCATGTGCCGGGGGCCACCGGGCAAGCCACTCGGGCGGAATCACAGACCTCTAGGGGTAGAGGCCGGGGCCAAAGCCGAGGAGGAGGCCGAGGTAGGGGTCGTGGGCGTTCTACCACGCCGACGACAAGTAGCACGCACGTCGGTTCTGTGCACCCGTCATGGGCCACCGAACCGGACGACTTCACCTATGTTCCAAGCACGGAGCAAGAGGAGATCCCGTACAACGGGGAGGACTTTGAGGAAGAAGATGAGGATGATGATCCTCATTATGACCGTATGAGTGAGGTACTAGAATGGTACCTCGAAAATAAGGCAAAGAGAGAGCAGCGGTGCCAAGCTAGACAGGCTAGGCAAGCCGTGGGACAGGGGAGCCGGGGGGCTTCTAGTGCTCCATCTGGGGCATTCGGTGGAGATACGATGGTACGTATCTCCAAGTACCTCAAGGAGGCTATAGCCTTGGGGTGCAAGTCATTTGATGGCAATGGCGACATTTCTGAGGACGCCGACTGGATTAAGAAGCTGAATGATGCTTCCAGGGACATGCAAATTGGACTCGACTTGAAGTTGAGGGTTGCCACCAGGCTACTTGAGGGGGTAGTTGTTGTGTGGTGGGAAGGCGTGGAAGGGAAGTTCCACGGTGAATCCACTTGGGAGAAATTCGAAGTGGAGTTTTATAATCAGTACTACTCAACTTTTGAAGTCAATCTCAAAAGGAGAGAGTACACAAACCTGAAACAGGAGGATGGTTGCTCGGTGAGGCAATTGGAACAGAGGTTCCTTGACTTGGCACGATTTATCCCAGAATACTCTTTGGATGAAAATCGTATGGCCAATCACTTTTGGGATGCTCTACAGTTGGACATCCGTGACCAGACTACTTACCATCACAACATGACATTTAGCCAGATTGTCGATCAAGGGCTCCTTGGGGAAGCCCAATGGAACGAGAGGAAGTTGAGGGACGCCGAGGAGGCGAAGAAGAGAAGATGGGGAAACTCTGGAGAGAGAGTGTATATTCGATATGAATTTTGCGTGCTTTTCAATGGGGAAAGGGGCTGCTATTTATAGTAGTAATAAATGCCAGACAGGGACACGTGTCAAGCATCCGACGGCCGAGGGTCACCTCAATCAGGGTGGCACCGGCACTTGCATGTGGCCGCATTAAATGCGGTGGTTGGATGCGACGTTGTACTTGGTACGGTGATTCAGGCGCATGTGGAGAGGAGATTCTGTCGAGGAAGACGCCTTCGACTGTATCTATTGTGCCGAAGGCTCCCTGGGCCGGGGGCCTCTGTGTGTCGAGGGTTGTAGGTGCCGAAGGCTTGGTATTCAAACTCTGTCCTCCTGCGATGTTCCTGAACCAAATTATGTCATCGGTAGCCTTCGGTCATGGGGCCGAAGGCACCTCCTTGTGCACTGTGGGCTACTTAGAGCTTCATTTTGCAGCAGTGGGGGTACATGGGCCGGGGGTCCACGGGCCATATACTCCATCAATTAGCTAGGCTCAATTAAATTAAATTCATGTAATTAAGCCTGATCTGCTAGAAATCTGATTACCCCGTAATGAATCCCTGTTCCCTTCGTCATTAATTAAAAAGAACCCATTAGTTTAATTTCTTTATTCGCATTAGTTAATTTTCAAAAAATTCTAATCTCGCACAATTACATTTTATTTTATTTTATTTATTTTTAATCGTTGAATTTAGTTAATCTTTAATTCCCTTTTGTCCGTCCCTGTGGAGACGATGCTCGTACTTTCAACCACTTTTCTATAACCTTTTTAAGTGCGAGAAAACTCACATCAGTTGTCCTCCAAATTCAACCTGTCTGGAAAATTCCTATTCGAGGTTGCTGGTGTTCCTTTCTAACTTGACCTCCCAATAGTTGATACTGTAACCCCAAGTACGGACTGAGTTGAAAGCTTCAGTAGCGGGCCGTCCCATGTTCTTGTAATTCAGCCCATATACGTGAGATTTCGAATGCACATAGTTAAATCCCATACGGTTACTGACGTGCACTTTGTCGTGATGTGCACTTCAAAATAATAAATACAATACAACAAATATACGAAGTATATTGAAGTAAGGTTCGTATCCACAGGGAAAATAATAATTTTCTTTTACGTAACTAGTAACAAGAGGGGTTTTTGATTTGATTTAATAAAACTAAGATGAACAACCTTTATGAGTTTCATTAATAGAGATGGGGACTTGATTTTTCTTTTATCCACTTAATGAAATGTTTGTCGATCCCGGTTATATCTTTAACTATCTTCCACTCAAATACTCAATCGAGCAGTATTTCGAGTTTATCGAGGGTAGTTATTAATAATGAGACACGTTCATTAATAAACACGCGCCGTATATTAACTCGACAGTAGCAATAAAATCAAGATGAAAACGATTGAAATTGATAACCTCAACACAAGCGGTTTATTGGTTTAATCAACATAATTAATTCCCCTTAGATTATTAAACATGAGACGCATGCATTAATAATCCAAGTTTACTACCGTGAATGAATCGAATTAATAACAAGCGTATTAATCGATTGACTCTAGTAATAATTAATATATGAAACAAAACTAGTTGATCCTTTAAGTAATGCTCAAAATATTAATATGGAATATGAATAGGAAATAATTAATATTCAAGGAAGAAGATTAAAGAAAATAACTCACAACTTACAAATTCATTAAGCTTCAAAGTAGCAAAACCAAGATGGAAGAGTTTAGCTCCTCATTTGGAGACTAAACATGAAGAAAATATAAAGAAAGAGCTTGTCTAAACTGAGCTTAGAAGTATATGTGAATTGGTCTCTTTCTTTGGGAAGGAAGGGAGGTATTTATAGGCTTTTGGAGCATGCAGGGGTGTGTACCCGATCGGGCATCAAGGGCACCCGATCGGGTACCTTCAGTGGCTTCCTGGAAGCTCGAAAAGTTGGACATACCCGATCAGGTAATTCGGTCACCCGATCGGGTATGACACTCGAACGTGGTCAAATATCTTCCTGCATGTTGCCTTGTCCCGGATCCGATCCGATTTGATATTTCAACAAGGTACGCGATCGGGTATAGGTCATACCCGACCGGGTACAGACCAAAAATCAGGATCCTCTATTTCTTTTGTGATTTTGTACCTCCCTTCCACTTTTGGGGTTTCACCAACGGTCCCTTGAGTGATCATGGACCTGCTTGAGCTCAGAATAAACCTAATCTAAACAAATTACAAATATTTTACAAACTAAACTATTACACCAAAAGTGTGTAATTTCCAAAGTAACAATCAATCAAAACTAGTTAAAAACACAAACATAAACATGGAAATTACACGATTATCAACTCCCCCACACTTAGTTTCTTTACTCGTCCTCGAGTAAAGTCAAATGTTCACAAGTGTCAAGTCTTCCAAAGTTTCAACAATTTAAGAAGAAAAACACAAAGACCACCAAGGATAAAACATGAGTTTTAAGCTCAAATTACAAATGTCATCTTGGGTTTTATGGTCTTCTAATGCTCATCTTCTCTTCTCCTCCTTTCTTCTTCTTCTTTTTCTTCTTTTTCTCTTCTCCAAGAGATAATGTCCTGCAAAAAACATACATTTCTCTCATATCTCTCATTTTCCCTAGGAGCCTTTTCAGGTTTTCATCCTAGCATCTCTTTTCTTTTTCTTTCCTCACCACTCACTCATCATTTTTTGTTTGTAAGCCCTTCTTGCTTAGATTGCCCATTTTTTTGGGTTTTCAACCTAACTAGCATTTCATTTCTTTGTTGTGTACAACTATACAAGAAAGTAATGCTTAGTATAGGGTAAAAAACAGAGGGTGTGTAACATACCAAGAAATGAATCTTCCTCCCTCACACTTGAATCATGGCACTATCCTTAGTGCCCACCGGGACCGCCTTAAAAACCACCTCCCATCCCGCCCTCATAGCCCCCACCCCCGGAGTTTGAACCACCAAAGTTACCCAATTGAGTGGGGTCATTCCAAGAAGGTGGTGGGGGCGGAGCGGCCATAGAAGAGAAATTCCCGTGATGGGCCATATTTGAGTACATAGGACCATAAGTCCTACGATAGTCTTCTTCATAGCGGTGGAGGTCGGCTTGCTATAGCTCCTCCATTCTTTGGACCCCGCCCGTTGCTCCTCCCGGTAGTGCCCAATTTATTGTTGAAGTTGGGTGAATTGGCCTCCCATGTTTTGGTATTCAAGGCCCATATTTTCAAATCTGGCTAGTAAGGATTGTTGACCCGCCAAAATTTGTTGAAAAAAGTCTTGTGGTGGCGGGTTGTGAGGGGGGTTGGGGATGTCATTGTGGGCATTGTCTTCGCCTCCTTGGGTTTCTTGATGCTTGAGTAGGTCAGGTTGGTCCGGTTGGGCTTGAAGGTGTGGTGGAATGGCATTAGGAAGCAAATAGTGCGTGATTTCAAAGCTTGCCATTTTATACCTAAGTTTAGGTAGTGCGTCGCATGGGAGGGGAAAGTATTTGATGGGTTCGGGGTACTTCATGTGCCATTTGTAATGTTGGGTTCCATTGTGGTCCTTGTTTCCCAAAGAGATCACGCCCGCATTGGATAACCCACCAATGTGCATCAAAGTATCGGCGTGAATTGGAGCATTGTCCGTATAGCCGAATTTGGACACCAAGTGCATTATTACCCCCCAACCACAATGTTCCCGGTTTTCTTACAAGCTTCCTCCAAATGATCCCACATTAAATTACAAAGGTTATATGTCGTAGGTCTCTGAAAAAGGGCTAGAGTGAGTACGGCCACGCCCCCCATCCGAGTATGGTGATTGTTGGGGCGGTCGAGCAAAGAATTACACAAAAACTTTAGGAAAATCCGGAGAAGGGGATGTTGAACGTGACTAATGGAGAGTTTAGACGTGTTAACTTTCACTTCTCCGGTCATTTTTGACCATAAAGTATGAGCATCGAGCGTGCTTTCTGGTATCCCCCTCTCATGGGCCACGGGAATTCCAAAGTGTGCAGTGATAAGTCCATTTTTGTACTTATTTTTCTCATCAAATTTGAGCGATTTTCAGATAGAAAATAGAAAAAAGGCATGTTTTAGATATTTTGGTTCAAGTTTCATGAAATCAGGTGAAAATCGCATTCATAATATGTTTGGCAAAATTTCGGGTCAATTGCGTGAAGAAAGTGGCATTTTTCCCCAACAAATGAATTGCTACGGAAGTTTGAAAGATATGTTGACCAATTGTTCAAAAAGAAGAGTCCAAGAGATGAAAAAATCATGGAAGGAAGTTCAAAACCAAGAAGAAGTCGCCTATATGGCCACTTTTGATGAAAATGGACAATGCATAGAGACACATGTTCGTATTTTGATCATAACTTTGCGCATGATTGCTCAACGTTCGTGATACGAGTTGGATTACATTGACATCTTCTTTCTTCTATACAACTCTTATGAAGAACACAGAACCAAATAACAATTGTAGAATGGACATATTGCTCAAAGAAGTCAGACATTTGCAGTTGGGATGGAAAGTGACACATGCTCACCGTTTTGGTCATATCTCATAAACTACAAATTCAATGAATGTAATTCAAAAACCAGTAGTCAGACAAGAAAGAGATCTACAACTTTGGTAAAGAAAACTTTTCCATTTGACGTGAGGAGATCGATTAGGCGGCCTCCTTTTTGGGCACCTACGAGTTTTTGACAGTTTTAGCACACAGGGCTTTGCATGGCGACAAAATAATGGAAGGCTGCCGACAAGGGCCGGAAGGCGGCCGCCCTCCGTGGCCGTCTGAGTCGCGATGTGAATTTTGAGCTGCCGGTTGCTGAGACAAGACGGGAGGCGGCCAAATAGGCGTCCGCCCTCCACGGGCGCCTGCGGCGGATTTGACGCGTGCACGCAGCTTTGTCGGTGATTTGATGGAAGGCTGTCGACCATGGCCGGAGGGCGGCCGCCCTTCTGGCCGCCTTCCACAAAACTCTAGCTATGAAATCTCTCTTTCATACCCAACTCAAAACACACCATCTCACACCCAACTCAAATAAAAAAGGGTGTCTTTTTCCTCTTCAAAGCTCGGATTTCCACCGTTGTTGGACCTTCAACTTCAATCTTTCATATCTTTCTCATTTTAGCTCCAATTTGTAAGTTCTTTATATGAAAATTCATCTTCTCGTCGTGTAGATTCTGAATATGTTGTTTTTATTTCCCAAATATTTTTTAAAAATTCTCTGAATTAATTTTAAGAATTTCGTGTTTTCTATTTTTATTCAAGAAAAGTAGTTCTTGTTGTTATATTAATCTCCTACTTTGATAACCTCAATACCTAGTATAAATGGTGATTATTTGTGAAAGAAAAGAAAGTTTAGATGTTGAGAGTATTCACTTTAATATTTTCTTTTGTTGTTATTATTTATGATAATGTCTTATTTTATATGTAAAGTGTTAAAACTAGTAATGAGTTGTTGTAGTTAATTTACTCTTGGGCATGAGTTGAATTAAAGAATATGGGTTGACCTTGTTTGACTGAAAATTAGGAGTTTAACTAATTTTATGGACTAGTTGTTTAAAATGATTAATTTGATTACTTAATAGATTTGGTCATTTCATTAATTAAACTTTGGAAGATTATTTATAACTTGTCTATGAGATTATAAATAGTTTAAGCCAAATATATTGAGCACATTAATGAAGCCTAGAGATAGGATAAATTAATGAATAGAATTTAATCTTTGTCTATGAGGAAGAAATTCAATTGTTTAATATGAGAAAATTTAATTAATTAAAGAAGTTGCCCATTTTGTTAGCTAAAATGCGGAAAGTTATATCTATCTTGTCCATGAGATTAGAATATAATTTAGGTCAACCATTGTAAACACATTAATGAAGCCTAGAAATAGGATAAATTAGTGAAGGTAACTTAAATCTTGTCAATGAGAAAAGAAATTACTAGTCCAATCTTTAGTTATAAATACTCCTAATTATTAGGTCCAAGATAAAAGGATGTACCCATATTTTATAATTCAATTCATTGCCCTTCTTTGATCAATCCATTTAGAGTTTAATATTTTATTTTTCATTTAGTATATTTTTGAGCCATCATTAGTATTTTCATAATTTAATTTACTTTCTTTTTCAAAAACTAGTTTAGAAAATCAATCAAAAGTTTTAATTTGGAAAGCTTCCAATAATTTGCGATAACCTGTGACTAGACATAAAATCAAGAAATTCCTCTGCCATTCCTCAAGAGACACGATACTCAGGGAAAACCGAAAGGTTAGACTCCGTTTTACTACAACTCCGCGAAAGCGGTTATCAAATAGCGCCGTTGCCGGGGAATGGCACGGTGAATTCTTGATTTTGATTTTAGCATGGGCGAATTCAAGTTAGGGAGACTTTCTATTTCTTTTTTGTTTTGTTCTCACATGTTTGCTTGAGATTTTCTCATGGATTACTCAAGTGAATACTTTCATTCTCATCCACCATATCACTATCCATATAATGAACAACAAGTTTTCCAAAATAATCAAAATGAAGGATACTATGAGCAAGGTTATGAGGATAACAATCAATGGTGCGAAAAATCCACCTTTGGTGTATGGAGATTACCAATTTCAAGATAATTATTTCCACCAAGGGCAAAACTTTGAAGGCTATAATGATTTTTCCTATCAAGGTAATTATCATGATGATTTTAATTATCATGAAAATTTCCACGAAAGGCTAGAAAACCATTACATTAGCACAAACGAGTACTCCTACGAGAATGAAACTGAAACTTCACCTTATCATCAACACGAGCTCGAAAACTTAAAATCATCCTTACTCGATCTTGTGGAAGACTTAAAAAAGACAAGGATTGAACTAGAATCTCGTGACGAGAGTCTCGAGAAATTGTTTGAACAATTCATGTATGACAACGGACACAAAGTTCAAGAGGAGACATACGAGGTAGGTGTTAAATCTGAGGAGGGGACTACGGTAACTATGGGCGAGATGGTTCAAGAGGGGACATACGAGGTGCCATCACAACGTGGGAGCTGCCCACGGACGAGGAGAGGGCCAAACTTGCCAAACTCCGGGCCCCAAGCTACACCATCGAAGATGGCAAACTATACAAACGGTCCTATAATGGCACTCTCCTCCGATGCCTACATGATAAGTCCATTTTTGTACTTATTTTTCTTATCGAATTTAAGTGGTTTTGGACTGAAAAACAGAAAAACAAGGCATGTTTTATATATTTTGGTTCAAGTTTCGTGAAATCAGGTAAAAATCACATCCATTATATGTTTGATGAAATTTCGGGTCAATTTAGCACAAAATGCGTCAATTCGAGTAACAAATGATATCATACCGAAAAAAGGAAGCCGAATTTCAAAGTGGTCCAGAAGGGAAAGTTAAAGAGAACAAAATTCAGAACAAGACGGACAAAAAACCTCACAGGCGCCCAAATAGGCGCCCAGATTGGCCGCCTACCAGGCCGCCTACCAACTTTTGAAAAAAATCAATTTTGATCAACATTGACCGGACCGGAGAAAAACGGAAGGCGGCCGACACTGGACGGAAGGCGGCCGCCTTCGATGGCCGCCTGCGGCACAAGGCGACGAACCAACCACCGGCCGGTGGGATTTGACGGCAGGCGGCCAGACAGGAACGGCAGGCGGCCGCCTGCCGGACCGCCTGCGGCGGACGAGTTGACCGGCGTCACGTCCTGCCGGTGACGTGACGGAAGGCGGCCGGTCCAGGACCAGAGGCGGCCGCCTGTTTGGCCGCCTACCAGATTTTTTTTGCTATAAATACCCCGATTTTTTCTGAACTCAAACACACCTCTTCCAACCCTAATTCAGTTCAAAAAGGTCCTCTTCCTCGGCTATTTCCGCAGCTCTAAGGATTTTTGGGAGAGAGAAACTTCAATTCTTCATATCTTCTTCATTTTAGCTTCAAATTGTAAGTTCTTTTTATGTATTTTCATCTTCTCAACGAGTAGAATCTGAATCTGTACTTTGTTTTCTCGATCTGTTCTTCGAATTTTTCCAGAAAATTTATTTAGTATTTCGTATTTTCTTCCATAAATTAAATAAAATAGTTGTTGATGTTGAATTCATTCCAATTAATTATATAGTTGTTCACTAGCCTCAAGGTTGTGATTTATCTGAAAAAAAGTTAATTTTCACGAAGTGCAAGTAATTGTTAATTAATTTCGGTAATTAGGTGTTGTTATTGCATAAATTAAATTAATTACTTAAAAAGAGTAAAAAATTAGTTTCGGCCCTAATTCCAGTTATTTCACTGTAGTATCGCTCCCAGTAGTCAATAGAAAATTTAGAACGAATTTAGCCTATTTTTAATTGCCTTTTGTATTTTATAGTTAAAAGTGGGAAAATTATCAATTAGGGTTAAAATTGGATTTTTGGTTTAAAAAATCGTGGAAAATTCCGAAAAGTCATATTGTAGTTCCAGAGAGTTTATTTTGACAATATCTTATTTTTGTTTAATTTTTGCTATTATACATGTTTAATTCCTTGTTAATGTTTAATTTATTTACCATATTGTTGAATGCAAAAATAATGTTTAGTAGCTAAATTTGTTTTGGGCATGAATTGAGTAAAGGAATATGGATTGACTTGTTAGCCGAAAATTAAGGGTTAAAATTAATTAATTGAGCTAGTTATTCAATTTGATGAATTAGTAATTAATAATTTTTAGCCAATTTCATTAGTTAAATTTTGGAAAATTATTTCTAACTTGTCTATGAGATTAGAAAGTAATTTGAGCCATCTTTATTCAAGCACATTAATAAGGCCTAGAAATAGGATAATTTTAATGAAATGGATTTACATCTTGTCTATGAGAATTAAATTCAAATTGCTTAAATAATGAATTTAATTAGTTAATGAATTTGGCTATTTTTATTAATTAAAATTTTGGAGAATTAATTCTGCCTTGTCTATGAGATTAGAATTTAATTCAAGCCAACCATTTTTGAATACATTAATGAACCCAGAAATAGGATAAATTAATGAAAGTAATTTCTATTTTTGTCTATGAGAAAAGAAATTATTAGTCCAATTGTTGTTTTAATTCCCCTAATTACTAGGTCCAAGAATATATCCATTTCCAATTACTCAATTCATTGCCCTTACTTGCCTCAATAATTTTTTAGAATATTTAAATCCTAAATCTTTTAGTTGAAATTTGCTCCTAGTGTAATTGTGCAATTTGGCCTAGTCTAGAATACAATCACCCTTTTTGTATTGAAAAAGCTTCCAACAATTAGCGATAGCCCGTGACTAAGACTAAATTAAGAAAACTCCTCCGCCATTCCTCAAGAGACACGATACTCGGAAAAAAACCCGAAAGGTTAGACTCCGTTTTACTACAACGCCGCGAAAGCGGTTATCACTGCACCAGGACGAGGCCGACATAGCCATGGAAGAAGTTCATTGTGGCGTCTGCTCCTCACACCAGGGCCCTTTCAGCATGTCCCGGCGTCTCGTCGTCCAGGGCTTCTTCTGGCCGACGATGGCACGCGACTGCGCTGACCTGGCCAGGAAGTGCACCACATGCTAGGTACTCCAGAGGGCCCCTGGTCGGCCAGCTGTCAACTATGCCCCTGTCAGCACCGCAATTCCATTCTCCAGATGGGGGATTGACCTGGTCGGCCCCCTGCTCAGAGCCGCCGGGAATAACCGCTACATCATCGTCGCCGTCGATTACTTCACCAAGTGGGTCGAAGCGGAACCCTTGGCCAGCATCACAGGGGCCAGATGCCAAAAATTTGTTTGCAAGAACATCATCACACGCTTTGGCGTCCCCCAGGAGATCATATCAGACAACGGCACCCAATTCGAGGCAGCCCCTTTCCAAGAGCTCCTCCGAGAGTTTGAGGTAAAGCATCGTTTCTCCTTCGTTGCCTACCCTCAGGGCAACGGGCAGGTCGAAAACGCTAACAGAACAATTATGGAGGGGCTGAAGAAGAAGCTCCAGGCCGCAGGAGGTAGTTGGGTCGACGAGCTCCCCAACATCCTGTGGTGCTACAGAACCACGCCGAGGAGGGCGACAGGAGAAACGCCTTTCGCCCTGTGCTACGGCTTTGAAGCAAAGGCGCCCACGGAAGTTGCCATCCCCAGCCGACGGGTGGAACAATATGAGCCTGACACCAACGAAGAGAACATGAAGATTGACCTACACCTGGTTGACGAGAGGCGTGAGCAAGCTTACATCCGAGCAGAGAACTACCGGCGTCAAGTAAAATCATACTATGACGCCAAGGTACGTTCCCGGGAATTTCAGGTGGGGGACTACGTCCTCCGCCGGAGGGAAGCAAGCCAACCGACAGAGGGTGGCAAGCTAGCATTGAAGTACGAAGGGCCCTACATCGTCAGTGCCGTGGTCAAACTCGGCACCTACAAGCTTAAACGCCCGAATGGGTCCAATGTACCACGAACATGGAATGTACACCATCTGGTGAAGTTTTATCAGTAATCCGAAGGAGGTGTAGACGGCGAAGCCCTCACCCCTTAACGGGTTACTGATTGAACGCCACCCTCGGCCTCGAGCCACTTATGAATAAAATCATGTTCTGATTTTTTCTCTGGAAATTCAAAGTATAACATTAGCAGGTGCCCTCGTCGGCCACCTTAGAGCGAAAGGCTAAGGTCTGGCCGACATGGCCCCTTGCATTTGCAGCCTACGAGCGACAAGCTCAGGCACTCCATTGTATTTTGTATCAGCGAAGGGCTCAGGCCTAGCTGAGAGAGCACATCGTCCTGGCCCCGTAAGCCTAGAAGTGAAACACTCAGGTATGGCCGACGATGTCCCCAGGACGAGGGGCCCGCAAACGGCCCACGTCTTGAAACGGGAAGCTCACCGCGTCGTCCACGCACCAGAACGCAGGACGACAGGCCTGAAATCATGGCCGAGTTGACAAAATCCCAAAACTCAGGGATGAGCAACGACAGCCGTTGGAAACCGACCAAAAGTCTAGCCCGCGTCATAAATAGGCGACGGGACCCGCCCTGAGACCACGGACGTTATAAACGAAGTCCGAACCGGCCGAAGGACGAGCACACCCTTCGGCCGAAGCCTGAAAGAAAGATACCCCCCGAAACAAAAAAAAACATACAAGGGAAAAAGAGGGAAGCCGACGGCCGTGCACACTTGCCGGCCTCGAGCAAAGAAAAATAAAATCCCCACAATTCAGGCCCAATTTGGCCAAGTACATATCAGTTGAACACAAGTGTAGTACCACTGACAGGCAACATGGACGACACGTCCACACACTACAAGGGAATAATCAAGGCCGATACACACGCCTATGAAACCCTAACCTCATCGGTTGGGTGACACGCGAGAGGTGACCTTCATCGGCCATAGTCCTTTGAGGCACCAACGCTTGGTATGAAACAAAGCATCGCAATCCTGATGATGACCAGGACGAAGTGCAAGTAATTGTTAATTAATTTCGGTAATTAGGTGTTGTTATTGCATAAATTAAATTAATTACTTAAAAAGAGTAAAAAATTAGTTTCGGCCCTAATTCCAGTTATTTCACTGTAGTATCGCTCCCAGTAGTCAATAGAAAATTTAGAACGAATTTAGCCTATTTTTAATTGCCTTTTGTATTTTATAGTTAAAAGTGGGAAAATTATCAATTAGGGTTAAAATTGGATTTTTGGTTTAAACAATCGTGGAAAATTCCGAAAAGTCATATTGTAGTTCCAGAGAGTTTATTTTGACAATATCTTATTTTTGTTTAATTTTTGCTATTATACATGTTTAATTCCTTGTTAATGTTTAATTTATTTACCATATTGTTGAATGCAAAAATAATGTTTAGTAGCTAAATTTGTTTTGGGCATGAATTGAGTAAAGGAATATGGATTGACTTGTTAGCCGAAAATTAGGGGTTAAAATTAATTAATTGAGCTAGTTATTCAATTTGATGAATTAGTAATTAATAATTTTTAGCCAATTTCATTAGTTAAATTTTGGAAAATTATTTCTAACTTGTCTATGAGATTAGAAAGTAATTTGAGCCATCTTTATTCAAGCACATTAATAAGGCCTAGAAATAGGATAATTTTAATGAAATGGATTTACATCTTGTCTATGAGAATTAAATTCAAATTGCTTAAATAATGAATTTAATTAGTTAATGAATTTGGCTATTTTTATTAATTAAAATTTTGGAGAATTAATTCTGCCTTGTCTATGAGATTAGAATTTAATTCAAGCCAACCATTTTTGAATACATTAATGAACCCAGAAATAGGATAAATTAATGAAAGTAATTTCTATTTTTGTCTATGAGAAAAGAAATTATTAGTCCAATTCTTGTTTTAATTCCCCTAATTACTAGGTCCAAGAATATATCCATTTCCAATTACTCAATTCATTGCCCTTACTTGCCTCAATAATTTTTTAGAATATTTAAATCCTAAATCTTTTAGTTGAAATTTGCTCCTAGTGTAATTGTGCAATTTGGCCTAGTCTAGAATACAATCACCCTTTTTGTATTGAAAAAGCTTCCAACAATTAGCGATAGCCCGTGACTAAGACTAAATTAAGAAAACTCCTCCGCCATTCCTCAAGAGACACGATACTCGGAAAAAAACCCGAAAGGTTAGACTCCGTTTTACTACAACGCCGCGAAAGCGGTTATCAAATGGCGCCGTTGCCGGGGAATGGCATGGTAATTTCTTAATCTAGTTCTAGCATAGGTGAATTCTAGTTAGGGAGACTTTTTCGCACTTGCGACATTGGTATAAAGATTTCAGGATAAATGAATGCACACCCGCTCTAAAGGAGTGGAAGGGCTACTTGAACTTAATCCTGAACCTGAACGAACTTTGTGGAAAAATCTTTTGATCCACAAGAAACCAATCATGACGGACCAAAAGACGGTGCTGCAAAACCTCACGCCAAGCTTCATCGAGGATGATAGCATAAGCGCACCAACAATAGAGGCGGCCAACTTCGAGATAAAACCTGCCATTATCAACATGATGTCTAATCATCAATTTGGCGGGTCCAAACAAGACGATCCCAGGGCCCACATGCTGTGGTTCACCAGAGCGTGCCAAACATTCCGCTTCAACGGAGTGACTCCTGACGCTGTAAAGCTGACCCTATTTCCTTTCTCACTTCGAGATAGGGCATCTCTATGGTTGGATAGCTTTCCAACAGGACATTTCACGACATGGGCAGCACTACACCAGGCGTTCATGCAAGAGTACTTTCCTCCGTCGGCGGTTGCTAAAATTAAAACAGCAATCCAAAATTTTAGGCAATTCCCGACGGAATCATTAAATGAAGCATGGGATCGCTTCAAGGATATGAGAAACAAGTGTCCACTCACACTGATGGACCCTAGCAGCTTGATGTTCCATTTCTATAATGGGCTTCAAGTTGGAAGCAAAAAAGAGCTTGATTTCTCTTCGCAGGTGGGATCGTTCCTTGATATGGCGCCCGAAGCTAATGAAGCTCTGGTGGAGAAGGTTACTTCCAACGCAAGATACTGGTACGATGAAAGAACTCCAGTAGCCACAAAACCAGGCTATCTCGAAGTTGACCAACTCACGGCCTTAACCGCAAAGATTGAAGGGTTGGTGGTGGAAGTGAAAAATCTGAAGGGCGAAAACAATCACACCAACCAGGTCAACCACATAGGTGCTGCCCCGAATCAGCAACCATACCGTTACTTTGGGAACTCAAACTCTGCCCCACACTCATCACAATTTAATGTTTATTCGCCTGTTTCTAATTCTACTGAACTTGTACTCTCCTGTGAGATATGTTTTGGTCCGCATTTGACCAATTCATGTCAATTAGTTGATGATTGTAATGTAAGTAACAACAGGGAGGTAAACATGCTGGAATATGGCCGAACGAAACCAGAAGGGCCATGGGCAAATCAAGGTAATAGGGGGGGTAACACAAATTACCCTCCCCAGAATTACCAGGGGAGAAATTACCAGGGCAACCAATGGCGGGGGGATTACAACAATGGTCCTCCTCGTGGAGGTTACCAAGGTAACCAGAGCTACCCCATCAACAACAATCAAGGGCACAACTTCCACGGGCGAAGCTAAGGAGGGGCAGTAAACCAATCAACCCAGAACAATCAGGTTTACGTGCCCCCACATATACGACAAACAGAGGCGGCCCAAACCTCGGAGATAGGCTTGTTGGTAGCTGAACTAGCAAGGAAACGGGAGGAAATGGCAAAATACAGAGCTAACACTGACAATCAGATCAAAACTCTGATGATGCAAATTACTCAGAATAATGTTCCCGGTCGTCAGCCTGGCAATTTGCCTAGCACTACAGAACCTAATCCCCGTGAACATGTGCAAGCTATCACTCTCCGAAGTGGGAGACAAACAACCGAGGACAAGCAGAAGAACAATGAGGAGGAGAACCCTAGCATGACACCTGAAAAACATATTGATGCTCCAACTGAGAAGAGCATGGAACCAACATGCCCTAACACAAAGGTCACCATTGTCAAACCTTCTCTCCCGTTTCTTTCACGGGTTAGAAATGATGACGATAGTAGGAAGTACAACAAATTCCTAGACCTACTCAAACAACTCCACGTCAACCTGCCGCTGATGGATGCATTGGCGGAGATGCCAAAATATGCCAAGTTCTTCAAGGACTTGCTGACAAACAAGAGACAGCTGCAGGAGCTCTCAGTCGTGGACCTAAATGCAGAATGCTCAGCGGTGGTTCAAAGGTCAATACCTGAAAAGCTAAAAGATCCAGGTAGCTTCACTATCCCTTGTTCAATTGACAATTTCAATTTCAATAATGCTCTAGCTGACTTAGGGGCGAGTATCAACCTGATGCCCTCCTCTATAGTCGAGAAGCTAGGACTTGGGGAAATGAAACCCACCAGGATGTGTCTTCAACTGGCTGATCGCTCAGTCAAATATCCGAAAGGAATTATTGAACACGTCTTGGTCAAGGTTGACAAATTCATTTTCCCAGTCGACTTTGTAGTAATGGACATGGAAGAGGATAGGGAGACACCTCTTATTCTGGGAAGGCCCTTTCTGGCTACCGCCAGGGCCTTGATTGATGTCACTGATGGCTCATTAACTCTAAGAGTTGGAGATGATTTATGCACCTTCCGACTCTCCGATGTTATGAAACACCCCATAGATTCCTTGCAAGGATGTCATTTTCTTGATACTTTCGAATCAATTGAAGGATATCTATTTGGGGGAGAGAATGGACATGTAAGTGATAAAGCATGTCTGTTAAAAGAAGCAAACAGTGACAGGAGTGATGCATGCGAGAGTTGTGAGGACGTAATAATTGAGCAAGCTTCTCACGAAGTAATGTCTGAGTTCGGGGGGGGAGAAAAATGAACAAAACTTAAGAAATGACCACCCCCTTGAACTAAAGAAACTCCCTGACCATTTAGAATACGCATTCTTGGATGACGAAGGCAAATGCCCTGTCGTCATCGCCGCACACTTAAGTGAGGAACAAAGGGGCAAATTACTTGGAGTCCTTAAGACACACAAGCAAGCAATTGCTTGGAAACTTGAGGACATCAATGGAATAAGTCCAACCTTTTGTACCCACACCATCAAGATAGAGGAAGGGTTTAAACCTGTCGTCCAACCACAACGACGTTTGAACCCAAACATGATGGAAGTAGTGCGTGCTCAAATCGTCAAACTGCTGGATGCGGGTATCATTTACCCCATCTCTGATAGCCAATGGGTAAGCCCGATTCATGTTGTCCCCAAAAAGGGGGGAATGACTGTCACGAAAAATGAAAAGGGTGAACTTCTGCCCAGTCGAACTGTTACCGGGTGGCGAATGGTAATTGATTACCGCAAATTGAATGAAGCCACCCGGAAGGACCATTTTCCCCTCCCCTTCATCGATCAATTAATAGAGAGGTTGGCAGGCCATAGTCATTATTGTTTCCTGGATGGCATGAGTGGATACTTCCAAATTCATGTCAACCCGGAAGACCAAGACAAAACTACGTTCACATGCCCTTTTGGGACCTTTGCTTTTCGTAGGATGTCTTTTGGTCTCTGTAATGCTCCTGCCACTTTCATGAGGTGCATGATTGCCATATTTGAAAAATACATTGGCCACTTCATGGAGGTATTCATGGATGATTTCTCTATTTTTGGGGAATCCTTTGAAAAATGTCTGGAAAACCTGGAAAAGGTACTTATCCGCTGCAAGGAAACCCACTTAGCCTTAAGTTGGGAGAAATGTCACTTCCTTGTGAAAGAGGGTATAGTACTTGGACACAAAGTGTCAAGTAACGGGGTCGAGGTTGACCGTGCGAAAATTGAAACGATAGAGAAACTCCCTCCACCAACCACGGTAAAAGCCATCCGCAGTTTCTTGGGACACGCGGGCTTTTATCGTCGTTTTATAAAGGATTTCTCTAAAATCGCAAAACCTCTCACCCGGTTACTTGAAAAAGATGCGGTTTTTATATTCTCTGATGAATGTCACCAAGCTTTCCAAACACTTAAAACACAACTTATCAATGCTCCAGTACTTGTGGCCCCGGATTGGAGTTTACCTTTCGAACTCATGTGTGACGCTAGTGACTTAGTAGTGGGAGCCATTCTCGGCCAAAGGAAGGACAAGAACTTCCACCCGATCTACTACGCTAGCAAAACTCTATCCGGACCACAACTGAACTACACCACGACTGAAAAAGAATTCCTTGCTATTGTTTGTGCTTTAGAGAAGTTTAGGACTTACATCATTCTTTCGAAGGTTATTATCTATACCGATCATTCGGCCATTAGATATCTCCTCCAAAAGCATGATGCTAAGCCTAGACTGTTACGCTGGGTTCTTTTGTTGCAGGAATTTGATATTGAAATCAGGGACCGAAAAGGGTCTGCTAATCAGGCAGCTGATCACCTTTCAAGGTTAGATGTCGAATGAGCAGAAACCTTTGGAAGATGCGAGGTGGAGGAACTTTTTCCTGCGGAGAGGTTAATGGCAATATCCGCCAAGGAACAAACACCATGGTATGCCGACATTGCCAACTACCTTGTTGGTAACGTCGAGCCTACCGACCTAACAAGGCACATGAAGAGGCGGTTCCTGTCAGAAGCAAGGCACTATTTTTGGGATGATCCATATCTATTCCGAATTTGTGCTGACCAGGTGGTGAGAAGATGTGTTACTGAAGCTGAGGGAAGAGACATACTGAAACATTGTCACAGCGGTCCTACTGGGGGCCACTTTTCAGGGAATAGAACTGCCAGACGGGTTCTGGACTGTGGGTACTTCTGGCCCACGATTTTTAAAGATGCTAATGTATTTGTTTCCTCGTGTGATAATTGTCAGCGAATCGGGAACATTTCTAGGCGCAATGAGATGCCCCAACACTATATATTACCTTGTGAGGTATTTGATGTTTGGGGCATCGACTTTGTTGGACCTTTTCCCAGCTCAAGAGGGAACAAATACATTCTTGTGGCCATTGATTATGTTTCTAAGTGGGTTGAAGCTCAGGCCTGCGTCACCAACGACTCTCGAATAGTCGTGAATTTTCTGAAAAAGTTGTTTACGAGGTTTGGTGTGCCTAGGGTTTTGATCAGTGATAGAGGGACTCATTTTCATAATGACCCTATGGCCCGACTTTTGGCCAAATATGGAGTCCAGCACCGAAGCGGAGTAGCGTACCACCCCCAGACTCAGGGGCAGGTTGAGAACACTAACAGGGATTTGAAGTCCATTTTAGAGAAAACTGTTGCCCAGACCAGGAAAGACTGGTCAACTAAACTTGACGACGCACTTTGGGCATTTCGAACCGCATACAAAACCCCGATTGGAACCACTCCATTTCGCCTAGTATACGGGAAGTCTTGCCACCTACCCGTTGAACTCGAACATAAAGCACTTTGGGCGATGAAAAATGTGTGTTTCAAACTTGACGCTGCAGGAAAAGAACGATTTTACCAGCTAAATGAACTGGAAGAGTGGAGAGCGCAAGCTTTTCATAATTCCAAACTCTACAAAGAACGGGCCAAACTCTATCATGATCAACACATCAAGGCCCGTGGTTTCAATGCTGGGGACAAGGTGTTACTGTTCAACTCCCGGTTAAAACTCTTTCCGGGAAAACTGAAATCAAGATGGTCCGGACCGTTCACGGTCGTGAAAACTTACCCCTATGGCACCATCGAGATCGAAAATGCAAGCGGGGGTCCCTTTAAGGTCAATGGCCACCAACTCAAACTTTACCACGGTGGCCCGGTCGAAAAAAGCAAGGAGATTCTCTATCTCCAGAAATTTTGAACCAAAGGAGGAAATTCGTCAAGCTAGTGACGTTAAAGAAGCGCTCATTGGGAGGCATCCAAAAAAAAAAAAAAAAAAAAAACTAACCTTAAAAAAAAAAAAATGTTATTTTGTTTTTTTTGCAGATGTCTGGAGGAGGAAGCGACGATCCCATCTTTCAGGAGCCACCACTGGCTAGGCATGACCCAGTGCACGTACCAGATATCCCATTCGCTACTGATGCTGACCGCACACGCTTCCAGACGTGGGGGCAGTACCGCACCCTTCTAGCTCCCATGATCCTGGATCAGAGGATGCTCGAGGAATGGGGATACTGGGCCGACATTGATGCTCTACTAGGAGATTCCTTGTGGCGTGGGATTCTATCCATACAGGAGAGAGCCAGCTTCCCATTGACGATGGAGTTCCTATGCTCTCTACGCTTCACTCACTACGGCCACACTGTGCACACAGGATCTGTCATTAGGTCGGCGACTCAGATGAGATTCACTATCATGGGCATCGAGCACTCCATCGCTGTGGCTGAGCTCGGATGGAGGATTGGGCTCTATGCTCCTGCATATACACAGACAGACGAGTTCTGTGCTCTCCCGACGCATTTACCTGAGGCATTTGATATTGATGAGTTCTGGCACAGGCACTCCACAGACACCAGACCGTTCCTCCGCATGCACCCCCAGTCCAGCCGGTGGAGGCAGACTCACTGGTATATACTCTCCTTTGTACTCTCTTGTGGTTTTTTTGGACGACCTAACAACACGAACAGGTTGTCCAAAAAGGACATCCTATTCTTTTGGAGTCTGGTTCACCGCACCCCGGTGAATATGGCAGTCCTCTTGGCTCGTTTCTTCCGGAGTCAGGGGAAGAGTGTTCGCCGCACGATCCAGGCAGGGCCCTTCGTCACTACTCTCGTCCGGTCTTTCTATCCTGACCTAGACATTCCAGATCTACTCCCACTACAGGATAGCATTCGCATTCTTAGATCCTCATCCTTTGGGAACATGAGGATCAAGAAGAAGCGAAATATTCAGGAGCTGCCGGGCATTGAGCAGTCGACACAGCAGAGTAGCTCTTCTCGAGCCCCACCACACAGGAGACCTGGTGAGCCAGCCTCGGACATGCCTAGTGCCTCAGATTGGAGTGCGATGATGGACGCGATGAGGGGTCTTCAGACCTCATTCGTAGATTTTCAGGGTGCACAGGAGAGAGCATTTCGGGAGATGCGAGAGGCACATGCGTCGGCCCTGGGAGAGTTCAGAGATTATAGACTGGCACAGGAGGGAGCCAACAGGGATATTCTGGAGCAGCTAGAGACCCAGCGACTAGATATTGAGGAGATACGAGAGTGGCTGCGGCCTAGTCATGGATCACGGGATGACACAGGCGATGCCTAGATTTGCTTCTTCCTTGACATTTATTTTTTGTTTGTTTGTTTATTCAGGATTGGACATTGCGCTGCTCTTTTGACTTGAATGCTCTCACAAACTAGCTATGGATGCTGTAAGAATTTTTTTTATTCCTGTTTTCATTATTCCTCTTCACAAAATCTTTTCAAAACTCAAGTGTGAGGAAAGAACAAAAAAAAAATGTGCCTTTATTTCTAAACTTTGTGCAGACCTCGAGGCGAGGTCCAGCTCAAGTGTGAGGAGGTTGCGTTTTACACTCAAAATGTTAAAACCCTGTTTTAGATCAATCTTTTTACTATTTTTGATATGAAACATTCACCTCTCAATTGTTATCAATCACATAATAGCTTAGAGGATCACCCTTATTATAAGAATTTACTTTTATTATTATTTTTTAGAAAACTTGAAATTGTTATGGATTTTTGGTTGCGAATGTAAGGGGTCGATTTTGTTTTAATTGGACATTCATTTTATTCAAAAAAAAAAAAAATACTTTTTAATAAATCTCTTCAAAACTCATTGTTATAGGACAATTCCATCTCCGAAAAGGGGCTCTGTTTCATTCGTTAATCATAGTCTGTGAGAATGAAATATGCATCTACCATGGGATAACACCGCCAACAAGAGTCGAAAAGAGAAAAAAAAATATAATAATAATTTGTGAATAAGATAAATGTCCAAATTAGAATAATGAAAACCTTGGGATAAAGAATTGATTGGTGGTTTAACATAATCAATAGTTTTTTTTTTAATAATAATTTTAAATTCTTGTATTTTGGGTGATTTTTCTAAAATGTTTAAAAATTGACAATAAAAAGGGGGATTTTTGTTTCTATTTCTTTAATAGCAATTCGATTATGATTCAGTCAGGTTTTACCATTTTTTGAGTGTGTTTGCAACTAATTTGTCGCTTGAGGACAAGCAACGCTTAAGTGTGAGGAGATTGATAAGTCCATTTTTGTACTTATTTTTCTTATCGAATTTAAGTGGTTTTGGACTGAAAAACAGAAAAACAAGGCATGTTTTATATATTTTGGTTCAAGTTTCGTGAAATCAGGTAAAAATCACATCCATTATATGTTTGATGAAATTTCGGGTCAATTTAGCACAAAATGCGTCAATTCGAGTAACAAATGATATCATACCGAAAAAAGGAAGCCGAATTTCAAAGTGGTCCAGAAGGGAAAGTTAAAGAGCACAAAATTCAGAACAAGACGGACAAAAAACCTCACAGGCGCCCAAATAGGCGCCCAGATTGGCCGCCTACCAGGCCGCCTACCAACTTTTGAAAAAAATCAATTTTGATCAACATTGACCGGACCGGAGAAAAACGGAAGGCGGCCGACACTGGACGGAAGGCGGCCGCCTTCGATGGCCGCCTGCGGCACAAGGCGACGAACCAACCACCGGCCGGTGGGATTTGACGGCAGGCGGCCAGACAGGAACGGCAGGCGGCCGCCTGCCGGACCGCCTGCGGCGGACGAGTTGACCGGCGTCACGTCCTGCCGGTGACGTGACGGAAGGCGGCCGGTCCAGGACCAGAGGCGGCCGCCTGTTTGGCCGCCTACCAGATTTTTTTTGCTATAAATACCCCGATTTTTTCTGAACTCAAACACACCTCTTCCAACCCTAATTCAGTTCAAAAATACCACTTATGAATAAAATCATGTTCTGATTTTTTCTCTGGAAATTCAAAGTATAACATTAGCAGGTGCCCTCGTCGGCCACCTTAGAGCGAAAGGCTAAGGTCTGGCCGACATGGCCCCTTGCATTTGCAGCCTACGAGCGACAAGCTCAGGCACTCCATTGTATTTTGTATCAGCGAAGGGCTCAGGCCTAGCTGAGAGAGCACATCGTCCTGGCCCCGTAAGCCTAGAAGTGAAACACTCAGGTATGGCCGACGATGTCCCCAGGACGAGGGGCCCGCAAACGGCCCACGTCTTGAAACGGGAAGCTCACCGCGTCGTCCACGCACCAGAACGCAGGACGACAGGCCTGAAATCATGGCCGAGTTGACAAAATCCCAAAACTCAGGGATGGGCAACGACAGCCGTTGGAAACCGACCAAAAGTCTAGCCCGCGTCATAAATAGGCGACGGGACCCGCCCTGAGACCACGGACGTTATAAACGAAGTCCGAACCGGCCGAAGGACGAGCACACCCTTCGGCCGAAGCCTGAAAGAAAGATACCCCCCGAAACAAAAAAAAACATACAAGGGAAAAAGAGGGAAGCCGACGGCCGTGCACACTTGCCGGCCTCGAGCAAAGAAAAATAAAATCCCCACAATTCAGGCCCAATTTGGCCAAGTACATATCAGTTGAACACAAGTTTAGTACCACTGACAGGCAACATGGACGACACGTCCACACACTACAAGGGAATAATCAAGGCCGATACACACGCCTATGAAACCCTAACCTCATCGGTTGGGTGACACGCGAGAGGTGACCTTCATCGGCCATAGTCCTTTGAGGCACCAACGCTTGGTATGAAACAAAGCATCGCAATCCTGATGATGACCAGGACGAAGTGCAAGTAATTGTTAATTAATTTCGGTAATTAGGTGTTGTTATTGCATAAATTAAATTAATTACTTAAAAAGAGTAAAAAATTAGTTTCGGCCCTAATTCCAGTTATTTCACTGTAGTATCGCTCCCAGTAGTCAATAGAAAATTTAGAACGAATTTAGCCTATTTTTAATTGCCTTTTGTATTTTATAGTTAAAAGTGGGAAAATTATCAATTAGGGTTAAAATTGGATTTTTGGTTTAAAAATTCGTGGAAAATTCCGAAAAGTCATATTGTAGTTCCAGAGAGTTTATTTTGACAATATCTTATTTTTGTTTAATTTTTGCTATTATACATGTTTAATTCCTTGTTAATGTTTAATTTATTTACCATATTGTTGAATGCAAAAATAATGTTTAGTAGCTAAATTTGTTTTGGGCATGAATTGAGTAAAGGAATATGGATTGACTTGTTAGCCGAAAATTAGGGGTTAAAATTAATTAATTGAGCTAGTTATTCAATTTGATGAATTAGTAATTAATAATTTTTAGCCAATTTCATTAGTTAAATTTTGGAAAATTATTTCTAACTTGTCTATGAGATTAGAAAGTAATTTGAGCCATCTTTATTCAAGCACATTAATAAGGCCTAGAAATAGGATAATTTTAATGAAATGGATTTACATCTTGTCTATGAGAATTAAATTCAAATTGCTTAAATAATGAATTTAATTAGTTAATGAATTTGGCTATTTTTATTAATTAAAATTTTGGAGAATTAATTCTGCCTTGTCTATGAGATTAGAATTTAATTCAAGCCAACCATTTTTGAATACATTAATGAACCCAGAAATAGGATAAATTAATGAAAGTAATTTCTATTTTTGTCTATGAGAAAAGAAATTATTAGTCCAATTGTTGTTTTAATTCCCCTAATTACTAGGTCCAAGAATATATCCATTTCCAATTACTCAATTCATTGCCCTTACTTGCCTCAATAATTTTTTAGAATATTTAAATCCTAAATCTTTTAGTTGAAATTTGCTCCTAGTGTAATTGTGCAATTTGGCCTAGTCTAGAATACAATCACCCTTTTTGTATTGAAAAAGCTTCCAACAATTAGCGATAGCCCGTGACTAAGACTAAATTAAGAAAACTCCTCCGCCATTCCTCAAGAGACACGATACTCGGAAAAAAACCCGAAAGGTTAGACTCCGTTTTACTACAACGCCGCGAAAGCGGTTATCACTGCACCAGGACGAGGCCGACATAGCCATGGAAGAAGTTCATTGTGGCGTCTGCTCCTCACACCAGGGCCCTTTCAGCATGTCCCGGCGTCTCGTCGTCCAGGGCTTCTTCTGGCCGACGATGGCACGCGACTGCGCTGACCTGGCCAGGAAGTGCACCACATGCCAGGTACTCCAGAGGGCCCCTGGTCGGCCAGCTGTCAACTATGCCCCTGTCAGCACCACAATTCCATTCTCCAGATGGGGGATTGACCTGGTCGGCCCCCTGCCCAGAGCCGCCGGGAATAACCGCTACATCATCGTCGCCGTCAATTACTTCACCAAGTGGGTCGAAGCGGAACCCTTGGCCAGCATCACAGGGGCCAGATGCCAAAAATTTGTTTGCAAGAACATCATCACACGCTTTGGCGTCCCCCAGGAGATCATATCAGACAACGGCACCCAATTCGAGGCAGCCCCTTTCCAAGAGCTCCTCCGAGAGTTTGAGGTAAAGCATCGTTTCTCCTTCGTTGCCTACCCTCAGGGCAACGGGCAGGTCGAAAACGCTAACAGAACAATTATGGAGGGGCTGAAGAAGAAGCTCCAGGCCGCAGGAGGTAGTTGGGTCGACGAGCTCCCCAACATCTTGTGGTGCTACAGAACCACGCCGAGGAGGGCGACAGGAGAAACGCCTTTCGCCCTGTGCTACGGCTTTGAAGCAAAGGCGCCCACGGAAGTTGCCATCCCCAGCCGACGGGTGGAACAATATGAGCCTGACACCAACGAAGAGAACATGAAGATTGACCTACACCTGGTTGACGAGAGGCGTGAGCAAGCTTACATCCGAGCAGAGAACTACCGGCGTCAAGTAAAATCATACTATGACGCCAAGGTACGTTCCCGGGAATTTCAGGTGGGGGACTACGTCCTCCGCCGGAGGGAAGCAAGCCAACCGACAGAGGGTGGCAGGCTAGCATTGAAGTACGAAGGGCCCTACATCGTCAGTGCCGTGGTCAAACTCGGCACCTACAAGCTTAAACGCCCGAATGGGTCCAATGTACCACGAACATGGAATGTACACCATCTGGTGAAGTTTTATCAGTAATCCGAAGGAGGTGTAGACGGCGAAGCCCTCACCCCTTAACGGATTACTGATTGAACGCCACCCTCGGCCTCGAGCCACTTATGAATAAAATCATGTTCTGATTTTTTCTCTGGAAATTCAAAGTATAACATTAGCAGGTGCCCTCGTCGGCCACCTTAGAGCGAAAGGCTAAGGTCTGGCCGACATGGCCCCTTGCATTTGCAGCCTACGAGCGACAAGCTCAGGCACTCCATTGTATTTTGTATCAGCGAAGGGCTCAGGCCTAGCTGAGAGAGCACATCGTCCTGGCCCCGTAAGCCTAGAAGTGAAACACTCAGGTATGGCCGACGATGTCCCCAGGACGAGGGGCCCGCAAACGGCCCACGTCTTGAAACGGGAAGCTCACCGCGTCGTCCACGCGCCAGAACGCAGGACGACAGGCCTGAAATCATGGCCGAGTTGACAAAATCCCAAAACTCAGGGATGGGCAACGACAGTCGTTGGATACCGACCAAAAGTCTAGCCCGCGTCATAAATAGGCGACGGGACCCGCCCTGAGACCACGGACGTTATAAACGAAGTCCGAACCGGCCGAAGGACGAGCACACCCTTCGGCCGAAGCCTGAAAGAAAGATACCCCCCGAAACAAAAAAAAAACATACAAGGGAAAAAGAGGGAAGCCGACGGCCGTGCACACTTGCCGGCCTCGAGCAAAGAAAAATAAAATCCCCACAATTCAGGCCCAATTTGGCCAAGTACATATCAGTTGAACACAAGTGTAGTACCACTGACAGGCAACATGGACGACACGTCCACACACTACAAGGGAATAATCAAGGCCGATACACACGCCTATGAAACCCTAACCTCATCGGTTGGGTGACACGCGAGAGGTGACCTTCATCGGCCATAGTCCTTTGAGGCACCAACGCTTGGTATGAAACAAAGCATCGCAATCCTGATGATGACCAGGACGAAGCGGGCACTCATCACACCCGCGAAAGGATCAAGCAATCAAGAAACAACCTCTACTTGCCACAACATCTCGGATGGCCGACGCCGGCACTGGAACCAGGGCTGTTGGTCAAACGAAAGTTCTTTAGGGATTCGTTTAAGTGTTTCCCAAACACTTAGATAAAAAATCCTGAGAAAAGAAAGGGTTCCTCAACAACGAACCATGGCTAGCCGACGAAGGTAGGACCATCTCCTTGGACAAGCCGTTCCTTATCCAGCACCCTCATCGGCCACAAGCAAAGAAGTAAATGCCTCACATTTATACTTAGAAAATTATCTAAGTACTCAAATGAAGGAACTCTAGCCGAAGCGGGTACCAGTATACTCCAAGGCCGTTATCTACCCACACCTCTGCATGTGTACTTAGAAAAATTCTAAGTTCAAAAAGCTCAAGGTTAAGGTGCCCTTATCGGCCACAACACAAAGGATGCAGGCCGACAACGACACTGGCTCAAACACTTGGGACATCTCCCAGAGCATTTGTCAAAAATGATGAATCCAAGGCCCGGACGGAGTGGACACCACGGTCAAGGCTGAAAAGGGAAGCACCCATAGGGATCCAAAACACTTAGGAATTTTTTTTTAAAAAAAAATCCTAAGTGTTATGGTAGCCAAGAACCACCGGCCAAGCCGACAAGGCCACCAGGCCACAAGGAAGCAACGGTAAGAACCCAAAAACACTTAGGAAATTTTTCGAAAGGATCCTAAGTGTTATGATACTACATCAACACGGTCAGGCCGACCAAGCCACCAGACCGGGAAGAAGGCATCCAAGTGAACCCAAAACACTTAAGAAATTTTCTGAAAAAATCCTAAGTGTTATGGTAGTAAAGCAACGACGAACAAGCCGACCAGGCCACCGGAAAGGGTAGACTACCCCATGGACGTAGCGGGCACTCGCGAGGTGACCCAAGTTGTGACCTTGACACTTAGAAAAAATTTCAAAAACGAAATGACAAAAAGCAAACAAGCATACAAGGGATTCAAAGCCGAACAGGACGGCAATTTTTTTTTCATTGATAGTCAAGTTCATTACAATTGGGGGGCGCTACGGCCGTTACAACATTTGGCAAAAATAAAAATTAACTACAGAGTAGCCGATCAAGCCTCTGGGGCACCTCCATCTGCGGCTGGCTCTTCGGCCTCGTCGGCCCCCTCCTCGGCTTCAATCTCCTGGCCGGCGGCGGCTGCAGCACTTGTGGCGTCGTCCAAAAAATCAAACTCGGTGTAATCCGGCTCGCCAAGGCCGGAGCTTTCAATTGGGGACTCCTGCTCCGACAACGGAAGCTTTGCCTGCTCCTCTGGATCCTTCATCAGCTTCGGCAGCTTCAGGTTCCGTCTAGCCCACCCAGACGTATAGTTCATGGCTTTCAAAGCACGAGAGAGCCGCCGACACAGGAGCCTTTGCATCCGCTCCTGGCCAAGGTTATAATACACGGACATCTCTCGGCTGAAATACTCCTGTCCGGCAGGGGAGTTCATTCCCCAACTCTCAAGCCTGGCGGCCACCACCTCGTAGCACCAGGGGAGCCTCTCATCGGCCTTCCACCCCTCGGCCAGGAATTTCTCGACGGCCTCGTCAGCAGCCCTCACAACGGCGGCCTCGGCCTCCGCCTTCGCCTTGACGGCCTCCTCGCTCTTGCGCCGCTCGGCCTCCAGGGCCCTTTGGGACTCCTCGAGCTCCCTTTTGCTCTCCTCGAGCTTGGCCAGGGCATCGTCCCTGGCTGTGGCGGCTTCATCGGCCCTGGCCTGCAACGCCCTGGCATCCTCCCGGAGCCGGTCCAGGCAAGCAACCGCCTCGTCGGCCGAGGCGGCCTTCTGCTCCAGCTCCTTCAAGCGAGCTATCTCTCGGTATTGCCTCTTGTGGCTCTCCATTAGCATGAAGGCACTCTGCAGAAATAAGGGAAACAAAAGTCAGGCAAATGGTTTTACACAGACGACGAGAAAGACAACGCATAAGGAAGGTAACTTACTTGGACGAGGAGGTCCATGCCGCCCTCATAAATATTCACGTCCCCGAGCTTCCTCAAGTAAGCCCGATCCTTGGCCGGCATGGCCTGTGCCAGGACGTCGTGGCCAAGGACGACGTCATCGAAGACACCCCCGCCGACGGGGTATTCTACCATCTTCTGGTAGGTGGCACCGGCAATCTCTTTGCCGACCCTCTTCGTCCGTGGCTCCTGGACGAGAGGTAGTGATGGAGCTACATCGCCAGCAGCGGTAAGGTCCACGACAGGACCACTATCGTCCACGCTGGGGACAGCCAGAGTACCGTCCTCAGTAGCCGGAGAAAGGGAAGGAACCCTCTTCGTCTTCTTAGAGACGCTCAGGCCGGCCTCAGTTAACTTTTTCTGGCCGTCAGTAGCCGGCCTCTTCTTCTTTGATGGGGCAGGTTTTGGGGCCGCATCAGCAGTAGCCCCGCTCCCATCGGCCGCGGCACGTCTGGCCGCCTCGGCCGCCTTGGCAGCCAACTCCTCGGCCGCTTTGGCCTTGGCAATAGCCATTATGGAACGACGGTCCATGGCAAAATCTACAAAGGAAAAACACAACAGATTAGTAAGGCAAAGGACAAAAACATAAAAATAGAAAGCCGAAGAAATAATTACCGTCGGCCTCAGCAGGAATGCCCAAATCCGGGCCGTCGGCCTCTTCAAATGTGGTGGTCATCCTCGGCCAGAGTTGGAGGTCATCCTCCTTATCTCCATACAGGTGGTATCTGAAGAAGCCGAGGGCGGTCATCTTGTATTCAGTAACGTAATCCTTCACGCTCCTCGGCCCCCCTTCCAGGAAAGCCTCCACCTGAGCGTCCAAGATAGAGCTCTTCGGCGGGTCATGGAGATTGAACCTCCCGGTATGGCCGAGAGAGGGGAACTCGGTGCCACTCTCACCCAGGGATACGAAAACAAACTTGCTCTTCCACCCATGAATGGACGAAGGCAAGTCCGTGAAGCTCCTCTTCTTCGGTAGCTGTTGAAGAGTAGCGTAGGCCGCACAGTTCTTGTGGCTTCCTCGGCCGATCTGGTACAGATTCATGAAGAGGGCCGTTGTCGGCCTGTAGCCTAGCTCCTCACACCGGAGCAAAAACCCCACCATCAAGGAGTAGCTGTTCGGCGTCAGCAAGGCCGGAGGAAGCCCTACCATGTCTAGGTACTCAGTGATGAAAGGGTGAAGGGGGAACATCAACCCCTTAGCAAAACTCATCGGGTATACTCCAAAGTATCCCGGGGGCGGAAGAAGAACATGGTCCGTCGGCCTGGGTGCCCTAACCCGCCCGAACGGCCCCACATACATCTGGGCAACAAGATAGTCGGCCGCACTGCTCTCCGGCTTTATCAGGAATATGTTGGTGAGGTCCAGATAGGAGAGGCCCGGCCCATTCTTCGGCCTCCTCACCCTCTTCGGTTTAGCTGCTCCCTTCACGGCAGACACCGGCCTCGGGCACGGACTGACAGCAGAAGTGGACGCCCCGTCCACCACTCGGGACGCACCTACGTCCTCACCCTTTGAAGAGGAGGCGGACTCCTCGTCCTCGCCTTCCTCGTCCACCGGCTCTCCGGATTTGTAGGGACTTAAACACTCTATCTCCTCTTCGAACTCCTCGAGCACCTCGTAGTCAAGCGACCTCGTGGAGGGCTGGTCGTCGTAGGGGTAGTAGTCTTCGTTCAAGCTCTTCATAACTATTACTACGGGCCTAAGGAGACTAACTTAAGATCTAAGGGTGTTCAAACGCCTAACACTAGATCAACAACCTAGGAAGCAAAGTATGAAAAGTGAGGAAGATCGCGATGAACACTAACCTTGAACAACGAAGAACACGAAGAACAGGCTTGGGAGTTTATCTCTCTAGAAAATCGGCCAGCACTTCGACAAATTCAGAATGCAAATACGTTTTCTCTTCGGAGGGGGAGGGGTATTTATAGAACCCCCCACCCAACGGTCACTACACGTGGCACCCCCCCAATGGCCACACCAACGGCCACCAATGGGGGGCCACCACGTCACCAACGGGCCAAACTCAATATCAACAGCCCACTGGCAGGACGGCCTCTACGGCCTACACACGCTCACTGGCTTTACAAATGTCAGCAAGCGCCCACAACGTCCCACTTGCTCGCCAAGATCACAACTTCCAAACAATAAGGAGACGACAACGGCCAGGAACGTAACGGCCACAAGATCAAAGGACCCAAGAGCCCACAAGCCATCGGCTCCTTGTCATGACCTTTGATGATAACTCTCTACAAGCGATCTGCGCGCAAGGGTTCTCCCACAGGGTTACCTTGGCCAGAAAATCGCCATGAGAGTTGGATTCAGGGGGACTATGGAGAGGCCGCTTCGGCCAGGGACTCAAACAACTCCTTCACCCCTCACACTCCTCGGCCTGAAGCAGTGGGGGACTGGGGGACTACACCGGCCTCAGCAAAACAAAAAGGAAACACTACAAAGAACATGAATGTGACCACAAAGCATGGCCACATCATCCATACAGCACAACGGAACTTCACCGGCCAAAGGCCCATAACGTCGTTAACGACGGCCAACAAGCCACTAGAGGCAAGGACACTCATCGTCCTCCGCCAACAATTAATCTTGACGGGCCCTTCGGCCAAGAACACGAAGGCCAACCAGCAACGGCCAAAAGGAGTGCGCAAACACCCTCATCGGCCACCCAAAGGAAAGGACGCCATCGTCCTCAAAACAAGGAATAACTTCAGTGGCCTCGTCGGCCCAAACATAAACTTCAACCATCAACGCCCAAGCAAAACGTGCCTTTCAACGGCCACCATTGAAAGAAGGACACTCATCGTCCAAAGACAAAGACATCAAGTAAACAACGGCCTCCCTGTCCACAACAAGGAACAGATAACGGCCAAGGGCACCAAAGCATAGGAATCTACTCTCCTTCACTTCGTCTACGTCTCAGCTTAGAGAGTGGGGGACTCCTGATGGAGTATATGGGTCTGAGCCCCCGGACCCACATACTCGGAAGAACAGAAAGCACAAGGCACAGAGTGGCGCCCTCGTCGGCCAGGACGCCCCCATCGGCCGAAAAGGGGCCAACTCGGATTATGGTCCTGAGTCCAAGGAACCCGGGTGCCCTCGTCGGCCGTGCCCTCGTCAGCCGTGCCCTTGTCGGCCACGCCCTCGTCGGCCACGAAGACCTCACAGAATCGGATTTTATACTTACTCATTTGTGCAGCCCATTAGTGGCTTTGTATTCGGACCAGTAGCGGTCCAGTTGTAAATGGGCCTCCCAAGCCCAAGGCTTGGGAGCCCAACCCTAATTTTCTCTATAAATACTCCCCTTGGGAGTAGTTATAGGGGTTACGAATTCATTCTATTGAAGCATATTACTGCACTTCTCTCTCTAGCTCTCACTTCTCTCTAGAGATATACTCTATCACCAGTTGAATCTCCTAAGAAGAAAAGAATAACTACTGAAGATGCAGCACCTATAATCGCTGGCAGACCCAAAGTCTTCACCATCAAGGAGAAAGCTAAGCCGATAGTTGTTTCCAGCGAGACAAACTGCTCAAAGGACGACTATGACGAGGCGGCTCATACGATTAAAGCGTCAATCAACTCGAAAGAAGTTGTCATCCGAGAGACCAGGGCTAAGGTCAAAAATGACAAGGCTGCCAAGGCTAAGCCCCAGCCCCGAGCCAAAAAGAGTCTGTTTGATAAGGCAGACGAGCACATCTTTGTGGGCTGCGACTCCTTTATCCAGATAAGCCGAGCCGAATCCCTAAGCACAGGATCCGATCTTTTCGGTTCCCGGGTAGAAGTCGCAACATCTGGCTCAACTGCGCATGCACAGCCCTCTCCCAGCCACTCAATTGCCTCTCAAAAGGCCATTGTTTCAAAAGAACGGGACTCAACCCCCTCGCTGGTTCCTTCTGAATCAGTTGAGCATACAATTGACCTATCTCCCGAGGTCAAAACCCCTTCTTCTCTCACATCGAGTCTAGGTGTCACATTTCCCACATTTTCTTCATTTTCTAGGACACCTACACTATTCACTGCACATACAGGTGCACTCACCCTGAACGCAACAACCAGAGCGCAAGCTATGACGGTTGGAAGCCCTGCTACGCCCATAATGATTCCATCATTAAATGCAGGCCACACATCAGCAATCTTCACTGATGCTGTGTCAACAGTTACAACCCCCGTAACTGGTCACCCTACCTTTGAAGACGTAAACGTTCTACTGAATCGCTTCCTGGATTTCACCATTAAGCCATGGGTGCAAGATGCAATGACCGCTCTAGCACAGGAATTTAGGACCACCCAAGCGGTTCGGTCTGAACAGACACCACCCCAACCTTCCCCTGAACCGTTCATCTCCCATACACAACCCATATCCTCCACCCCTCTATCCCACCAATCCATAAACCAAATTCCTATCCCTTCTATTTCTCGGGGAACCCAGGATACAGAACCAGTATTCTCCCCACACCCGACCACACCCTCCATCGATCTCTCCTCCCTATCCTTTGACACACTAGCTTCGGCTTTGCTGAATAACCACTTAAATACCCCAGAAGACAACCTCACTCTTCATCAGCAAGCCATACTTGAAGCTGTTCTTTCTTCACCCGAAACCAAGAGCACTTGCAAGGAGAGTCTTCGTGGTCGCAAACGTTCCCATGAGGACCCCGATGATTCGGATCCTCATGAGGGGGAGAACAAGCGACCTCGATCACTTGAGCAAACTGCTCTACCAAGCCAAACTCCACATCCAATTCAACCTGAAACCTTAACAAACCAACAGCCACCATCCACAGCCAAACTATCTAGCATGGTCGAGCTAGAAATAACATCCCGAGGCGTATCTCCCAGAGATACCAACCGAGGAGGGGATGGAAGTCCTGATGATGTTACCACTGGTACATCTTCTCCATCAGGCCATCAGTTGGAACCCAGTTCTAAGCTGATGTCAACGGGCAATCCTAGTGAACCCGGTAGTGCTACACTGGAACAATCACCGCCTGAACAAAGAATTCCATATATTTCCCCAGGCAAAGACATCCATGATGCACTGGAAGAGGCGGTGATATACGACAAATGGCCAAGAAAATGGACAGAATGGGATGATCTTCGGGTTGAAGCCGAGCAAGAGGACATGCAAAGAAACTGGTGGCTACGAGAGCTGATCAACAAATGCTCTGAAGATATTATACGGCTCGAGGACGATGAACGCAAGGAAGGGGAGAATTACAAGGAATCCTAGAAGACTCTTGAATCAGTCGTAAGACAAACAGCGGGAAGACTTCCCAAGACAGAGAAACCCTGGGATAATGTTCGTATCAAAGCCCCCTTCCAAGAAGAAATCAGAGAACATATCTGGCGTAGACCAGACAAAGTCAAGCCACTGAACGAACTGAAGCTAAGAGGCCTTACTCACTTGAAAGGAAAGCAGGCTGGAGGTCATCTGCATATGTTGCTGCAAAGGTCAACTGGTACACAGAGAGAACTAATGGAACAAGATCTGAAGTCGAATATTCTCCCGATTCATTAAATTCTACAAGTGAAGGCTGAAGACTATCATGGAGTAACATTCTACACTTACAGACTTCAACGCACCGATGGGAGCGAATTCACTTGTCAAGAGAACGACTTCATCATGCTGAAACCGGATGACATCTACCAAATGCTCATGGCCTACAGATACCTTCCAGTCAGGCAGAGCATAGTATACAGCGAAGGCCTCGCAGCTATCAAGAGATTCATGCTTAGACAGATCCGAGTACACTCTTCACATGACCTACAGATGGCTATTGAATGCAATCTGAAGAAGACAAATCTGACAAAGCCAAGACTGTATGGTCCAGAACTTGAAGATTTCCCAGCCTACCACATCTTCTTCACACCGCCAGCAGTCACCTATCTGAACCACAAGAACGAAAAGCGTCTGATGGTAGTCAGTGAAATCGAGAAGTACTGTGACGGAACACTGAAGATAATCAGAGAGCAGATTCTACAGATGAAGGCAAAGCTAGAGGAAAATCTTCAAGAGGCATCGTCTTATGTTCAAAAGGAACACTCTACTGTAGAGACAATTTTAAAGGCCATTGACGATCGCCTCGAAAAGAGAAATGTGCTGAGGCAGTATGAACATGCACTTGGTATGAGGAAGCACTACTTCAAATCTCAGAAGCAATAAGAGAATGGCACTTGATCACAAAGGGGGAGATTGTTGGAGATATTTAATTGTGAATCAAGTTGGTCATAGATTAGCTTTATATTTAATCCTTGTATTTAAATAGTGCATAAATTAGATAGAAATCAGGCCAAGTGTTAGGCCCATTTAGACAGGCTAAAAGCCTGGTACGCCTAACCTAAACCTCGCCTATAAAAAGGGAGCCGAGGTTTAGGAAAAGGCTGAACGTCGTACTTATTATTCATAGCCTTACGCTTATCATTCTGCTGTACGTTCCACGGTTTATCAAAGAAGGTTTTACGGTGATTCATTCTGTGTTCATCTTTACGTTTAATCTTCCTTGTTAGATCAAGTATTCATTGCTGTTACAGAAACAGGGACTAACAGATTTGGACGAAATTGACCTCTGCACACTCTATGAACATCTGAAGCAATTCGTCAACGAGGTTGCCTGTGCTCAGGATCATCACACCACAAACCCCTTAGCTCTAGTAATGGAGGCTCAGCCAAGAAGGACAACCACTTCACTAAAGAAGAAAAAGAAGAAGGTAGTGGTTGAATCAGATGATGATGATGATAGTGATGATGACAAATCTGATCTAGAGGCTGAGCTAGCAGACTTACAGAAGAAGATGGCACTGCTTGCCAAAAGATTTGCTAAGAAGAACAGCTCCTCCAACAAGCTGAGAACTTCCTCCTCAAACTACAAGCAGAAGAACCATGATCAAGGATCTTCCAGGAAGGCATCATCAGCAGAAGAAGCTCCTAAATGCTATAACTGCGGCAAGCCTGGACATGTGATCAAAGACTGCCGCCTCCCAAAGAAGAAAGATGCTAACTTCTACAAGCAGAAGATGCTGTGGAATAAGCAGAAAATGCTGATGGTGCAGAAAGAAGAAGAAACCTCTGCCATGATTGCTAATAATGAGAACTGGGCAGAAGATTCTTCTTCTTCTGAGGAGGAGGAAGACAACTATGCCCTTATGGCACGTGTGGAGGGAGATGAAAGAAAGGGTGATGCTGGAATCCCCGAAAGCGAGTGCTCAACAAGCTCTGTAAGTACCTCACATACTTCCTTAAATAATCAAATGCAGTCCTTACTTGAAAAGGACAATCTAATCAAAGAACTAAAGGAGAGACTAGACAATAATCATAGAGTACTGAAACAGAATCTAGACCAAAAGTCTTCCTTAAGTGTTCAACTTGAAATTGCAAAAGATCAAGTCAAAAAGGTGTCCTCAGATTTTGAAAGCCTTGAACTGAAGATAGCTGAATTAACTAGGAAATTTGAGGACAGAGAACGGGAAAAAAGCACAGCAAAGGTTGAATGCGATTTTTTGCATAACAAAAGAAGAACGCTTTTAAATAAAGTAAAAGAACTAGAAGATCTAGCTGCTAGAAGAGGTCAATCTGAACAAACTGTTTTTCTGCTTAACAGCAAACAAAAGGATGACCGATTCTACAATGCTAAAACAGGACTGGGCATAACCAACCCACGAAATCTTAAGAAAGTTAACTGTCTTCAAATCTATAACAAAGATTACATGGGACTAGGGTTTGGCGAGAAAATGTATTTTCGAAGTGATGAAGACTATGCTGAAGCAGAAGAAGAAAAGAGAAAGAATCCAAAACCTGCGATTTCTTGTGATTATCCCTCTGTAAATGAAAAACAACTTTCAGAAGAAAAACCTACTTCCTGCTTTCACTACAAAAAAATTGATTTATAGAGGCAACTCTTCGAGGCAACTTATATTCCGTTGTCCCTAAAAGTATATTTTAGCATCATATAAGTTATGGTTGCCTCTAAAAACTATCATTTGACACAATCATATTGTACTTGCCCCTAAAAACTATCATTTGGGGGCAACCATATTGTACATGCCTCTAAAAATATCATTTGGGAGCAACATTTTTATGTCTGCCTCCAAAAGTTTGACGCAAAATTATAACTGCCTATAATCATTTGCTTCTAAATGTTTCTCGAGGCAACAACACATTGGCGCCTCTAAAATATATATTTAACGTTAACTAAATTCGGTGGTCTCTAAATGTGTGTATACATGTAATTGAATTTACGCAATAAACTTAACATTTTCTAAGATGTTTACTGACTTATTATTATTAATTTTATTGGGGAGTAAATTTTAATATTTTTGCTGCTCACCTTTAAATTCCGCTCGACTTAAATTTTCAATTTTTATTTTTTTATTATTTTTTTATTTTTTACAAATAAGAAATAAAATATATCAATGATCAAAGTTATACTTTTAAGCTTCTTTACAAGGTTAGTAAATGCAATTGAAAATAAAAACATATTCTATTAACAAAGAAAAGAAGTATTATTTTTAACATTTTTGTCTCTCAGCTCTTAAGCTTTTTAGTGGAAGACCTCTTAAACTTTGAGGAAGCTTATACTCCATAATATGTACTCCCGATTATTTTTATCTTTGCTGCTATTTAGCTGTATTAATTTTTGCCCCTTACTGATTTTAACCTCCCGCTTCTTCCCCAGTTCCCCTGACCCTAGGAACGTTTTCTTTTCCTTCGATTCTCTCTGCATCTGGCAAATACCACGAGAGTGAAACGCAGCCCTAAAGGATCTGAAACTCAATCGGCCAGAAAGCTAAGGGACATCCAGTCAGCGAGAAGAACGACTCCGTCTGGCCAGAGCACTTCAATCAGCGATTCAGATAACGGTGGTTGCTGGGCCGGTGTCCCTCCTCTTTCGAGCTTCATATTGTTCCTCTTCTCTTTCAAGCTTCATCATCTCATTCTGATTTTGTTCTCTACTTCACATCTTTAACAGGTCAGTAATATCTATCCTTAATTTCATTATCTCTTTGTTTGAATGTTGGGATAAAACCTAAATATGTATGATATCGATCATAGTGTTTCTCAAGAATGAGTATAAAGTTATGCTTAGATTGATATTAGAATTGAGATTCATTTCATTAGTCAAGTCTCTCAATACTTACTCAATACTAGTGATATATCGATATATGTATATATAGATATGTGTATGAGTCATGAATTAACTTGCTGAATTAATATATGTACGCACAGATTGCTAATTAATGTTATTCGGGATACCATCTAAATGTGTTTGAATCATTAATCTACTGTGAAATCAATCACAATCTGTAAACAGACACCACAATTAGATCTCAGTTTTCGTTTAGGTACATCCCACAGATTTGAAGATCGACTGTATCATCAGAACGGCTGGCCGAGGCCTTTACCTTATACTACTGATAGTTTTATATAAATAGATCTAGAGGTGAGTATTTGATGCTACAATAATAATTGCTATATGTTTTCTGAATAACTTGGGTCAACATCTGAAAATAAGCCAGTCTTTTTTAAGAATTATGTATATAAGGATTTCGGTGAGTTCTGCATTCAGTTGTATATAATTTTTACATACATTTGCTTTATGTGATTGATCTTTGAAGTTTGAACACCATATTTTGATGGGTTTAAGATCTCATTTTTGTTGGGTTTATTTATAATATTGTTGGTTTTCAGATTATTTGATTCATTTTTTTTACCTATTTTTTGATATTAATCTGTTTTATGATATATAGTGAAGGTCTTCTTTCCCAACATGTATACTTTAATATTTTGTTATAATCCTTTGGTATTTTTGATGTATCTCTATTATTTTTTGTATTACCTATTATTACAGGTTATCACGATTGATACTTTTGCAGGTGAGAATGAATTTAAATAGGCTTGGAATTGCAAAGCCTACAAAGCCTATATATTCATTAAACCTGGAACACTAGGTAGAGGACTTGGAGAAGGACTGAGTTCAATGCTCTCTAATAAATCTATGATAACTTCAACGTTTGCTACTGTCAGTATAAGGGCAGTATAGAGTGTGGTATTGTTCTTTGTCCTGCCACTAGTTCTGAAATAGATTACTTTTATTATGTCAAAGTATCACTAGCTGATTTTATGTTGTTGTGATACTTGAGTATGTTTTGGCTGCTAACTTAGTACACTACATTGACAGTTTTTGAGGGTGCAGGGGAATGACTTTTTTTTATTGTTTGAGGAGGCGTTGGTGTACACGGAACCATCTCATTTTAAGGCCTATTTGATTCTTTTTAGGATCTGAAGCAGTCTGATGCTTAGGACCTCTATAGTGAATTCAATGTTATTTACCAACCACCCTAAAATGAAGTATAAAACGAAAGAAAACAACATTATAGTACTCTGAGTTGATTACTCTAGTTATAAAGTAAAAAAATAAGTAGATAAATAAGTAAAGATATCACAAAATGGCACAAAATGGCACTATATTAAATAGATAAATACATTGCAAGTTGTTCTAGAACTTCTGAAATTTTTCTTAGCCAGGTGTTTAAGGTAACAAAGTCTCTACTCCCAGGGTTAACTAGAGTTAAGGTTTGTGTATATCTCACCCTTAGGAAACCTACTTCCGGGTGAGACTTGGTGTATTTTCTTTGATTGTTCTGGCTTTGATCTAAAATATTATTATGTAATGGCAGGGGAGGACCTAGTCATGGGCTACACTTAATGGCTTCCTGTGTGGCTATAGATGCTGAATTACATGACATTGACACTTGAAAATTTGGTCAGTAAGTACAAAGATCTTTCTTATTAAATAAAAAACTGGAATATTTTCATAGACATTTGTATATGTGTATAGTGCAAAGATCTTGGCATATCAATTGAACTTGGATGCTTAAGATCTTGGCATATAGATGCTGATTATTTTTCCCTCTTTACTGTTAGAATATGCATTAGCAACTTGGGGCTCACATAATCTGTCTTTGTACTGGATGCTCAAGATCTTGGTATATCAAGTCAACTTCTTCCTTAACTTGACCTGTGTGGCTATAGATGCTGATTAGTTTTTCCTCTTTGCTGTTAGAATATGTATGCATTAGCAACATGGGCTCACATAATCTGCTTATTTACAAGATGCTCAAGATCTTGGCATATCAATTGAATTTCTTCCCTTAACTAGACTAGAGGAGGAGTTTAATGTTTCCATTTTTTATGTTTTATGTACCACTTTTTAAAGATTTCAGGATGTAAATCTTTTTATTTATCTAACTCAACATCTTCTGCATATAGGACTTGCTTGGTGTGGAGGATGATAAAATTGTTAAGTTTCAGGCATTACTAAGGGAAAGGTATGCATGCATTTCATTAATCCTCCAAATTTCATGACAGCCTCTGCATTGCTCCCTCACCCTGCCCTAGTCATTTGGATTATTGAAGGAAACACGTGTTTTATATTAGAACCCTCTCTTTTCGCCATTTTCAGTAGCTAGAGAATAATTCACCATTAGGGGTGGGGGTTCTACTGTATTGCTGAAATGGTTTGGAACATCTTTACCTAGAATGTAATTGTATGTATGCCTACATTGTGTCCTGAATCTAGGCTTGTCCTTGATTTGGTTTTCTGTAGTTGCTGATTTTGAGCTATTATAGATACCCCTCAACCATACATACCTGACAAGGTTGTGTGTACACAAATACACAATACCTTTCTGAGAATTCAAACCTGCCATTATTATATCATTAAGATGTATAAGTTGTAGATTAACAAGTTTCAATTATGGGCTCTCTGAAATATATTATTAATTTGTTCATTATTTATTTGTTAATACTTTTGAAACTAAAAATACTTATATATAATTCACAATATGCTAGGTTGACAGGGAGCATAACAAAGATCATGATAATGACGATGAGGATGATGAGGAAGAAGAAGAATGACCGCTCTAAATAATCAATTTTTGTGAAGCAGTTTAATTTATCTCAGTACTTCATAATTAATGTATTAGTAACTCTAGTGAGTTTGATTTTAGAATTTATTCATGTAGATGTCATTGATCAGATTGATCAAATTATTTATGAAATTTGACAGTTTGCTAATCAATGAAATTTGATTTTAGTATTATGTGTTTTATCTTAAAGGAAGCATTACTTTTGTGAGGTTTTATATTAAATTTTACTGTAATTTGACATTTTAGAGAATCTACGAAATCTGGCTCGTATTATTTTATATTAAATATTTTCTATTGGAAAATATATGAAATATTTGTCAATAAATGCTTATTGGATATGGTTGCCTCTAAAAGGTATTCAAGACAACAACTAAAGTTGCATAAAAAAGTTTTTAAAACCAATATATAATAGTGCCTCTAATAACATTTTGAGTCATTGGATATGGTTGTTCCTAATAACATTTAGAAACAACAAAATGATTGCCTCTAATGACATTTTGAGGTGAATGTGTATGGTTGCTTCTAAATGTATCTTTTTAGAGGCATATCTTTTATTGCCTCTAAAGAGTACTTTTAGAGGCAACCATCATTTTGCGACGGAGTTTTTGATGGCAACCACTAAATTGCCCCTAAAAAGCATTAGAGGCTAATTTACTGTTTTTAGAGGCAAATTTGTTATGTCTCTATAAATCTGTTTTATTGTAGTGTTTAGTGAATGCCTTGACCCTTATGCCAAAGATGTTCCTCACATAGGACACCCTCTAGACCCTCCCCCAAGAGTAGGTATTGCTAAAACTGGTGAGGAACCGTGTATATTTCCCATGGCTCAAAAGCTCAAAAACCTACAGAAAACTCTTGATGACGAGAGAGAGAGATTTGAAACTGAAAAGAAAGGTTTTGAGCGCAACTGGCAGGAACTTCTTCAAAAGTTCAATGATTTGAGTGAGCAGTTTCATGCTAAAACAGACCCTTCTACAACTAAATCTGACAGCTCACACACCTCACATAAGAAAACCAATGTTTTAAAAGGTTCGTCCACTCATCTCTCTTCTCCTTTGTTTACAGGGAATGAAGTGAATAAGGAAGGAGAAGAGAAGAATGAGTGGAGGAAAAAGAGGAAGGAAATCGCAGATGGCAAAAAGAAAGTTTTTGAGAATAATGCCAGCCCTAGATCTAGTTCTATTTTTTTCTCCAAAGTTAATTGTAATTCTGTCTCTACAAAGCAAACTTCTAGTAGTTCAGTCTTGAGTCCCAAACTGAATATTTCTGAGACATCTTCTAGACAACGTTCTATTTATAATACAAGTGTTGCTTATGGTTATTCTATTCCAGATCCCCATAATTATGAATGTGATGTGAATGTTGTTAAATCAAAGCCTCCCAGAAAGCTCAAACCTGAAAAAGAAACCAAGAAAGGAACTTCTAAGGGAACGTTTTGTATTCCTGATATGAAATATGCCCTTAGAGTTCATTCTAAGAAACATCTTAATCGGCTTTCTAAGGAGGAGATTTTCAAAACCAAACTTAAGAAACAACCGTTCAATCACAAAGCACCTGTCTACTCTCCTCCTAAACCTAAAACGGAAAGATGGGTCCCCAAGATAAGACCCGTCAAAGCTGAAACTGAGAGGTGGGTCCCCAAGATGAGACCTACCAAAACTGAAACAGATAGGTGGGTCCCCAAGATGAGACCTACCAAAACTGAAACAGATAGGTGGGTCCCCAAACAAAGACCCATCAAAACTGAAACTGAAAGATGGGTTCCCAATCGAAGACCCATCAAAACTGAAACTGAAAGGTGGGTCCCCAAATTTAGACCCACCAGAACTAAAATGGAAAGGTGGGTTCACAACATCAGACCCACCAAAATGGAAACTGAAAGGTGGGTCCCCAAATTTAGACCCACCAGAACTAAAATGGAAAGGTGGGTTCACAACATCAGACCCACCAAAATGGAAACTGCTAGGTGGACTCCAAAAACCAGACACACTGCAAAAGCAGATCTGGCTATAGGAAAGCCCACCAAAGATAGATCTTTTGTTGAAAGAGCTGCTGACCTTGGATCACTGCTCAAAGCAAGATTTAAAAAGGTGTTTCTTTATAATAAGGAAGGACCCACTCCAAGTTGGGTACCTAAACCTATTTGATTGTTTTGCAGGACGGTCATGTGTGGCACTTAGACTCAGGATGCTCAACCCACATGACCGGAATAAAGCACCTTTTGAGCAACTACACCAACTGCTACGGAGGAAATGTCACATTCGGGAATGACGCCTCATCTCCTATTCTTGGGTATGGGGACGTCGTCTGTGCTAGTGTCACAATAAAAGATGTTTCATTTGTCAAAGGACTCAAACACAACTTACTGAGCATTGGACAATTCTGTGACAGCGGGATGGAAGTGAGGTTCTTTGCAAAACAATGCTGTGTTCTTGACAGCACAGGAAATACATTATTAACGTGTTACAGAACATCAAATCTGTACACTATTGATCTGAAAAGCGTCCAATCCACCACTTCCATCTGTCTGCTGTCCAAAGCTTCAACTGAACAGAACAACCTATGGCACAGACGTCTCTCCCATATGAACTTCAAACATCTATCAACCTTGTCCTCCAAGAAACTTGTCAAGGGGCTTCCTCTGCTAAAGTCTTCCGCTGAAAATCATTGTAGTGCCTGCAAAATGGGCAAAATGACGCGAAGCTCCCACAAGTCAAAAACCGAACCTTCATCTACTCATCAGTTGCAGCTAATACACATGGATCTGTGTGGACCTATGAGAGTACAAAGCATCAACGGTCGCAAATACACTCTGGTGATCGTTGATGACTTCTCTAGGTATACATGGACTAAATTTCTCCGTTCAAAAGACGAAGCTGCGGAAAACATTATGACCTTTATCAGAACGATCCAGAAACTGTTACAGCACAGTGTTCGAATTGTTAGAACTGACAACGGTACCGAGTTCAAAAATCAGACTCTCACTGAGTTCTATGAATCACTCGGTATCACTCAGCAATTCGCAGCAGCTAAAACTCCCCAGCAGAACGGAGTTGTTGAGAGAAAGAACAGAACCCTTGTTGAAGCAGCACGCACCATGTTAATTCAATCAAGACTGCCTCACTTCATGTGGGCAGAGGCAATAAATACTGCGTGCTTCACTCAGAACAGAACATTCATCCACAAGAGCTTCGACAAGACTCCATATGAGATCCTATTCAACAAAACTCCTGATATTTCTTTCCTCAAGGTTTTTGGCTGCAAGTGCTTCATACTCAATGATCGGACAGAGAGAAGTAAGCTGGATCCCAAAGCCAAAGAAGGCGTGTTCATTGGCTACTCACTGCAATCCAAAGCTTACAGAGTCTATCTCAGAGACAAGCGGACTGTCATCGAGAGTGTAAATGTTACATTCTATGAAATGGCAGACTTTGCTATTGAACATCTCCAGACCGATCCATCAACTGCTGTACCAGTAGCTTCTGATAAAGCTGAACCAAACACCGAACACGACGATGTGATTCTCGACTCTCTCTTCAGAAACTTTTACGAGAACTCACAACCTCCACCTCCTGCATACACTCCAGAGTCAACATCAACTCCAACAGCAGAGATTCCGCTCCTCACAGGACCAGATGATGTACCATCCACACCCTAAACCCCTTAAACCAATCCCAGAGGTGTGGATGATCACGGCTTTGCTATAAGTCCGGAATCATCTCCACTACACACCACAGCTGCCCCAGAGCCTTCAACCTCATATCAGGACTCAGATCAACCAATAATTACTCCAACTCCTCTAGCTCATGAGAGGAAGTGGACGAGAGCACATCCTGTTGAACAGATAATAGGTGATCCAAGTCAAGGTGTGCGAACAAGATCAGCAACAACAAATGAATGTCACTATGCATGCTTTCTAAGCAAGAATGAACCGTCCAAAGTCTCAGAGGCACTCGCTGATCCAGATTGGGTGATTGCCATGCAAGATGAGCTCAATCAGTTTGACAGACTAGACGTGTGGACACTCGTGCCTAAACCCTCTCAGAAAACCATCATTGGCACTAAATGGGTGTTCAAGAACAAGAAGGACGAATAAGGCATAGTGATACGCAACAAGGCACGACTGGTCGCTAAAGGATATAATCAGCAAGAGGGCATAGACTATGATGAAACGTTTGCACCCGTAGCAAGAATTGAAGCAATCCGCCTTTTTCTTGCGTACGCGGCCCACAAGAACTTTATCGTCTTTCAAATGGACGTTAAGACTGCCTTTCTTAATGGAGTCTTGGAAGAAGAAGTCTATGTCGCTCAGCCCGAAGGATTTGTAGATCCCAGATATCCCGACCATGTGTACAAGCTAAAGAAAGCTCTGTATGGGTTGAAACAAGCACCAAGAGCTTGGTACGATGCATTAACCGAATTTCTGGTTGACTCAGGTTTCTCAAAAGGGAAGATTGATACAACACTTTTCATCAAACGACAGAAGTCTGACATCATCCTGATTCAGATCTATGTTGATGACATTATCTTCGCCTCCTCAAATCCACGTCTGTGCAAACACTTTGAGAAACTGATGAAAACCAAGTTCGAGATGAGCATGATGGGCGAACTGAATTTTTTCCTAGGCCTGCAAGTAAGACAACTCTCTGACGGCATTTTCATCAATCAGTCCAAGTATATTCTGGAAATGCTTAAGAGATTCAACATTGATGGCAAATCTTCCATGACGACCCCCATGTCCCCAAACAACAAACTGGACTCAGACCCCTCCGGGAAGCTAGTTGATGCTACAAACTACAGGGCCATCATCGGATCTTTGCTATATCTCACGTCAAGCAGGCCTGGCATTGTGGTATCCCAAGCACTCAGGTTTTGACCTAGTCGGATACTCGGATGCTGACTTTGCTGGTTGCCGGATGGACCGCAAAAGTACATCAGGAGCTGTCCAGTTCTTGGGCGATAAGTTAGTCTGCTGGTCTTCCAAGAAACAAAACTGTGTGTCAACATCTACGGCCGAGGCAGAATACGTCGCGGCTGCTAGCTGTTGTTCACAAATATTATGAATGAAGACCCAGCTAAAGGACTACGGTTACACTTTCCGCCATATCCCGATCTACAGTGACTCACAGAGCGCCATCGCCATCACCAGCAACCCGGTTCATCACTCCCGCACCAAACACATCGACCTGCGCTATCATTTCATCAAGGACCACGTGGAGAAAGGAGATATTGACATGTATTTTGTAAGCTCAGAGCTTCAACTGGCTGACTTGTTCACTAAGGCATTGGATGAAAAAAGATTCCAGTTCCTAGTCTCCAAGTTAGGCATGTTGAACCTCGAGCCTGTTTAATTATGTCTCCACTGATCTGAAAAGTGTGTGTGCGTGTGATTTGTAAATAGTGTGTGTGCGTTGCATGTGTTGAGGGGGAGAAAACCAGAAAAATAACAAAAAACAGTGTGCGTGTGTTGCATGTGTTGAGTGTGTGTGAAAAATCAAAAAGAACAAAAATAGTGTGTGTGCGTTGCATTTGTACATATTGTTCGTTGCATCTTTTTGAGGGGGAGAAAATTTTCACTGTTTGAGGGGGAGCTTATTCTCATTATTTGAGGGGGAGCTAATTTTCACTTATTAAGGGGGAGCTCTCTAATTTTACTGGTTTGGGCCTCGAAAATCTTTTAAAAGGGCACTGTGTGCCAGCCTAATATTTCGGACTAAATTGTTAAAGAGGAGGTCCAAAATCTTCTCGCATATATAAGCCCTCGTAAAACCTCTCATCCTTATGCTTCCCAAAATTTTTCGCAAAGATCCGAACGTTTCGCTTCTCAGAGCTCCTGCCGTTTCTCCTTCTTCTTCTCCTCAGACCGATTTCGCAAAACTCCATCTCCCGATTACCATTCACAACTACCTAGGTAGTTCTTCGTTCGAAATCTCATTCATCAACATCCTTCGAATTCGAAATCATAATCTTCAAACATCGTTCGAAAACGATCATTCTCGCAAATCGATCAATTTTTTCAAAATCAACATAAAAAGGTTTTTGTTAGACTTTAGGTCGAAATCGTTTGTTATTGTTTGTTATATCTTTGTTTTTGCAGGTGAAAATTTCTTCAAAATTCGTCGGTTCATCTTCTCGAAATCAAGATCTCGAGATGGGCATCTCGACATCTTGATCTCGAGATTTGAATCTCGAAATCAAGATCTCGAGATCTACATCTCGACATCTTGATCTCGAGATTTGAATCTCGAAATCAAGATCTCGATATCTGCATCTCGACATCTTGATCTCGAGATTTGAATCTCGAAATCAAGATCTCGAGATCTGCATCTCGACATCTTGATCTCGAGATTTGAATCTCGAAATCAAGATCTCGAGATTTGGATCTCGAAATCATGATCTCGAGATACAGATCTCGAGATTTGGACCTGGCAATTTTTTCAAAACGCCATCTGCATAAACTTATCCGACAACTGCAAATCAAACTCTTTCAATCAAATCAAACAATTGAACTTCATGTGCTGACCCCTACTTCTACAGTTTTAAAATGGCAGGAAACACTAAAGCACAGATCGATGATGCCATCTACTCCCAAGAAAAATGGATCAAGGTGCTGGACAACAATTTCCAGCTAGACCTTGCAGTCTTCAAGTGCCAGAACCCGATCGTTCCAGCCATCATGAAAGGTCACTATCTCTGGCCTGCACTTCACAACTCAAAACCGGTGCCAGAGATATACCTACAACAGTTCTGGGGGCACATGCATACTGAATCAGCGAAGGATCGCTCCAAAATAAAGACTAAACTGAATGGCATGCGCGTGATCCTGACGCCATCAACACTGCAATCTACATTAGCGCTGCCAGTCCGAGATACATATGATGCGCTGCCGTCCATCCCCGATCTTCTGAAAGACGTAGCATCACTAGGCTACACATCTTTACTGCCACAATTGTCAAACTTCAACGGCGCCTATCTCCGACACCCGTGGAAGAATCTGTTTGGACTGGTGAACAAATGCTTGTCGCCAAAGCATGCTGGCTTCGACAAGTGCAACGAGCAAATACTGCTAGTCTTCCACGGGATCGCCTTCAACAAACATTATGACTTGGCACAGCTCTTCTTCTCAGAGCTAATGGACCTGGTCAAGGCCAAGGAAAAGAATAGGCCAAGTACCATCCCATATGCAAGGTGGCTTGGGCTGATCATCAACGACTGCATGACAGAGCACTCGTCAATCCCAAAACGCAGCTCCGATCCACACTACAAAGCCCCAAAGCTGCAATACTTTAAAGTAGACAAGAACCCTACCTACGGTCTGCGGATCCCTGGGTTTCTGCTCAACCTTGTAAGATCTTCAAATCCAGCTGTTCAGCAGTACAAGGAAGCCACAGAGAAGACCGTCCCTATGGTTCAGCAAAACCCAGCTGGACCTACCCAAGGGACAAAGCCGAGTGTTAGTAAGGGTCCCAAGAGAGCCCAAAAGCCACAGAAACCAGTGGCCGGTTCGCCCAATGAAGGAAAGTCTGACGACTCTCTTGAGACGAGTCAGGCGGCTGAGGGCACCGAAAAAGACGCTGAGGAAACTGCCAATGAATCGTCAAGTGAAGCCCAAACAAACACTGACGACGAGGCTTCCGAGAGCGTGGGCACGGAGAGCGGAGAATCTGGCTCGGATGATGACGATGATGACAATGATAGTGATGATGTGGAGCTCACATATGCCCTGATCAGAAAAGGGAAGCTGCCCGTCGAATCTCCGAAGAAGAGAAGAATTACTGCTGAAGACGCACCACCAATAATAGCTGGCAGACCACAAGTCTTCACAATAAAAGAAAAGGTTAAACCAAGAGCTGATCCGAGCGAGACAAATTGCTCCAAGGATGATTATGACGAGGCGGCTCATTCCATTAAGGCATCAGTCAACTCAGAAGAAGTCGTCATCCGAAAGACCAGGGCAAAGGTCAAGAATGACAAGGCTGCCAAGGCCAAGCTCCAGCCCCAAGTCAGAAAGAGCCTGTTTGATAAGGCAGACGAGCACATCTTCGCGGGCTGCGACTCCTTTATCCAGATAAGCCGAGCCGAATCCCTAAGCACAGGAGCCGATCTTTTCGGTTCCCGGGTAGAAGTCGCAGCATCTAGCTCAACTTCGCATGCACAGCCCTCTCCCAGCCACTCGATAGCCTCTCAAAAGGCTATTGTTTCAAAAGAACGGGACTCAACCCCCTCGCTGGTTCCTTCTGAATCAGTTGAGCATACAATTGACCTATCTCCCGAGGTCAAAACCCCTTCTTCTCACACATCGAGTCTAGGTGTCACATTCCCCACATTTTCTTCATTTTCTAGGACACCTACACTATTCTTTGCACATACAGGTGCACTCACCCTGAACGCAACAACCAGAGCGCAAGCTATGATGGTTGGAAGCCCTGCTACGCCCATAATGATTCCATCACTAAATGCAGGCCACACATCAGCAATCTTCACTGATGCTATGTCAACAGTTACAACCCCTGTAACTGGTCACCCTACCTTTGAAGACGTAAACGTTCTACTGAATCGCTTCCTGGATTCCACCATTAAGCCATGGGTGCAAGATGCAATGACCGCTCTAGCACAGGAATTTAGGACCACCCAAGCGGTTCGGTCTGAACAAACACCACCCCAACCTTCCCCTGAACCGTTCATCTCACATACACAACCCATATCCTCCACCCCTCTATCCCACCAATCCATAAACCAAATTCCCATTCCCTCTATTTCTCGGGGAACCCAGGATACAGAACCAGTATTCTCCCCACACCCGACCACACCCTCCATCGATCTCTCCTCACTATCCTTTGACACACTAGCTTTAGCTTTGCTGAACAACCTCTTAAACACCCCAGAAGACAAACTCACTCTTCATCAGCAAGCCATACTTGAAGCCCTTCTTTCTTCACCCGAAACCAAGAGCACTTGCAAGGAGAGTCTTCGTGGTCGCAAACGTTCCCATGAGGACCCCGATGATTCGGATCCTCATGAGGGGGAGAACAAGCGACCTCGATCACTTGAGCAAACTGCTCTACCAAGCCAAACTCCACAGCCAATCCAACCTGAAACCTCAACAAACCAACAGCCACCATCCACAGCCAAATTATCTAGCATGGTCGAGCTAGAAATAACATCCCGAGGCGTATCTCCAAGAGATACCAACCGAGGAGGGGATGGAAGTCCTGATGATGTTACCACTGGTACATCTTCTCCATCAGGCCATCAGTTGGAACCCAGTTCTAAGCTGATGTCAACGGGCAATCCAAGTGAACCCGGTAGTGCTACTCAGGAACAATCACCGCCTGAAGAAAGAATTCCATATATTTCCCCAGGCAAAGACATCCATGATGCACCGGAAGAGGCGGTGATATATGACAAATGGCCAAGAAAATGGACAGAATGGGATGATCTTCGGGTTGAGGCCGAACAAGAGGACATGCAAAGAAACTGGTGGCTACGAGAGCTAATCAACAAATGCTCTGAAGATATTATAAGGCTCGAGGACGATGAACGCAAGGAAGGGGAGAATTACAAAGAATCCCAGAAGACTCTTGAATCGGTCGTAAGACAAACAGCGGGAAGACTTCCCAAGACAGAAAAACCCTGGGATAATGTTCGCATCAAAGCCCCCTTCTAAGAAGAAATCAGAGAGCATATCTGGCGTAGACCAGACAGAGTCAAGCCACTGAATGAACTGAAGCTAAGAGGCCTTACTCACTTAAAAGGAAAGCAGGCTGGAGGTCATCTGCATATGTTGCCACAAAGGTCAACCGGTACACAGAGAGAACTAATGGAACAAGATCTGAAGTCGAATATTCTCCCGATTCATCAAATTCTACAAGTGAAGGCTGAAGACTATCATGGAGTAACATTCTACACTTACAGACTTCAACGCACCGATGGGAGCGAATTTACTTGTCAAGAGAACGACTTCATCATGCTGAAACCGGATGACATCTACCAAATGTTCATGGCCTACAGATACCTTCCAGTCAGGCAGAGCATAATATACAGCGAAGGCCTCGCAGCTATCAAGAGATTCATGCTTAGACAGATCCGAGTACACTCTTCACATGACCTACAGATGGCTATTGAGTGTAATCTGAAAAAGACAAATCTGACAAAGCCAAGACTGTATGGTCCAGAACTTGAAGATTTCCCAGCCTACCACATCTTCTTCACACCGCCAGCAGTCACCTATCTGAACCACAAGAACGAAAAGCGTCCGATGGTAGTCAGTGAAATTGAGAAGTACTGTGACGGAACACTGAAGATAATCAAAGAACAGATTCTAAAGATGAAGGCAGAGCTAGAGAAAAATCTTCAAGAGGCATCGTCTTATGTTCAAAAGGAACACTCTACAGTAGAGACTATTCTAAAGGCCATTGACGATCGCCTCGAAAAGAGAAATGTACTGAGGCAATATGAGCATGCACTTGGTATGAGGAAGCACTACTTCAGGTCTCAGAAGCAATAAGAGAATGGCACTTGATCACAAAGGGGGAGATTGTTGGAGATATTTAATTGTGAATCAAGTTGGTCATAGATTAGCTTTATATTTAATCCTTGTATTTAATTAGTGCATGAATTAGATAGAAATCGGGCCAAGTGTTAGGCCCATATAAACAGGCTAAAAGCCTGGTACGCCTAACCTAAACCTCGCCTATAAAAAGGGAGCCGAGGTTTAGGAATAGGTTGAACGTCGTACTTATTATTCATAGCCTTACGTGCATATCATTCTGTTGTACGAGTTCACGGTTTATCAAAGAAGGTTTTACGGTGATTCATTCTGTGTTCATCTTTACGTTTAATCTTCCTTGTTAGATCGATTATTCATTGCTGTTACAGAAACAGGGACTAACAGGATAACACCGCCAACAAGAGTCGAAAAGAGGCCAAAAAAATACCAGTATTAATAAATCTCTTCAAAACTCATTGTTATAGGACAATTCCATCTCTGAAAAGGGGCTGTGTTTCATTCGTTAATCATAGTCTGTGAGAATGAAATATGCATCTACCATGGGATAACACCGCCAACAAGAGTGGAAAAGAGGCAAAAAAAACATAATTTGTGAATAAGATAAATGTCCAAATTAGAATAATGAAAACCTTGGGATAAGGAATTGATTGGTGGTTTAACATAATCAATAGTTTTTATAAAGTAATAATAATTTTAAATTCTTGTATTTTGGCTGATTTTTCTAAAATGTTTAAAAATTGAGAATAAAAAGGGAGATTTTTGTTTCTATTTCTTTAATAGCAATTCGATTGTGATTCAGTCAGGTTTTACCTTTTGAGTGTGTTTGCAAATGATTTGTCGCTTGAGGACAAGCAACGTTTAAGTGTGAGGAGATTGATAAGTCCATTTTGTACTTATTTTTCTCATCATATTTGAGCGATTTTCAGATAGAAAATAGAAAAACAAGACATGTTTTAGATATTTTGGTTCAAGTTTCATGAAATCAGGTGAAAACCGCATTCACAATATGTTTGGCGAAATTTCAGGTCAATTGCGTGAAGAAAGTGACATTTTTTCCCAACAAATGAATTGCTACGAAAGTTTGAAAGATATGTTGACCAATTGTTCAAAAAGAAGAGTCCACGAGATGAAAAAATCATGAAAGGAAGTTCAAAACCAAGAAGAAGTCGCCTATATGGCCACTTTTGATGAAAATGGACAATGCATAGAGACACATGTTTGTATTTTGATCATAACTTTGCGCATGATTGCTCAACGTTCGTGATACGAGTTGCATTACATTTACATCTTCTTTCTCTACAACTCTTATGCAGAACACAGAAGCAAATAACAATCGTACTATGGACATATTGTTCAAACAAGTCAGACATTTGCAGTTGGGAAGGAAAGTGACACATGCTCACCGTTTTGGTCATATCTCATAAACTACAAATCAGTAGTTTGCCAAGAAAGAGATCTACAACTTTGGTGAAGACAACTTTTCCATTTGACGTGAGGCGGTCGATAAGGAGGCCGCCTATCTGGGCGCCTACGAGTTTTTGACAGTTTCAGTACACAGGGCTTTGCATGGCGACAAAATAATGGAAGGCTGCCGACAAGGGCCGGAAGGCGGCCGCCCTCCGTGGCCGCCTGCGGTGCGATGTGACTTTTGAGCTGCCGGTCTCTGAGACAAGACGGGAGGCGGCCAAATAGGCGGCCGCCCACCACGGGCGCCTGCGGCGGATTTGACGCGTGCACGTAGCTTTGTCGGTGATTTGATGGAAGGCTGCCGATCATGGCCGGAGGGCGGCCGCCCTTCTGGCCGCCTTCCACAAAACTCCAGCTATAAAAGCTCTCTTTCATCCCCAACTCAAAACACACCATCTCACACCCAACTCAGATAAAAAAGGGTGTGTTCTTCCTCCTCAAAGCTCGGATTTCCACCATTGTTTGACCTTCAACTTCAATCTTTCATATCTTTCTCATTTTAGCTTCAATTTGTAAGTTCTTTATATGAAAATTCATCTTCTCGTCGTGTAGATTCTGAATATGTTGTTTTTATTTCCCAAATATTTGTTAAAAATTCTCTGAATTAATTTTAAGAATTTCATGTTTTCCATTTTTATTCAAGAAAATTAGTTCTTGTTGTTATATTAATCTCCTACTTAGATAACCTCAATACCTAGTATAAATGGTGATTATTTGTGAAGGAAGAGAAAGTTTTGATGTTGAGAGTATTCACTTTAATATTTTCTTTTGTTGTTATTATTTATGATACTGTCTTATTTTATATGTAAAGTGTTAAAACTAGTAATGAGTTGTTGTAGTTAATTTACTCTTGGGCACAAGTTGAATTTAAGAATATGGGTTGACCTTGTTTGACTGAAAATTAGGAGTTTAACTAATTTTATGGACTAGTTGTTTAAAATGATTAATTTGATTACTTAATAGAATTGGTCATTTCATTAATTAAACTTTGGAAGATTACTTATAACTTGTCTATGAGATTATAAATAGTTTAAGCCAAATATATTGAGCACATTAATGAAGCCTAGAGATAGGATAAATTAATGGATAGAATTTAATCTTTGTCTATGAGGAAGAAATTCAATTGTTTAATATGAGAAAATTTAATTAATCAAAGAAGTTGACCATTTTGTTAGCTAAAATGCGGAAAGTTATATCTATCTTATCCATGAGATTAGAATATAATTTAGGTCAACCATTTTAAACACATTAATGAAGCCTAGAAATAGGATAAATTAGTGAAGGTAACTTAAATCTTGTCAATGAGAAAAGAAATTACTAGTCCAATCTTTAGTTATAAATACTCCTAATTATTAGGTCCAAGATAAAAGGATGTACCCATATTTTATAATTCAATTCATTGCCCTTCTTTGATCAATCCATTTAGAGTTTAATATTTTATTTTTCATTTAGTATATTTTTGAGCCATCATTCGTATTTGCATACTTTAATTTACTTTCTTTTTCAAAAACTAGTTTAGAAAATTAATCAAAAGTTTTAATTTGGAAAGCTTCCAATAATTTGCGATAACTCGACTTAAAATCAAGAAACTCCTCCGCCATTCCTCAAGAGACACGATACTCGGGGAAAACCGAAAGGTTAAACTCCGTTTTACTATAACGCCGCGAAAGCGGTTATCATGCGGCAAACTCACGTCTCGTTATTGAGTATTCGGTGTTGCGCAAACGAAACGTGATTTCATCGGAATTGAAATCCTCCGGGTCCTCTTGTAGAACAAATTTCATGGAGCTCATGACTTCATATATATTTTGTCAACACAATTGTATCCCATATTGAAAATCAAATTCATTTGCAATACATCAAATAATTTCCTCATGCCATCCTCTAAGCCTAGTTTCTCAAGAGCATCATGACAAAGAAATCTAGAAGGAACTACTTGCCTTTTAATTATAGCCAAAAATCGTGCCCAATGATTTCCCGGCCCAAAGCGGACATCCTCAAAGCCACGAATTGGTCCCCGTGTGTTGGAGCTTTCCGATTGGTTTCTTTTTAGAGCAATTGATGACCAAATTTGGAGCTTAGATTCGGACTTGGGGTTTGGGGTTGGGTTTTTTGTTTTTTTTTTCGGAAATATGGAGAGAGGGCGGATTTTATGGGTAGTGGGTTGTAGAGGAGAATGAGGGGAGTATTTTGGTGGTGATTTGATGGATTTTGGTTGAGTATTGGTGGAGATATGGAAAAGAGAAGGTTCGAAAATGGTGGATTTGGGGAGAGAGGTTCGAATTTTTGGGGTTGGAGAAGATGAAGTGGCCGATTTTGGGGTCTGATTTGTGTTAAAAGTTGGTGTACCCAATCGGGTGGCCCGACATACCCGATCGGGTACTCTCTTGTTTCCTCATGTTCCGGGATCGGACACGACCGAGTTTGGGTTATACTCGATCGGGCAAATTGCGCCGTAGAAATTCCAGCTTTAAACATTAATTCACTCGACCGGGTATATGGGTGTACCCGATCGGGTAGTTCGCTTTTTTTCTTTCAGAAATGCTCCAGGGATTCGTACCCGATCGAGTTTATGGGGGTACTCGATCGGGTGAATCGTGACGAAGAAAATTATGTATTTTTTGGATTTATACCCGACCAGGTCATAGGTCTACCAGATCGGGTACTGGCTTTGTTTTCAGCCCTGGCTCGATCGGGTGTGGGGTTTTTTCTCCACAACCCAACTTTTTTCATCTGTACCCGATCCGGTGCAGTAGTGGGGCCCGATCGGGTACATTACCCTGGGCGTGTTTTGTCCAATTTCATCCTCTTTTTGGCATGGATCCGACCGGGTAAGTGATGACGACCGATCGGAGATTTTCCCAGGCTTTCAAAACATGATTTTCCCTTATTTTCTTTTGAGAGTTTCCCCATTTTCTCAAAGTTGACATTCCAAAACAAAAATTGAAAAGAAAAGATGAAAAATGCGTACCTTGGCTTGGGTTGCCTCCCAAGAAGCGCCTTATTTAACGCCGCGACACGATGCCATTTTTATTTTTGGTTTATGTGGGATCATGAACATCCCCTTTTTCATTATCAAAGGCCTTGTTTGGTCATGTTTCATTTTTCTTTTTTGGCCTTTTCCAGTAAGGCTGAACTTTCGTTCTTGTCAACACCACAACCAACGATGACTTTCTATGCTCAATTTTCTTCTTTTCTTGAAAAAATGGGATTTTATAAGATTTCTTCAAAAATATCGGTTCCTGTGGTTCAAAAATATTTAAAGAGCACAGAGAGTGACCTTTAATTTGGTCTTTCATAGAGTCAAAGATATTGAACTCTACTTTTTTATCATTGAATTCTAAGGTTAATGAACCACTAGACACATCAATTTTAGTTTTTGAGGTCTTTAAGAAGGGTCTACCCAACAGGATAGGTGTTATTTGATCATCATTTCCCATTTCGAGGACATAGAAGTCAACAGGGAAATCCATATTTTCCACTTCTACTAGCACATCTTCTATGACACTTTTCGGGTAAGTACTAGAACGATCCGCTAGTTGAATTACTACACCGGTTTGATGTAGTGGGCCAAGTTGTAGGGATTTATAAACGGAATAAGGAATGTCATTTATTGATGCCCCTAAATCCAACAAGGCCCTAGGAAATGTGGTGCCCCCTATCGTGCAAGGAATAATGAACATGCCTGGGTCGTTACATTTTTCGGGGAGCTTATTTTGGAAAATAGCTGAGACATGTTCACTAACCTTAACCTCTTGTTTCTCTTTCAATTTAGTTTTCCTTTTTGTTTTGCATAACTCTTTTAAAAATTTAGCAAAACGAGGAACACTTTTCATTGAGTTAAGGAGCGGAATGTTTACCTCACACTTGGCGAAAGTTTCATAGATGTCAGAATCTTTCTCCGGCTTCTTTGTCTCTCTCAGTGTCTCAGGAAATGAGGCTACTAGTTCATATGATGAAAGTGGAGGGAGCTTGGCTGTTGTGATCGCCTCCTCCGGCTGAACTTCTTCTTCGGGGTCCACCTCCTCAATTTCTTGATCTACCTCCTTCAATGTCGCCTCACTTCTCAACATGATGGCATTCACATGTTGTCTCGGGTTTTTCTCTGTTTGAGATGGAAGTTTACCCGAGTCCTTCACTTCAAGTCGGTTCACACCATTTGCAATTTGGCTAACTTGAGTTTCCAAATTGTTAATGCTTGACTTTGTCTCATGATGAAATTGTATCATGGTTTGTTGAAATTGTCCCATGTTTTGTTGCATGGTAACCATGTTTGAGGTCAAAGTCCAGATCATGTCATCAGTTGACATATTAGATTGAGAAGATGGATTGGATTGTTGAGGGTTTCCATACCTCAAGTTTGGATGATCCCTCAATCCAGGGTTGTAAGAGTTTAAGAATGGATCATACCTCCTTTGTTGATGGCCTTGGAAACCCAAGGCGTTGACTTGTTCTTCTTGGAGGGATGGGCACGAATCAGTGGGGTGTCCGGTTGATGTGCAAATGTCACAAGCTTTGACCTCCTGAGTCTTTGGCTTCAGAAGAAGTTCTTTGACCAGAGAAGTCAAACCGACAACTTGGCTTTCCAACGAGGTGTTGGATTCTGCTGCGGCAACCCTTCGGCTTGAGGACCGCCCATTGAAATGCCTAGAGTTCTCGGCCAACTCCGAGATGAGATTCCTTGCTTGAGAAGGGGTTTTGTTAACAATCCCCCCTCCACATGCCGCATTCACCATGCGCCTATCTTGATCCGCAAGACCATCATAAAAATAGAGGATGAGGTCTTGCTCGGTTGACGAGCACTTTGTCACGGTGCGTCAAAATAAATTCAATACTAAACACTTATATGTAGTATAGCGTAGTAGAGTTCGTATCCACAGGGAAAGGAATGATTTTCTTTTTATGAAACTAGTAATTAAAAAGGGGGGTTTTGGTTTTGAGTGATTTAATTCAATTAAGAAACTAAGATGAACAACCTATATGTGTTTAATTCAAGAAAAAAAGGGACTTGGCTTTGCTACTTTCCACTTGTTGATATATTTTAGTTGATCCTTGTTATATCTATAACTTATCCCCTCTCGAATACTCAATCGAGGAGTATCTCCAATTCATCGAGGGTAGTTATTAACAACGACCGTTCATTAATAACCCTTACTATTAATCAAATATAGGACAACGCCGTATACCGATATAATAGTAGCATTCAATCTTTTTAACTCCTTGATGAAATCAATTGAGATTGATAACCTTAACACAACGGTTTAGGTTTAACCAACAAAATTGATCCCTCTTAAGTCTATTAACCACGACCGTGCATTAATAAACCGAAGTTACTTACTTGTGAAACCACCAACGATTAACCATCGGTTCGTTGATCGTTTCTAGTAGTAATTAATGTCGGAACGTTAACTAATCGTCACTTAGCAACCCTCCAACATTAATATAGAATGAGATTAAGGGAAGAATTAATAATCAAGAGAAGGAGTTAAGAAAATAACTCACAACTTTAATAATCAACAAGCTTCAAGAGCAAAACCAAGAAAGGAAGTTTAGCTCCTCATTTGGAGACTAAACATAGCTAGAAAATATAAAGAAATGCTATTCTAAACTGAGCTAAAGAGTATGGAAGAAGGGATGCCTCAAAGTGAAGGAAAATGGGGTTATTTATAGGTGTTTTCAAGACCTATAGCCGGATACCCGGCCGGGTATTTTGACATACCCGACCGGGTATTTACCAAATCAAATATTTTCCCTTGTTTTTGTGTCTTCTGCACGTTCTTTGGTCCGAAATCACTTCATACCCGACCGGGTATATGGAATACCCGACCGGGTATTTGCTAGTTTTGCAGCAGTTTCCTTTGTCACTTCATACCCGGCCGGGTAAAGTCCATACCCGACCGGGTTTTGCATAAAACTCAGGTTTTTTCATCCTTCTTGCATCTAAACCTATCCTAAACTTAAAGCTCAACTAACTACAACTTACAACAAACAATAAAATGATAAAAATACGATCACAATCAAATGCAAACTAATAACTACAAACTTGCATAATCCTAGTAAATAAATATTACAAATGATAATAAAAATGTACACTTAGGCACTAACAACTAGTGCCTATCATCGGTGTACCCATGATATGGGCAACTAGCACACAACTTTTTGAAACGCTCCCAATATTCATACAATGTCTCATCTTCTTTTTGCTCAATGTTGCTTATTTGTTTTTTCAAAGAAGATGAGATGAAGGCGGGATAGTACCTATCCAAGAAGCATTTTTTCATTGCCGCCCATGTATCTATACTTCCCGAGGGAAGATAGAATAGCCAATCCTTTGCGGTGTCCTTTAGAGAAAATGGAAAAGCCCGCAGTTTGATCTGTTCTTCAGTGACACCGTTTGGACACATGCTTGTGCAAATGATGTGAAACTCCGAGAGGTGTTTATTTGGATCCTCTCCTCTTAGGCCATGGAAGGATGATAGTAGATGAATGAGCCCATATTTTAGCTCAAATGTATTACACTCATTGAGTGTAGGGAAGGTAATACATAACGGTTGTTGATTCAAGTTTGGAGCTGTGAGCTCCCTCAAAGTTCTTGTTTCTAGAGCCATGGTGATTGGCTCTTCAAATTCGCTAGAACTAGAGCTAGCGTTGGATGAATCTCCGGTAGATGATTCCTCCGAGTCGGTATTTGAAAATTTATTCTTCAACCGCTCGAAAGTTTGTTCTATTTCCGGGTTTGTTTGATAGGTGATCTCGTTTATAGAACAATGTTTAACCATATACTTCACCAAGCTCAGAAATAGAAGAATAAGAACGCTTTATATTTTGTTTATTTATATTTTTTTGTAATGAAATAAAAGAAAAATAATTGCCTTTCCCCGTCAATGGCGCCAAATTTGACGTGCACTTTGTCATGATGTGCACTTCCAAATAATAAATATAATACAACAAATATACGTAGTATATTGAAGTAAGGTTCGTATCCACAGGGAAAGGAATACTTTTCTTTTACGTAACTAGTAACAAGGGGTTTTTTTGATTTGATTTAATAATACTAAGATGAACAACCTATATGAGTTTAATTAATAGAGATGGGGACTTGATTTTGCTTTTATCCACTTAATGAAATGTTCGTCGATCCTGGTTATATCTTTAACTATCTTCCTCTCGAATACTCAATCGAGGAGTATTTCCAGTTCATCGAGGGTAGTTATTAATGTAAGGAATATTTGTATTTAGATTTTGATGATGCTAGATTAATTAGGACTTTAGAGTACCCCTCTTTAGACTTAATGTATTAGAATTTTCATTTGTAAAGTTCTTAGTTTAATCAACTTGGCAGAAATCCTCCAGAGCAGAAGACCTTCTGAGCAGAAGGGCTCCAAGGGCAGAAGACCCTTTTTAAGGCATTATTGAACAGAGGACCTTTGGGTCTCTGCTTCAGAACAGAAAGACCTCAGGGTCTCTGTTAGCCTTTACTCTGACAGAAATCCTCCTGGTTTCTGTTGGAGATACTCTCAACAGAAGTGCTCCAGACCTTCTCTGATCAACTCTCTGTTAAAGACACCAGAAGGCCTGACACTTAGAAGAATTCCACCAAGCCGGGAAATCAACTGAAAGATTCCTTCAACGGCTAGGAGACTTGAACGGAAACGCTACAGTGCACGCATTAAATGCACATTTAATGCTCCTCATGCTCCGTAGAGTAATTACAGATGATTGGCCGCAATGTCAGAATTACTTTATCCCAAAATAGTAACCCGCCAACTTTACCGGGTCCTAGTGGTCAAGTCAACTGCTCGCTCATTTAATGCAGTTGTCCTCCTTCCCCTCCAACGGGAAGACAACCTCAGTATAAAAGATACACTACGAAGAACAACCGGATAACTTTGCAATTTTGCTAACCTTTGCTACAACTCTGCATACAAGAAATTCAAACGCTTAAAAGCAAAAAGCCTCCTTGAGATTAACACTTCATCATCCTCTACAAGAGAAGGCAGAAGTTGGAAAAATACTTATTTCCAACTCAAGCAAAGTTCCAAGTGTTCTTCAACTCTTCAAGCTCATCACATACAAACTCTTTGTAACGAAGCAAGTTGGAGGAACCCCTGTTCTAAACAGAACCTCTTCTTTCACAAGAAGGTCGTCCAAGTATCTGGAGCTGTGAAGTGGTGATACTTCTGGAAAGCTCAATGAAAGGACCAGTCATAGGGAAGCCGGAAGTGCATCCAAGAAGACATCTACACTTGAAGAAGACGTGGAGAGCTTCTTAAGTAATAGGGCTAAGGCATTGTAAACGGAAGTTTTTACATCTTAGTGGAACAGTGGACTAGAGGAACAAGTTGTTCCTTGAACCACTATAAAAAGCCCTGGTGTCATCTACTTACTGCTTTTCATTCATAGTTTTTACTTGAACTGTTTGACTCCAAAGACTTGGTATCTGTGTTCAGCAGAACTGGTCTAGTGAGTTAACAGAAGGCCTACTGCCTTTGCTTCTCTGAGGCTATTAACAGAACTCCCTACCAGAACCCCATCCGCTGCCAGTCTGTTCTGCCAACAGAACATGCTATTCTGTAAAATCTGGTACTTAGCTTAAAAAGCTAAAAACCAATACAGTATATTCACCCCCCCCTCTAGACTGTATCCAGTACAACCGGGACCAACAAGTGGTATCAGAGCCTCCTTGTTCTAATAATCTATTAGGTTATTTGCTGAACAAAGATCCACTTGTTTTTCTGTTTGACCTCATTTTTTATCTGATATAATGGATCACTCCTTGTCCAAGAATCTTATGTTTTCAGATCTTAAGTTTGATGACTGGAGGATCCGGATGAAGGCACATCTTTGTGATCTTCATGATGAGATGTGGGAAGTTCTTGACATAGGACCCTTCACAAGCTTCCAGAAGGTCAACCCAGAACATGCTATTGACAACACTAGACCTCAGATGATCAATAAGGCCAAATCTGAGTGGACAACTGAAGAAAGAAGGAAGTACAATCTGGACAACATTGCTAAGGACATCCTTTACAAGTCCATTGATGATAGGTACTTCAACAGAATAAAGAAGTGCAAAACTGCAAAGGAAATATGGGATACTCTTGAGCTCATTGGAGCTGGTGATGAGCAAGAGAAGGACAACAAGCTTACAATAGCCAACAAGAAGTTTGATGACTTCAAACTTCTCCCTGGTGAAAGCATCTCCAAGATGTATGACAGGCTCCTCACTCTCACTGGAGGAGACATCTCTGAGCTTGGCAAGGAACTCACCACCAAGGAGATCAACCTGAAGGTGTTGAGGGGACTGCCCTCAGCTTGGAAGATGAAGGTGGTTGCTGTCCAAGCCAGCAATGATGTAAAGACTTATCCCACTGATAAGCTCATTTCAGATCTCAAAGCTCATGAGTTTGAAATGATTGAAGAAAAGGAAGATGTACCAGAAGAGAGGACCACTACAGCCCTCACTGCCAGCACATCAAAGGTAAATGATTTTGACCCTTCAGTACTTTTATCTGACGAATATATGGCAGCTTTTGCTAGGAGATTCAAGAAGTTCATGAAGAATCCCAAAGATGGAAGGAGACCATCATTCAACAGAAAGCCATACCAGAAGGTCAAAACAACAGAAAGCAGTGGTGAGCTTCTCTGTTACAACTGCAGACAACCTGGGCATTTCAAAGCAGAATGTCCACATCCTAGAGTGTCCAAGAAACAAGGGCATGATGGAGAAAAGAAGAAGTATGAAGACAACTCCAGAAGGAGAAAGGCACTTGTGACAGAACAGCTTGAGAAAGACCCTCTGTCAGAAACAGAATCCAGTTCTGACTCAGATTCTGATGAGGCCTTCTTTTGCCTTGATACTGAGACAGAAGACCTATGCCTCATGGCTCATTCTGATGATGAGGTAACTTCTACTTCTGAATCTAGTTTTTCTTCGGTAGGCTTAGCTTTTGATTCTGATTCAATGTCAGAATTTTGGGAAGAGTTTAAGGCCATACAAGCCACTTATTCCTCTGTAACAGAAGAAAACAGTAAGTTGAAAGCTGAAATTCTTGACTTAAAGAAGGAGGTTGAGATCAAAATCAATCTTCTAATTAAGGAAAGAGATCAGCTAGAAACTGAAAATGTTTCTCTTCTCAAGAGAATAAGAGAAATAGAGCCTCTCGAGATTAAGTACAAAGCTTACCAAAAGGCCCAGTCTTCCATGGAAAAGATTGTACTTGATCAACAGATTGGCACTGGCTTTGGTCTTGGTTATGGCTCAACAGAATCAGGTGAGCCTTCTGTAATGCCTAGCATCAGTATTGCTAAGGCAGATAAGGTCATAGTGCCACTGATTTCTAGCCCCATTTGTCAAGCTGGTGTATCTGGCACCAAGGTTGTTCATGAGGAAGTCAGACCACAAAAGGGAAAGATAAAGGTTCAACAAAAACCCTTTTTGAAAAATAATGAACCTGGCAGAAAACCTAACAACAGAAAGGGTTTTCAAGATAACAAAAATAAGAGACCATTCATTGACAGACAACCTCATGACAATCGTGCCAGAAATGATCACCAGAAGGGTAAATATCAAGAGAGAGTTAACTTTAGGTAGATGAGGTTGGCTGGTCAACTTCAGAAGCCCAAAGCTAACCGTCCCTCTGCTCTTGATAGTATATGGGACTTCTTTCCAACAAAGAAAGCTATGCAAAAGTATGTAAACAGGAAGCATGACCCTCACAAGCATCTGCCCAAAGTGAATCACACTTCAGTTTACTATAACTACCAGGTGGATAATGGGTACCACCCACCAATGTTTCACCTGATGAGACCAAAATGGTACCAACTACCCAGACTCCATGACCCCCCAGGACCCAGCATTGCTTGGGTACCTAAATCTTACTTTTGATCTTGCAGGAACTGTGTGCTGGAGCTATCTCAGAGCAAGAATGGTTCATTGATAGTGGATGCTCCAGGCACATGACAGGTGACAGAAGTTGCCTAACTGAGTTCCAGAAATGCAAAGGACCTAGAGTTACCTTTGGAGGTAATGACAAAGAAGGTCAAACAAAAGGAAGAGGAAAGATGATCAAGAACCAGATAGTCATTGATGATGTCTCATATGTCAAAGGACTGAAGTTCAACTTGCTGAGTGCTAGCCAATTCTGTGACAAAGGCTACACTGTTGAATTCACAAAGGACTTCTGCTATGTGAAGCATGAGACAACAAAGGAAGTGGTTCTTACAGCATCAAGGAAGAAGAACATCTATGTGGTTGATTGGAACACAGCAAAGGATGGAGTTTGCCTGATAGCCAAGGGAGATTCAAAACTAAGTTGGGTCTGGCACAAGAAGCTTAGTCATTTGAACTTCAAAACAATCAACAAACTGGCAAGAGAACACATTGTTGATGGACCGCCAGACATAGTCTACAAGAAAGAGACCCTCTGCAGTGCATGCCAGAAGGGAAAGCAACAGAAGAACTCGTTCAAACCCATTCCTGGAGATCTTTCTACAAGTCCTCTAAATCTGATCCACATGGATTTATTTGGACCTGTTGAAACTCCAAGCGTTGGTGGTAAGAAATATACCCTAGTCATGGTTGATGACTATTCCAGATATACATGGACTATCTTTCTATCAAAGAAAAATGAAACTCTTCAGAAGTTGCCATCTCTGTTAAAGCAACTTCAGACTGAGAAGAACTTGAAGGTTAAAACAATCAGGTCTGACAGAGGAACTGAATTTGTCAACCAAGTCATAAAGGACTTCTGTGATCAAAATGGAACCTTTCATCAACTCTCTGCCGCCAGAACCCCTCAACAGAATGGCGTAGCAGAAAGGAGGAACAGAACTTTAAAAGAAGCTGCAAGAACAATGATTGCAGAATCTGGTCTACCTATGAGATATTGGGCTGAAGCAATCAACACTGCATGCTATACTCAGAACAGAAGCATGATCAACAAGAATCACCAGAAGACCCCTTATGAACTCTGGAAAGGAAGAAAACCCAACATCAGCTACTTTCATGTATTTGGATGCAAGTGCTACATTCTTAACAATGGAAAGGAGCATCTGAAAGTCTTTCAAGAAAAAGCTGATGAAGGAGTCTTTATAGGCTATTCAAACACCAGTAAAGCCTATAGAGTACTCAACAGAAGGACCCTACATGTTGAAGAATCTATACATGTGAAGTTTGATGAAAGCATCTCTGTTAAAGAGGTAACAGAGATCCTCAAGGAAGTCAGCATAGAAGACAGAACACCAGAACCAACAGAAGAGGTAGCAGATAATCCTGCATTTCCAACACCTGCACCAAACCCCCTTCTGTTGAATTAAGATGAAGACTCAGAAGATGAAGAACAAGAAAGACCCAGACAGCAACTGACAGAACCTGATCTGACATGGTTGAGAGACCATCCTCCTAATCAAGTAATTGGACACATCAGAAGTGGTGTGCAGACCAGATCAGCTTCAACAAGGAGAGAAACAATGCTTGCCTGCTATATATCTCAGATGGAACCCATGACTGTGGAAGAAGCTCTTGCAGATTCAGATTGGATCAATGCAATGCAAGAAGAGCTTACTCAGTTTGAAAGGAACAAAGTATGGGAACTTGTTCCTAGACCAAAGCACCAGAATGTCATTGGAACCAAATGGGTATTCAAGAACAAGGCTGATGAAGATGGCAACATTGTAAGGAATAAAGCAAGGCTGGTAGCTAAAGGTTATTGCCAAGAAGAAGGAATAGATTTTGATGAGACCTTTGCACCAGTTGCCAGACTTGAAGCCATCAGAATCTTTCTAGCTTATGCTGCTTACAACAACATCAAGGTCTACCAGATGGATGTCAAGAGTGCATTTCTGAATGGAGATCTTGAAGAAGAAGTTTATGTGGAACAACCACCAGGTTTTGTCATTCCTACTCAATCCTCTTGTGTCTACAAGCTTAAAAAGGCCCTATATGGTTTTAAGCAAGCTCCCAGAGCATGGTATGACACATTGTCCCTTTTCCTAGTGAACCATGGGTTTACTAAAGGAAAGGTTGACAAAACTTTATTTCAAATCTCTGTTTCTAATCATATTCTGTTAGTACAAATATATGTTGATGATATTATATTTGGTAGTACTAATCCAGAACTGTGCAAGAAATTTTCTCAAGTAATGCAGAGTCAATTTAAAATGAGTATGATGGGAGAACTCAACTACTTTCTAGGACTACAAGTCAAACAAGTTCCAGAAGGAATCTTTATCAATCAAGGGAAGTATACCAGAGACCTGATCAAGAAGTTTGGAGTGGAAGGCAAATCCTCAGTGAAGATTCCCATGAACACTTCACAAGGAATTGGTCCAGATGATGAAGGAAAGGATGTTGATGCCACAACATACAGAGGAATCATAGGATCTCTGCTGTATCTGACTGCAAGCAGACCAGACATCTCTTTCTCTGTTGGAATCTGTGCCAGATACCAGTCAAAGCCCAAGGAGAGCCATCTTAGTGCTGCAAAGAGAATCATCAGATATATCAAAGGAAACCCAAATGCAGGCCTATGGTATCCTAAGGGAGGTAACTTTGAACTAATTGGTTACTCTGACTCAGATTTTGCAGGTTGCAGATTAGACAGGAAGAGCACATCTGGTCACTGCCAAATGCTAGGAGGAAGGTTTGTTTCCTGGTTTAGCAAGAAGCAGAACTCAATCTCAACAAGTACAACAGAAGCTGAGTACATTGCAGCTGGGAGTTGCTGTGCTCAGTTACTCTGGATGAAGCAACAGTTGAAGGATTATGGCATTCAAGCAAAGGAGATCAAACTGCTGTGTGACAACACCAGTGCCATTGCCATCACTCAGAATCCAGTTCTTCACTCCAGGACAAAGCACATTGAGATCAGACATCACTTCATCAGAGATCATGTTGAAAAGAAGCACATTTGCATGGAACATGTGCCAACAGAAGACCAGCTTGCAGACATTCTGACAAAGCCTCTTCCTGAGGCTAGATTCAACAAATTGAGAGAGGAATTGGGGATGATGGATGAAATCCCAAGGGAAAGTTGAAAAGGAAGACCCTCTGTTTTTAAATCCTTGTTAACAGAATACCTGTTGCAGAACCCCCTTCTGTTAACCCCCCTTCTGTTCCCTACCCTGGCAGAACACCTCAGCAACATAAACCCTCTCTTCCTTCCTACAGAAAACCTCCTCTTATATCTAACAGAAGGTTGTGGACTTAGAAAATTCTGAAAACCGGGTGACCTAGCAAATTATTAAAGGTCTTTTACCCTTTTACCCTTAAAACGGTATACAGCCGCATAATATTTACTGCGCCCCTTTTTACATTTATTGGTACCTCGGAACCGTAAATTATCTCAAACGTCCACTAACCCGTACCCATATATTCTCCTCTTTTCAACCTAAATCTCCACTGCTTCCATTACTCTCAAGCTTTTGAACTCTTATCTCTCCAAAACTCTCAAACTGCTAAAAACGACCATGGCCTTCTTGAGCTTCACTGATCTTTCCAAGGAACAAAAAACAACTATGCTCAAGAATGTGCTGACAGGAATGAAATGCGAACTGGATGTTCTACCCAGATTCGCTGAAAAAACGGAGAGGATGACCACCATTGTTAACGGACTGACAGAGTGTCAACTGAGCAAGGTCATCACCCATGCTTATGAGGCTTACAGTAACATCGACACTGTTGAGTTCTATCTTAACGCATCCTTCAAGGATGAGACCATCTCCTCCAGCGTCCAAGGAGAAGAAGTTCTGGTTGATGCTGACGTCATCAACAAGGTCTTTAATATTCAACTAGAGGAAGGCAGGGCCTCTCTATTTGATTTGGAGGAAACTGACATCCCTGTTCCTGAATTCAAGAGGAATTTTTGCAGAAAAGGAGAGGAAGTGGAGAAGGTGAATATAAAAAAGAACCTGCTCAAGAAGGAATTTGAGCTGCTCATTAACATTTTCCACAAATGTTTATGGTGCAAGTATACCTCCACTGATGATGTCACAACTGCAAATGCCAAGGCCCTCTATGCAGTACATCATGGGGTAAACATCAACTGGGGACAAGTTATGGTAAAGTCCCTGATTGAGTTTATCAAGAAGAAGAACCCCAAGACAGGCCTTTACTCTGGGAAGTTAGGGCATGGACTGCTTATCTCAGAACTGCTCCTCAAACAAGGTGTAACCTTGAGGAAGGCCACACCTTTGGATCACACCAAGGTAATCTTCCTGTCTGCCTCTCCAAACAGGGAAAAAGCTATAAAAGCAGAGCTAAAGAGACAGCTTCACCTAGATATTAAAAGACAAGGAGAGAAGGTGCAGAGACCCCTCTCTGAAGCCCCTTCTGTTGAAAAGAAGAAGAAGAAGAAGAAGACCAAGAAGGCAGAACTGGTTGCTCCTCCAACCATGAAGGCTGGACAGAAGAGGAAGAGGATCACAAAGACCAAAAAGAAGGTTGCTAAACCTTTGGTCACAATGTCTGAGGAAATGGCAGACATTCAGGGGGAACCAGAGATCCCCACCTCTGCTGCCTCTCCTGAACAGATTAGGGTGCCAACTCCAACAGAACACCCCAGTACTGACAAAGAAGGGTATATGTCCTTACTGGATAGACAGTTTGCCCGGGTCCTTGAATGGAGAAGATGGAGAATGGGACCCCTTCACAAAATCATTCAATACTTTGATCACTATGAGCCTGAAGAAGAGGCCATCCTGCAGTGGGTAGGCACTGATGATGTCTCCAAATGCTTTGCCCTCAATTTCCTTCATTCTGTTCTTGAAAAGAAGAAGGCAGGCTACAAGGGAAAGGCTGTCCTCATATCCTCACCCTCAGAGGAGACAGTCAAACCATTAGCAGATGAAGAAATAGAAGCTTTTGAAGAATGGTTGTTTGCCAAGATGGCAACAGAATCTGTTCAACCAAACTTCAACCCAGGAGAGCCTTCTGTACCCAAGACAGAAGGGCAAGCTATGATGGAACACATCAAGGAGTGGAGGACTTCCTTGCTTGAAGAAAATGTGATTGAGGTAATTTCTCCAACCCCTTCTGTTCATATCTCAACAGAACCCCATATCCCCTCACCCCCTTTTTATCACAGAAACCCCCCAACAGAAACCCCTCCACCAGAAAACCTTCAACCTCATTCCCCTGAACAGAAAACCCCCACCTCTGCTCACTCTCCCAAAAAGAGAAACAGATCACCTTGCAGAGCAATTATTCCCTTCAGAAACCGCTCTCCTTCACCTCCACCATCTCCTCCTCAACAGAATGCCTCACCTCATCAAAACATCCCTTCTCCCCAAACTTCACCTCAGCACCAGAGCTCTTCATCCCAACAGAAATCCTCTTCACCTTCCAAGTCTGAACATCAAGTTCCTCCACAAGAATCACTACCACCACACCAACCTGCAGCTCAACATAAACCTGTCTGGTTTCTTAGAGATTCTGACCCTACAACTATCTCCCCCATCTCTGCACCTCAAGGTCATTCTAGGCATTCTACTGCCCCCAATCCCTCCTTCCGGAAGAAGAAGAAGGTAATCAGGAACAGAATCCCAATATACTCCTCGTATGAAGATTCTTCTGACATGGATGGATTCATAGTCAGCAAGTCATACAAAGCTACTTCTAAGAGACAGAAGACCCCTCCTCTGACTCAACTTGAGCATGAACATCGTGTCCAATCTCTCTCCTCTGTCCAAGAACATCACCCTTTGCCTAAGGGAAGAGGTTTAGAGCTGCCTCAATCTGATGGACAAGAGAATCAAATTCCCTTCAACAAGTTTGTTGAAGCAGCAGAAGAATTTGGTGGACAAATCCTCCAAGGCATGGACAAGCTGATCCAGATCAATGATAAGCATTTTGAGCACCTTGCTCATGTAAATGATAATCTCAATTCTGGAATGCAGTTCATATCAGATCGCTTTGAGAACCTCATAGAAACACTCAACAATTTCATGGCCTCCTCCTCTGCCAGAACAGATGCACTGTCAACAGAAGTGGTAGGTATCCACAAGACCCTCTCTGTCTTCCAACAAACTCTTCTAAGTCAAGGACAGGCAATCAACACAATCTCAGAGAATCTTGAGGCTCTGCAAAAATCTGAAACTAGTACTAAGAGGCAACTGGACTCAATTGAGGAAATGTGCAGAGCTCACCAAGATCAAGCTCAACATCTCCTCTCTGCTGACAGAGACAGATATCAAAAGATGGTGCTGCTTGAAGCCAACAACAAAGACATCTTCTCTGCCATTCAGAAGCAGCAAGGTCTAATAGAAGGCCTTACTTCTGTCACTCAGACTCTACCAGAGGCCCTTGAGCAGATAGCCTCCTCTCAGGCCTCAGAATTTCAGAAGATCAGCATGATGATAGAGGACCTACATGATGCCAAAAAGGGGGAAGAGGACCCTCAACAAACTAGGCCTCGATCCAACAGAACTCCTGCTAGAACACCATCCTCTGTTGAACCTATAGTAGATCCTGCCCCTTACTTTGAAGCTGCCTTACAGAAGAAGAGAGCAGCAGGTATACCTAGACCCCCATCTCCAGCAAAGAAAGGCACTAAGAAGAAGAAAATCTTTAGCTTCACTGAATGGAGATTGGGAGGATCCCAGAGAATTGACAGAGCTCAATTTGAAGAAATGAAGGTAAAAATGACTCTCACCCAACAACAGAACCTCTATTTGGATAAAGATGGTGTTGTGCGAGTCAGGTATGGGGGATCCTTAGAAGAAGCTGAAGAATGGTACAAGAAAAATATTGTCCCTGGCAAGACAATACATGAAGGTGTTCTCAGCTATCTGGACTGCAAACTTTCTCCCATATGGGCATCTTATCAAAGCTATGGAAATCTATCCAAGATCAGAGCAGAAATCAATGAAGAGCTGCTAAGGCTTCAAAGATTGGAGTAAGAAGCTCTGCAAGCAGCTAATTTGCAGAATGTGTAAGAAATATCTCTGTAAAACATATTTAATGATATCACATCTCTGCCTCCTCACTTTGAAAGGCTTTTCCTCATTTCCTATCTCTTTGCTTTCTGTCTGTGTTTGCCTTTTTTAATTTAATTTCTGCTATCTGAATGTACTGCACTCTTACTATTTTCCTATGCCAAGTTGCCCACCAAGATTTTAATGGAAGTTTTTAAACTTTAATTCTTTATGGTGAAGGCACTTCTCTGGAAATAGTTAAAGGGTTTTGGCATCATCAAAAAGGGGGAAATTGTAAGGAATATTTGTATTTAGATTTTGATGATGCTAGATTAATTAGGACTTTAGAGTACCCCTCTTTAGACTTAATGTATTAGAATTTTCATTTGTAAAGTTCTTAGTTTAATCGAGTTGGCAGAAAGCCTCCAGAGCAGAAGACCTTCTGAGCAGAAGGGCTCCAAGGGCAGAAGACCCTTTTTAAGGCATTGTTGAACAGAGGACCTTTGGGTCTCTGCTTCAGAACAGAAAGACCTCAGGGTCTCTGTTAGCCTTTACTCTGACAGAAACCCTCATGGTTTCTGTTGGAGATACTCTCAACAGAAGTGCTCCAGACCTTCTCTGATAAACTCTCTGTTAAAGACACCAGAAGGCCTGACACTTAGAAGAATTCCACCAAGCCGGGAAATCAACTGAAAGATTCCTTCAACGGCTAGGAGACTTGAACGGAAACGCTACAGTGCACGCATTAAATGCACATTTAATGCTCCCCATGCTCCGTAGAGTAATTACAGATGATTGGCCGCAATGTCAGAATTACTTTATCCCAAAATAGTAACCCGCCAACTTTACCGGGTCCTAGTGGTCAAGTCAACTGCTCGCTCATTTAATGCAGTTGTCCTCCTTCCCCTCCAACGGGAAGACAACCTCAGTATAAAAGATACACTACGAAGAACAACCGGATAACTTTGCAATTTTGCTAACCTTTGCTACAACTCTGCATACAAGAAATTCAAACGCTTAAAAGCAAAAAGCCTCCTTGAGATTAACACTTCATCATCCTATACAAGAGAAGGCAGAAGTTGGAAAAATACTTATTTCCAACTCAAGCAAAGTTCCAAGTGTTCTTCAACTCTTCAAGCTCATCACATACAAACTCTTTGTAACGAAGCAAGTTGGAGGAACCCCTGTTCTAAACAGAACCTCTTCTTTCACAAGAAGGACGTCCAAGTATCTGGAGCTGTGAAGTGGTGATACTTCTGGAAAGCTCAGTGAAAGGACCAGTCTTAGGGAAGCCGGAAATGCATCCAAGAAGACATCTACACTTGAAGAAGACGTGGAGAGCTTCTTAAGTAATAGGGCTAAGGCATTGTAAACGGAAGTTTTTACAGCTTAGTGGAACAGTGGACTAGAGGAATAAGTTGTTCCTTGAACCACTATAAAAAGCCCTGGTGTCATCTACTTACTGCTTTTCATTCATAGTTTTTACTTGAACTGTTTGACTCCAAAGACTTGGTATCTGTGTTCAGCAGAACTGGTCTAGTGAGTTAACAGAAGGCCTATTGCCTTTGCTTCTCAGAGGCTATTAACAGAACTCCCTACCAGAACCCCATCCGCTGCCAGTATGTTCTGCCAACAGAATAGGCTATTCTGTAAAATCTGGTACTTAGCTTAAAAAGCTAAAAACCAATACAGTCTATTCACCCCCCCTCTAGACTGTATCCAGTACAACCGGGACCAACAATTAATAACGAGACGCGTTCATAAATAAAACTTACTACCGAGTTAATATAGAACACGCGCCGTATATTAACTCGACAGTAGCAATAAAATCAAGATGAAAACGATTGAAATTGATAACCTCAACACAAGCGGTTTATTGGTTTAATCAACATAATTAATTCCCCTTAGATTATTAACCATGAGACGCATGCATTGATAATCCAAGTTTACTACTGTGAATGAATCAAATTAATAACAAGCGTATTAATCGATTGACTCTAGTAATAATTAATATATGAAACAAAACTAGTTGATCCTTTAAGTAATGCTCAAAATATTAATATGGAATATGAATATGAAATAATTAATATTCAAGGAAGAAGATTAAAGAAAATAACTCACAACTTACAAATTCATTAAGCTTCAAAGTAGCAAAACCAAGATGGAAGAGTTTAGCTCCTGATTTGGAGACTAAACATGAAGAAAATATAAAGAAAGAGCTTGTCTAAACTGAACTAAGAAGTATATGTGAATTGGTCTAGCTCTTTCTTTGGGAAGGAAGAGGGGTATTTATAGGCTTTTGGAGCATGCAGGGGTGTGTACCTGATCGGGCATCAAAGTCATCCGATTGGGTACCTTAAGTGGCTTCCCGGAAGCTCGAAAAGTTGGACATACCCGATCGGGTATGTCGGTCACCCGATGGGGTATGACACTCGAACTTGGTGAAATACTTTCCTACATGTTGCCTTGTTCCGGATCCGATCCGATTTGATATTTCAACAAGGTACCCGATCGGGTATAGGTCATACCCGACCGGGTACAGACCAAAAATCAGGATCCTCTATTTCTTTTTTGATTTTGTACCTTCCTTCCACTTTTGGGGTTTCACCAACGGTCCCTTGAGTGATCATGGACCTGTTTGAGCTCAGAATAAACCTAATCTAAACATATTACAAATATTTTACAAACTAAACTACTACACCACAAGTGTGTAATTTCCAAAGTAACAATCAATCAAAACTAGTTAAAAACACAAACATAAACATGAAAATTACACGATTATCAGTTACCCCCATATCCAGCGAAGTTGGTGATATTCTTTTTCCTGCCGATCGAGATTCGTAGAGCGTTTTTTTGAATGAAAAGTCCGCTTGGTGTAGCTTCACAAAAGGCCAAGTCCAGAATTAATATGCACTAATTAGTAGTGCATAAATGTATATTTTTATGTTTGATTTGTGTTTATTGTTTACCATTTTTATTAGTTTGTAAACATTTGTTTTATTTGGTTTGTAATTGTTTTTAGCTTCCATTTATAAGTTGTAAAGTAGTGGTAGAGTTTTTGGCAAGGAAAAGGAGGAAAAGTCAAGAGGAATGCTGCCCAGGGACACTTACCCGGTCGGGTAGGAATACTCACCCGGTCAGGTACGATTTAACAAGCGAAAGTGCCTGGAAAATCACGGGACCCGGTCGGGTCCCCTACTTGACCCGGTCGGGTCAGATGTGACTAGGGAAAAAACGACGTGCTGAAACACAAGAACGTGGAAGATTATTTGAATTTGACATTCTCCCCGATCGGGTAGGCACTTGACCCGGTCGGGTACCCGGCCCAAGGTGTTGAAAAACACCTATAAATAGCACACTTTTCCTTCACAAATAATCATCCCTTCTTCCATACTCTTAAGCTCAGTTTAGAATAGCATTTCTTTATATTTTTCTAGCTATGTTTAGTCTCCAAATGAGGAGCTAAACTTCCATTCTTGGTGTTGCTCTTGAAGCTTGTTGATTATAAAAGTTGTGAGTTATTTTCTTAACTTCTTCCCTTGAATATTAATTATTAGTTCTTTCCTTAATACTATCTCTATATTAATGTTGGGGAGTGTTGCTAAGATGACAATTAGTTAACATCTTGACATTAGTTAGAGTAGTATTTTCTTCCTCTATATTAATGTTGGGGAGTGTTGCTAAGATGACAATTAGTTAACATCTTGATATTAATTATAGTAGGATTCATCTCCTTTAATAATATTCTTCCTTGAATATTAATTAATTCCTATTCATATTTCATATTAATATTTTGAACATTACTTAAAGGATCAACTAGTTTGGTTTCATATACTAATTATTACTAGAAACGATCGACGAACCGATGGTTAATCGTTGATGGTTTCACAAGTAAGTAACTTCGGTTTATTAATGCACGGTCGTGGTTGATAAACTTAAGAGGAATTAATTTTGTTGGTTAAACCGAAACCGTTGTGTTGAGGTTATCAATCTCAATTGATTTCATCAAGGAGTTAAGAGATTAAATGCTACTATCAAGTCGGTATATGGCGGTGTTCTATACTTGACTAATAGTAAGAGTTATTAATGAACGGTCGTTGTTAATAACTACCCTCGATGAATTGGATATACTCCTCGATTGAGTATTCGAGAGGGAATAAGTTATAGATATAACAACGATCGACTAAAATATATCAACAAGTGGAAAGTAGCAATGCCAAGTGCTTTTATCTTTGAATTAAAACACATAGGTTGTTCATCTTAGTTTTTAAATTAAATCATTCAATCCCATAACCCCCGTTTTTATTTACTAGTTTCATAAAAAGAGAATTATTCCTTTCCCTGTGAACACGAACTCTACTTCACCTATACTACGTATAAGTATTAGTATCGATTTATTTTGACGCATTGACAAAGTGCTCGTCAAGAATCCTCGCTAAATCGTAGGGGAACCGATCGGGAATTTTTAGCTCTTCCGTTTATAACTTGAATAACATGTTGGAGCGTTACACAAAGCGAAGAGGTTCCATACGGTGACTTGCCGGTCGGGAAAATTTGGACGGCTAGGAAAATCTCGACCTGCGGTCCTTCCGAGCGGGAGATATGAACCCTGACAGGGAAGACATATGGCGGTCTGGGCTGAGTGGCTAGATCCACCACCTGTTGACTCCCTCAGGGCAAGAAACTACCGTTCTTTGGAAACCGGACGGCTTGGTGCGTTGGTTAGTTGTCCGTGCTGGTCAGTGCGGTTGAGCCCGGGCTGCAATCTCCGTCTGGTGGATACCTGGCGAACGGGTCGGGGATACCGAACAGGGGGTGCCGAGTTGGGAAAATGGAGGGAGTGGGTGGCCTTCCCGGCGTCATCACTTTGTTTGGGCCACCCTGGTCCATTCGTTTCAATAAGGATTGCAGTTTGGAAACGAAGACCGGACTGATGGCCCATCATACCACCTTCTGGCTACAGTGGGTTTTAAATTCCAGTTCGGGTTAGAACCTAGAAGTCCTTTGATGAAACAGGGAACATTTATCGGACAGGGGATCATGGTAAGCTGTGGAGTCTGATATTGGCAGGTACGCCCAGGCCGTTTGGGCTACGAACATGATTGCCATGTTCGTACCCTTCTGGCATTCTTTTCTCGGTGCTGCCAGGATGGGGCGGTGATTCTACCGCTCTGAATTGTTTGGTTTAACACCACCGGGGTATGATCAGCCGTTCTCACATGCCTTGCCCTTGGTTCGGGCCACACTTGGATGCGGAGGACGCTCGGCCGAAGACCCTCGTTCGGGCCATGCCCTTGGTTCGGGCCACACTTGGATGCGGAGGACGCTCGGCTGAAGACCCTCGTTCGGCCCATTCCCTTGGTTCAGGCCACACTTGGATGCATAGGACGCTCGGCCGAAGACCCTTGTCTAAGCCCTGCCCTTGGTTCGCGCCACACTTGGATGCGGAGGACGCTCGGCCGAAGACCCTTGTTCAGGCCGTGCTATGTTGGGAAGGTTATTCCCTGTTGTGTGGCCTGTCACAGCCCGATCGAACACTTTGGGGATTCCCATTCTAGGCTTGGGGTCCTGTCGGAGACACTAACCAGTGGCATCTTGGGGTCTCTCCGGGTGTCGTTCGCGGAATCCCCGTTCGGGAAGCTAGAGTTTACCTTTTGGATAACCATGAACCTGTCAAATAATCAATCATGTTGTCAGGCTCCCCATGTGAAAGTAGGCTGCCAATTCTCTGTATATCAGCTGGGAGCACACGGGTCCCACTCACCACATGGACCTCCTGCTCCTCTCCCCTGTGGTAAGCTCTCTGGCGGTTCTTTCGCGGTAGTGACTACCTTGGTGAAGCTACATTGAGCATCATGGCTCAAGGAGGTTGTCTGGCCGGAGCACGACCTGCCTTCTGTCTAGAATCAGGAACTCTTTGGTTGCTTGTCCCTCTGTTGAAGCCTTGAAAGTTGCTGCTTGTCGTTTCTGCTGTCAAAATTTTTCCTTTTTCGATTGGAAATCAATTCATTTTGGAATCAAAACTTTGTATAATCGAGAACACATGAATCTTTTTGAACTGATTCCCACAGACGACGCCAATGTTGAGTTTAAGTCCAACAGAAACTAATAAATATAGATATAATATGTATGAAATGCCCTATTGCTATGTGGAAACCCGGAAAGTGAGAAAACCATGGAACTTTTTAGGCTAACGTCCAAGCTAGCTCTTTCTTATTAATACTCTCCTCACCATTTACATAGTACAAATATCTTGGAACTCCATTAATGGAGCTTTGTTGCTAAGCTCTAAGAAGAAGCATGGAAGAAGAGTAAGAAACAGAGAAAAGCCAAAAAAGGATCCCTAAGATGGATGCCAAGCTTCCTATTTATTGAAAGGGGGAGGGGGCCTTTCTAACCTAATGGGCTAGAAGGGCCTTAATGGGCCGAAATGGGTCGGGTAGGCCTAAATGGGCCTCGCCGACTGGGCTCCATATCGGAGTGATGCCTTGGGCCTCTGAACAGTATTAGGCCAGGATAATATTCCCCAACAATATGTTTATCGTTGAATTTCATTAAAATTCACCTTATGATGTCAATTTGTCATTCAATTCCGGTTTCAAATAAGAGAATCTAGAACAACAGTGCAAGCAAGTGATATAATGCCCAGGTCGAGGTCCAACGCCTAGGTCGAGATCTCATATATCACCTGCTCGACTCTGCGCTGGCAAGCTCATTTGCTCTGTGTCGAGCCGCTCCAACGAGCCCGAGCCCAACTTCAATTTCAGATATCACGCTAACGATATTAAAAGAGGCCAAATGGAAATGAACCACCTCAGTTCGGCGATGGTTTGACACTTAGTTGTTTCTCGAGCGTTCCAACAAGTGCATATTCTTTTTTTAGGGGTGGGAGCGGTCCGGTCCGGTCCAGTATTTGGCCGAACCCGTATCGTGACTATTTAAACGTTCGGTTCAATTTTAGACCTGAACTCTTTCGGTACGGTTCCATTTTCAAATGGGACGGTACCATGTCATACCAATACCAAATAATGCCACTTTTTCCAAGTTTTTATTTTAAGAGTATTAAAGTTTAGCCATCCTCCAAATATCCACACAATTTATCAATTTTCATACTCCCTCCGTCCCAAATTGACATGCAAAGTCAATATTTTTTGATCAACCAATGTTAAAGTTAAATTCTCTGTATTGATAATTAATTCAAATTTTAACAATTAAAATTTACATATTCATAAACTACATACATTAAAATCTCTTCAAAGTTGCAAGCTCCAAATTAAATATAATTAAAAATTCACATTCTAATTAAGTGAATAAAATGAAACTTTTTGACCAAGAAAAGTTAATTTTGCAAATCAATTTGCGACGGAGGTAGTATTACATAATTAATAAATTTCAAATAAACTACAGTAGTACAAACTCAAATAATTAAATCATACATCAGTCTGATTCCAGGCTTCCTATGAACTAGCAAAAGTGGTGAAAGTGTGAAAACACTAGTCAAAGTAATGGTATAGATGTAAATTTAAATAATTAAATCACCTACTTTGGTCCGGTTCGGTCCGGTACTGATTCTCATTTTATGAGAATCGGTCATGGCATTGTTTAGATATGGTACGGTTCGGTTCGGGACAAAAAATTCGAGATCCATTTCAAACCCCATTTTTCGGTCCGTTATTATATCGGTTCGGTTCGGTACCATGCCAGTTCGGTATTTTTGTCCACGTCTACTTTTTTGTTTACGGTTTGAAATAAGTGTTAGAAAGTAACTAATCATCTAGTAAAACACAATGGTGCCTCATGCCATATGTAATAATGCACGTAGTATCTACTCCCTCCGTCCCTTATAACTTTTCCAACTTTTCTTTTTTGATTGTCCCAAAAATTTTGTCAACTAATAATTCAAATTTGTACCACACAATTTTTACTTTATTATTCTACGTGACGGTTAAACATGACAAACCTTTAAGGGACGGAGGGAGTAGTTTTCAAATCCAATAGTGCCTCATGCCATACGTAATCAATCATCTGGTTTTTCAATACAACAGTGTAATTGTTGGTAGTAAACTTTTTTAAAAGTTTCAAACTTTACTTTTATATGAAATAAAAAATAAAAATATGACAAAAATAAAAAATAGGATTTCATATATTTTTATGGGAAATTCTACGGTGCATCTCTAAATTTCGCATGTACGGTACATTTTCTTACGTAGGCAAATAAAACAATGCCACATGGATGCACCGTAGAACTCCCCCGTAATTATTTACAAGATACAAACGTAACGTAGTATCCGTATCATTTACAGTACTACGTACGTACTCTCTCCGTTCCCAAAAATACTTCCCACTTTCCTTTTTGGGTTGTTCCCAAAAATACTTCCCACTTTCCCATTTTGGATAATTTGTGTGGCTCACATTCATTTTACCTTTTCCTTACACAACCACAACCATACATTTTCACTTTATTCCACTTTCTTAATAAGCGTGACAAGTCAAATCGGGAAGAATTTTTAGGAAAGGAGGGAGTAATTATTACGTAGTACTTGGCTAATGCGATGGTTTCCTCGAAATGAGGCGCATAAAAAACATGATCCGCAGAATTTCAAAGAATGGATAGGAGTCGCCACTCGGGCCGCCGTCTATATATGTAGTCAGGTTGCAGACGGAGTATGGATCGGACACAAAGGAGATCGATGGATCAAACCCGGTGAAAGAAAAGAAGAGAAAAATAATACTCCAATCCTGCCGTAGTAATACTAAGGACGTTAGGTTCGGCCGCCGGGCCTGAAAAGAATTTAAGAAGAAAGATTGTGAGATACATCAGACGTGAGGATGATGGTTGAGAGGTGGAGGACCGCCGGCGCCGCCATTGCTAGCTTCCTCTTCGTTTGGAAGATTGTAAGAAAACATTTGCCGCCGGGGCTGCTTAACGTTGTGAAGAGATGGACGCGGAAGTGGAGTGTGCTTTTCAACCCCTACGTACAAATCTCGATCGACGAGTATATAAAGAAGAACATGGGGCCTCACGCTGCCTATGCGGCGGTGGAGGCTTACCTCAGCTCCATCAAGTCCGTCAAAGAAGTCAACAGACTCAAAGCTCAGATGGTGGGCGGCAGTGAGAACCAGCAGCTCCTCACGTTGAGCATAGATGCGGATGAGAGGGTGGATGACGAGTTCCGCGGGGCGAGCGTAGAGTGGGTTTTGGCCTGCCGAAAACCGCCTCCGCAGCTGAAGGAGTCCGTGTGGCAGCCGCAGGAGAAGAGATGTTACCAGCTCTGGTTCCACAAGAAGTATCGGGACTTGATCGCAGACTCGTATCTGGATCATGTGATAAGAACGGGGGAAGAGTGGCAGGCGCGGTGCCGGAAGCAAATGCTGTTCACAAATGGCGGGCCCGGGAAGGCTCCGTGGAAGCATGTCCCGTTCGATCATCCCGCGAGCTTTGAGAATCTCGCGATGGATACCACGAAAAAGATGAAGCTACTGGAGGACCTCGTGGCATTCAAGGAGGGGAAGGACTTCTACCGGCGGATCGGGAGGGCCTGGAAGCGCGAGTATTTGCTGCACGGCCCTCCCGGAACCGGGAAATCCACTCTCATCGCAGCAATGGCCAACTTGCTTCACTACGACATCTACGACCTCGAGCTGACCTCGGTGAGTGACAACACTCACCTCAAGCAGCTCCTGGCGGAGACGACAGGCAAATCCATCCTCGTGATTGAGGACATTGATTGCTCGCTCGACCTCACCGGAAATAGAATGATGCAGCACAAGTCATCCACCGAGGACTACGCCTCTATTGCCCGCAACAAGAGCAACAATGGCGGTAGTAAAGTGACGTTGTCGGGGTTGCTGAATTTCATAGACGGGTTATGGTCCTCGTGCAGTGAGGAGCGGATAATTGTATTCACTACTAACCACGTAGAGAAGTTAGATCCGGCCCTAACCCGGAGGGGGAGAATGGACAAGCACATCGAGCTGTCTTATTGTACTTTTGAGGGATTCAAAGTGCTAGCGAAGAACTACCTCCAACTCGAAGACCACCCCATGTTTGAATCCATCAAGGAGTTGCTCATGAAGGAGACCAATAAGATCACACCTGCAGATGTTGCTGAGAACCTCATGCTCATGTCATCCTCCTCATGTCCTCATCATGACGCCGCACTCAGGTGCCTCCAAAACTTGGCTCAAGCGCTCCAACAAGCCAACCCAAATGAAAGAATAGATCAACTTATCGCTTAAGTTACATACTGATCGAGTATAATTCAACGAGTAAAGCGCACACCAAAAATAGAATTCATGTTTTAAAATTGGTGAGAACTAGGGTACCAATTTAAAAATGTGATACCCTACCTATCATTCATTTGAGGGAAAAGGACCAAATATGACACTAACGTTATTTAGTAATCTCAGATTGGACAACCAGGTTTAAAATGGACCATTTAAACACATAAGCTGAATATTTGCGTTACATTTGGCCACTCCCTAACCGCGCCGTCCAACTGGCGTTAAGACCCCCATCTTCCCCCAATTAAACGCTACCCAACAACTCCTCTGCAACCCTAATAAAATGAACAACCACTTCCATGGTCGACTGAGCGTATAACAACAAAACACAGAATGGTTGATGGAGGTTCTCGTTCGAGGTGAATGGGAGAAGAGAAATCAACGTCTTTCTCCGTGGAATCAGTGAAGAAACGAAGCAATTTAGATTGTGGAAGTCTTGTTCGTTCCGCCTATTGTAAATGCAGAAACATGAATGGAATGGTTATAGAAGCTAGACTTTGGACCTCATGGTCTGATAAAAATCCAGGGAGGTGATTCTACGGATGTCCATATTATGAGGTATGTCTGCAAAATGATGATGTTGTTTGTATAGCTGACTGGATTTAATATGTGTGCTATGTATTGTAGAAGGAAGGGTGTGGTTTATTTCAATGGCATGATGAGCAATTCACAAACAGGGCGAAAAATGTGATAAATCAGCTGAAATGGGAGAACAAAAGATTAAGGAGTGCAATATGTGAACAAAATGGCACAGGGGGGATGTTTGATGACACTGCAGGGCATGAATTTAATACTTAAAGTTGTAAATTTCAAACTTCAGATCAAAGCTTGCAATGTCATAGTAGGAAGAATGCTGAGGTTATGAAATTGGAAAGGGAAAGGAAGACAATGAGGAAGATCCTAAGTGTACTGTTGTTGTGTGTCATAGGTGCACTGATATGTATGTTAACTTAGATAGAACAATAGAGTAGCTTGTTGTGTGAATGTGTATGGACTGATGTGATGAGTGCCATGTACATATTATAACTTACAAATATGTGAAAAAGATCTAAAACAGACTAATACTTGGGGTAATGCAACAAACTAGTATAAGAAAACTATTTCGAGGTTACTTATAGGTGATGAAAATTGATTTTGACAAAACATATCCTCAAGATGTTATACAAGAATATAAAGCATTGCAAGTTTCCACATTCAACATAACCTTGAAGAGTTCACACAGTAAAATAGAACAACAATTGGTTATAAAACTTAGCTTCATATAAACCAACCATCCAAAACCATTGTATTGGTGTTACAAAATCCAAAAATATTTGACCTCTGAGATAGCACTTGTACGCTTGATAGAGGACCTTTGTTCTAAGACGTATATATAAAGCAAAAAAACCATTGTTGCCACCTACCTAAAACAAAAAAGGTGACATCTAGAACATTGAATCCAAACTAGGTGGTTGGAAAGGTTACCAGTTTGTTAAACTACTTAAACACCTAAAGAAGAGCTCCGGTGCTTTAGTTGCTTTGCCAGTCATAATATTGATTGCTTTACTCAATAGGAGTACTTATACATGATAATTAAAGTCTTGATTGAGCATCACTGGTCCCAAGGCTAGGGTCCCTCCTCCTTTGCAGCTTCTCTCTCAATTGGCCTGATGTGACAGCTGGGCTACCCTTCCATTGTAAACCAGGGGTTTTGAAAGGTAGGTTGGTGAGCTGTTGTACTTGTGCTCCATCACCCTTAAAAGTTATTTGTCTGTATTTTGGCTCATTCGCACTTTTCTGATTCCTGGCAGCAACTCTTATTTACTTCTCATTAGGAATTTGAAATCTAACTGTGACATGAGCATCATGTGGCATAACAGATTGCACCTCAGAACCAGTAACAGAGTAGTTGTTGATTTCTCCCTTGGAATTGAGGGTGGTGTAACTGCAGGCGTAATAGGCTTAGTAGCTCTTCTTTTCACACCTTGACTTGCACTTTGCTCTTCATTTGCCTAATACATGAAACATTTAAGTAAATTCTTAACATAACAAACATACTTTACAACTGACATTAACACTTACACATGAATCTTTATTTGGACATTTATCCCTTTTATGCCCCTCTTTATGACAGAGGCCACAAGTTTGAACTTGCCCTCTTCTTGATGGTTTCTGAGATGTGACAGGTTGTTGGTTTGAATGACTTGAAGATGGTTTGCCCTCAATGGATGACCTCATCCAGTTTTTTTAGGTCTGCCTGGTAAGTTTGGAACTGGGGGAGGTTCAATTGGTTCATAGTCGTCCACCTTCATGAAAGCTTTACCTGGAACCGGTTGCAAATAATGTTGATATGCTGCCTTGTATGTTGTTTTGTGATACCACTTGGAAATGAATGACATGTGATCTAACTTCTTATGGTACAAAGCACATATGGAGTGTAGATATGGTATTCCTAAGTTCCCATGCCCTACAAGTACAATCCAGCTTATCCAAAACAACAGAGTGTTTGTCAGCTCCCTCGCCTATCTCAAACCCCATATCACCATTGAAGTTAGATCCAGCCCTAACCCGAAGGGGGAGAATGGACAAGCACATCGAGCTGTCTTATTGTACTTTTGAGGGATTCAAAGTGCTAGCGAAGAACTACCTCCAACTCGAAGATCACCCCATGTTTGAATCCATCAAGGAGTTGCTCATGAAGGAGACCAATAAGATCACACCTGCAGATGTTGCTGAGAACCTCATGCTCATGTCATCCTTCTCATGTCCTCATCATGATGCCGCACTCAGGTGCCTCCAAAACTTGGCTCAAGCGCTCCAACAAGCCAACCCAAATGAAAGAATAGATCAACTTATCGATTAAGTTACATACTGATCGAGTATAATTCAACGAGTAAAGCGCACACCAAAAATAGAATTCATGTTTTAAAATTGGTGAGAACTAGGCTACCAATTTAAAAATGTGATACCCTACCTATCATTCATTTGAGAGAAAAGGACCAAATATGACTGACGTGCACTTGTCGTGAGGTGCACTCAAAATAATTTATCAATACAACACTAATACGTAGTATAGTGAAGTAAGGGTCGTATCCACAGGGAAAAGAATACTTTTCTCTTTTATCAATAAAACTTACTACCGAGTTAATATAGAACATGCGTCGTATATTAGCCCGATAGTAGCAATAAATTAATTTAAGATGAAAACGATTGAGATTGATAACCTCAACACAAGCGGTTTATTGGTTTAATCAATATAATTAATTCCCCTTAGATTATTAACCATGAGACGCATGCATTAATAATCCAAGTTTTACTACCGTTGAAAGAACCGAATTAATAACAAACGTATTAATTGATTGATTCTAGTAATAATTAATATATGAAACAAAACTAGTTGATCCTTTAAGTAATGCTCAAAATATTAATATGGAATATGAATAGGAAATAATTAATATTCAAGGAAGAAGATTAAAGAAAACAACTCACAACTTACAAATTCATTAAATTTCAAAGTATCAAAACCAAGATGGAAGAGTTTAGCTCCTCATTTGGAGACTAAACATGAAAAAAATATAAAGAAAGAGTTTGTATAAACTGAGCTAAGAAGTATATGTTAATTGGTGATTTTTGTGGGAAGGAAAGGGGGGTATTTATAGGCTTTTTAGGCTTGCAGGGTCGTGTACCCGATCGGGCTGTAAGGGCACTCGATCGGGTACTTGGTTGCTTCGTGGAAATATAAAAAACTAGGTTATACCCGATCGGGTATGTCGGCCACCCGATCGGGTATGAACAGTCGATCGTGCCAAAATCTCCCCTGCACGTTGCCTTGTCCCGGATCCGATCCGATTTGATTTTTCAACAAGGTACCCGATCGGGTATAGGTCATACCCGACCGGGTACAACATCAAAAATCAGAATCTTGAGATTTTTTTTTGCACCTTCCTTCCATTTGTGATGTTCACCAATGGTCCCTAGAGTGATCTTGGACCTGTTTGAGCTCAGTATAAACCTAATCTAAACAAATTACAAACATTTTTACAACTAAAACTATTACACCAAAAGTGTGTAATTTCCAAGGTAATAATCAATCTAAACTAATAAAAAACATAAACGTAAGCATGGAAATTACATGAATGTCAACTCCCCCACACTTAGTTTCTTTACTCGAGCTCGAGTAAAACCAAATGTTTATACAATGTTCATCAAAAGATCATAAGTTCAAAGATAGTAAGAAATAAGAAACTAAGACCACCAAGTATTGTAAATGAGTTTACAGAACAACATTTCCTTGGGTTTAAGGGTCTTCTATGCTCCTTACTTCTTCTTTGTCTCTTCTCCTTTTCTTCTTCTTCTTCTTCTCTTCAATAGATGATGTCCTGCAAAAACAAATTTCTCTCATATCTCTCGTTTTGCCTAGGAGCCTTTTCAGGTTTTCATCCTAGCATCTCTTTTCTTTTCCTTTTCTCACCACTCACTCATTATTTTTGTAAGCCCTTCTTGCTTAGATTGCCTTTTTTTGGGTTTTCAACCTAACTAGCATTTTATTTCTTTTTTTGTTTTGTTTTTTTTTTTGTTTTTTTTTGTGTGTACATCTATTACAAGAAAGTAATGCTTAGCGTAAGGTAATAAGGAAAAAAAAACAAAGGGAGTAAACATACCAAGAGATGAATTTCCCTCCCCCACACTTGAAACATGGCACTATCCCTAGTGCCCGCCTTCTCCGCCATAATAGCCACCTCCAAAGCCGCTCCCATGTACATCATCACCGTCTCCCATAGTAGTATCCCCACCGTTGTATCCTCCACCGCCGGAACTAGAGCCACCAAAATTTCCCCAATCGAAGGGATTATACCAAGAAGGTGCCGGTGGTGGTGAAGTCATAGATGCAAAATCTCCGTGATGAGCTATATATGAGTACATAGGACCATAAGCCCTACGATAATCCTCCTCATCATAGCGGTGAAGGTCGGCTTGTCATAGCTCCTCCATTCTTTGGAAACCCGCCCGTTGCTCCTCTCGGGCTCATGCAAATTGCTCCTCAGTTCGTGTAGCAATTTTTTCCTATAAATACGGCGCTAGTAATTCAGAGTCGCAAACCACTTCGATCATTCTCATCACAGCCTAAGCTTAGGTACATACCTCCATGGGTCCTTCATCCTCACTTATAGTACACTACTACCTCCCAATTTACTTAGTTTTCTTTGATTTTTCCCGTCAAAGTTGATAATCTTTGATCAATTATTCAAACTAATATATTTATGCAAAATTTAATACTCCCCACTTTCCTTTTTGGGCTGTTCCCAAAAATACTTCCCACTTTCCCATTTTGGACAATTTGTGTGACTCACATTCATTTTACCTTTTTCTTACACAACCACAACCATACATTTCCACTTTCTTAATAAGCGTGCCAAGTCAAACCGGGAAGAATTTTTAGGAACGGAGGGAGTAATTTTTTACTTTTATGATACTATTTTTAATAAAGAACTTTTTCATATCATTTTCATATTATTAACTTTGTCCATGTAAATATATAATCGACTTCATTCACTTCAAAACTCAAGTTTGGCTCATTTTTATATCTGTGACGCTGATGATGGCTCCAAGGTACTCCTGTTTGAAATGCTCGAATATAATTACTATTCTGGCCGCATCCTTTCTTTCCATGCACTTATGGAGATGCGGCGTTGAAGCCACTGCTGCGGCGGCGGCTGTGGAGGAACTGATCCCCATATCTGAGCACTTTGAGCAGTGGATGATCCTCAATGAGCGCTCTTATAGAGATGAAGTTGAGAAGGCAGAACGCCTCGAGATCTTCAAGAAAAACAAACAGTGCGTTGAGTCTTTCAATCTGAAGGCGGCGGATATTGAGATATGATCAAAGCTTAACAAAGGAGGTGTGCATGTGTGCATACGTGGCCATGCACACGTAGAAGACTTGTCATCTATTTATTATTTTGTTATTGTTAATCCATTTGAATAAGTCTTATGTTGTTAGCATCTTTATAGGAGCTGTTTTAGTCTTTGCATTTGTTAATGGCTGTACGTGGGATATGGCTAAAGAATAGGAAGTAGTTCGGCCATTTTTTAATTCATTTGATCAAGCATTGTAATGGGTATTTATACCCCTAATCCGTATGATAATGTATGTGTGTTTGCATCCATTTCTTTTGTATTTTCCTTGCTTGAGTTCAACACTTGGTATCAGAGCTTAAGGACGATCCAAACACCTGTTTGAACGTCTAACATTGTGAGGAAGAGAGATCACACAAAACAAAAAAAAAGGAGAGAAAATATGCCAAGGCTCAAGCAATGGAAACTCTGTTAATCAACTGCCTTTGTTCAAAGGAGTTAATTATCATTTCTGGAGTTTGAAGATGAAAACACTCTTCAAATCTCATGATCTATGGAGTATTGTGGAAGACGGATTTGCAGATGATCAACCGGAGGAACCTGATCAAAATCTGAGAGACAAAAGAAAGAAGGATGCAAAAGCCCTATATCTCATTCAACAAGCTTTGGATGATGATATTTTCCCTCGAATTGCAGCTGCCTCAACCTCAAAAGAAGCTTGGAGTATTCTGAAACAAGAATACCTAGGAGACAAGAAGGTAATCATGGTGAGATTACAATCTCTTAGAAGAGAAATGGAGAATGCACGCATGAAAGATAAAGAAAGTGTTCAGGACATCTTTCAAGAATTACAAGTTTAGTGCAGCAGATGAAATCCTATGGAGAGGATATCAAGCCTCAGCAGGTTGTAAGTAAGGTTATGAGAAGCCTTACACCTAAGTATGGGAAACTAGTGTGTGCCATTGAAGAGGCCAAAGATCTGGAAGTATACACTTTTGAAGAATTGAAGGGATCCTTGCAAGCTTATGAGGAGAGGGGCAACATGGACTGTGACAAGGTGGAAGAGCAAGCCTTTCAGGTTAGAGGGGAGGCACCTCGAGACCAACAACCTCACTTCCCAGGCAGGGGAAGAGGAAGAGGTAGAGGTGGAAATAGAGGAGGCTATAGAGGAAGGGGCAGAGGTAGAGGTCAATTCAATGGAGGAAGGCAGGAGTCTCACACCAATAACTCTAAAAGTCCTTTCAAATGTTACTACTGTAACAAGCCAGGTCATAAGGAGGCTCAGTGCTGGAAGAAAGAAGAGGATCAGGAGCAAGGAAAGACTGAATCCAAGTCAAATTATGCTGAACAAGAAAATCTATTCGTGGCTCAACATAATTCTGATTATGGTGACATGTCCATTTGGTATGTTGATAGTGGGTGTTCAAATCACATGACCAGTTCTAAGGACATGTTCAAGGAGATAGATGAGTCAAAGAAAAGTGTTGTGAGGCTGGGAGATGGTAAGCAGCTCAATGTAGAAGGGCTTGGTACAATATCTCTGCAAACTGATCAGGGCAAGGTAAAATTTTTACAAAATGTTCAGTATGTGCCTCAACTTGCCCATAATTTGCTACGTGTTGGTCAACTTGTGTATGTTGGGTATTCTGTTATCTTTGAGAATGATATGTGTGTAATCAAGGATAAGCAGAATGGTGAAGTACTGATGAGAATCACAATGGGAAAGAATAAAGTCTTTCCATTGGATCTCTCAGGTCAGTATGGAAGGGCATTAATTGTCAAAGGAGAGGAAAATGCCAAGTTATGGCATCTCAGACTTGGGCATTTGAATATTCAAAGCCTACAAATGCTCAGCTCAAAGGAGATGGTGTATGGCTTGCCAAAGACTGGTGAATTGCAGCTTTGTGAGGGCTGCATATATGGTAAGCAGACTAGGGGCTCATTTCCCAAAGGAAATACATGGAGAGCAAGTGAATGTTTGGAGTTGGTGCATGCTGATTTGTGTGGACCTATGCAGACTGAGTCATTAGGAGGAAGTAAATACTTCCTAATGATTACAGATGACTTTAGCAGGATGTCTTGGGTGTTCTTTCAGAAGGACAAATCAGAATCCTTTATGAACTTTAAGAAGTTCAAATCACTTGTAGAGAAACAAAGTGGGCTAGAAGTCAAAGCTTTAAGAACTGACAGGGGAGGTGAGTTCCTATCTAAGGAATTCACTCAGTTTTGTGAAGAACAAGGCATTAGAAGAGAACTCACAACACCATATACTCCTGAGCAAAATGGAGTTGCAGAAAGGAAGAATAGAACCGTGGTAGAAATGGCAAGAAGTATGATGAAATCAAAGGGTTTACCAACTGAGTTTTGGAGTGAAGTTGTGGTAACTGCAATATATATACTCAATATCTCACCAACAAGAGCTTTGAAGAATCAGACCCCATTTGAAGTTTGGAGGAGGAAGAAGCCCTCAGTTGGTCATCTCAGAGTCTTTGGATGCATAGCTTATACTCTTATCAACCTAAGAGCTAAGCTAGATGATAAGGCTGAAAAGTGTATCTTCATTGGATACTCTACTCAATCCAAGGCATACAGGTTATACAATCCTCATACTGGCAAGACAATCATTGGGAGAAATGTTATCTTTGATGAGGAATCATGCTGGGATTGGAAGCTGCAGGATCACCAAAGCAAGGGCATGCAAAGAATCATCAGTTTGGAGGAAGATCATGCAACAACTGAGACAACAGGTCAGCCTAGTCCACCACCAACACCTCAGAGTTCATCATCATCACCAAATGGTCAGAGTTCACCATCATCTCACTCAACCTCAAGCAGTGATTCACCTCCAAGAAAAGTAAGATCCCTTATTGATATTTATGAATCCTGTGATCTTGCTCTTCTTGCTAGTGAACCTGAAGACTTTGAGGAGGCTGCTACCCATCATGAATGGCAACAAGCCATGAAGGAGGAGATCAATTCCATTCAGAGGAATGATACATGGGAACTTGTGGATCTGCCAAGTGAAAAGAATGTGATAGGGCTGAAATGGGTGTACAGGATAAAGTATAATCCAGATGGCAGCATCTCAAAGCTCAAGGCACGACTAGTGGCAAAGGGCTATGCACAGAAGGAGGGAATAGATTATGAGGAAACCTTCTCTCCTGTGGCAAGGTTTGAAACTGTGAGGGTTGTACTTGCAGTGGCTGCACAAAGGACACTACCTGTGTATCAGTTAGATGTCAAATCAGCCTTTTTGAATGGGGAGCTTACTGAAGAAGTGTTTGTGGAGCAGCCCCAAGGTTTTGAAATCAAAGGTGAAGAAGGCAAGGTGTATAAACTGAAGAAAGCCCTATATGGCCTAAAGCAGGCACCAAGAGCATGGTATAGCAAAATTGACTCATTCTTCCTCAATAATGAGTTTAAGAGAAGTGATAATGAACCTACATTATATGTGAAGAAGAAAGGTATGTCTGACCATCTAATAGTCTGCCTTTATGTAGATGATATCATATATTTTAGTTCTTCACATATAATGTTAGAAGAATTTCAGAATTCTATGAAAAAGGAATTTGAGATGACTGATTTAGGTGTTTTGAAGTATTTCTTTGGTTTAGAAGTTAAACAAGGTAAAGCAGGAACTTTCTGATGTCAAAGAAAGTATGCTACCGATCTACTTAAGAGATTTCACATGGAAGGGTGTGAAATTGCAAAACACCTATGAATACTAGTGAGAAGCTGCAGAAAAATGATGGTACTGAATATGCAGATGAAAGACTCTATAGGAGTATGGTAGGAGGTCTGAATTATTTGGCAAACACCAGGCCAGATATTGCATATAGTGTGAGTGTTGTTTCCAGGTATATGCACTCTCCCACAAGGCAGCATCTTGGAGCAACAAGAAGGATTCTGAAGTATGTGGCTGAAACTTTGGACTATGGCATCTTGTATGAAAGTGTGAAGCATTTTTCATTGCAGGGTTATACAGATAGTGATTAGGCAGGCTGCATAGATGATAGAAAAAGTACTTCTGGGTCAGTATTTGACCTAGGATCTGGGGAAATTACTTGGAGTTCAAAGAAGCAGGATACTGTGGCCCTATCTTCTACTGAGGCAGAGTATATAGCTGTTGGTGCTGCAGCTAAACAAGCTCTTTGGATGAAGAAACTATTGGAGGATCTTTGTTGTAAACAAGAAGGAAGTGTTCAGGTATGGTGTGACAACATGTCCACTATAGCCATGACTAAAAACCCTGCATTCCATGCTAGAACCAAGCACATAGATGTCCAACATCATTTTATCAGGGAGCTGGTAGCAAAGGAAGAAATTACATTGCAGTTTTGTGGAACTGAAGCTCAGAATGCAGACTTGTTCACAAAGTCCTTAACTCTTAAGAAGCACCAATATTTCATGGAAAGAATTGGTATGGTCAAGCTTGGATCAAGGGGAGGTATTGAGATATGATCAAAGCTTAACAAAGGAGGTGTGCATGTGTGGCCATGCACACGTAGAAGACTTGTCATCTATTTATTATTTTGTTATTGTTAATCCATTTGAATAAGTCTTATGTTGTTAGCATCTTTATAGGAGCTGTTTTAGTCTTTGCATTTGTTAATGGCTGTACGTGGGATATGGCTAAAGAATAGGAAGTAGTTCAGCCATTTTTTAATTCATTTGATCAAGCATTGTAATGGGTATTTATACCCCTAATCCGTATGATAATGTATGTGTGTTTGCATCCATTTCTTTTGTATTTTCCTTGCTTGAGTTCAACAGCGGAGAAGAACCATACGTACACACTCGGCATCAATCAGTTCTCGGACATGACTGATGACGAGTTCGCCATCAAATACCTGGGAAATGTTAGTCATGATGCAACCCGACAGCGCCGCCAGATCCCCCCGCCGTCTAAGCGGATCCGGAACCGGACGGAGTCTCCGTCGCCGTCATCGTTTCTGAACAATAATGATTATAATGTGAGTTTGGGTCAGCTTCCGGGCAATGTAGACTGGAGGAAAGAAGGTGCTGTTACTCGAGTCAAGAACCAAGGAATTGATGGAGTTGGTTTTGGCTTCTGTTGGGCGTTCTCTGCGGTGGCGGCTCTGGAAGGGATGAACAAAATCTTTACCGGAAGGTTGCTTGAGTTGTCGGAACAGAACGCGATAGACTGTACCCCCGACCGCGGCCATGATGGGTGTTGGAGTAAACACATGGAAGATGCATTCGATTATGCGTTGGGTAACGACGGCCTTGCGAATGAGACGGACTACCCCTTTGTGGGTAAAAGGAAGGAATGCAAAGACTATTACATTTACCCAGCTGGAGGCAGTGTCTCAGACTACACAGAGGTGCTGGAGAATGATGAGATGGCTCTGCTCGCCGCCGTCGCAAGGCAGCCCGTCTCCGTCGGCATCACTTACAGCCGTGACTTCATACCATCCTTCAAGAGCTATCACTCCGGGATTTTCAACGGCGGACTCAACGGCGACTGCGGAATTGGCAACAACCACGCACTCGCCATCGTCGGATACGGCACCGTCGTCCCGTACGCTCCCTATTGGATTGTGAAAAACTCTTGGGTGCCTCGTTGGGGAGAGGAGGGTTATGTCAGAATGGCAAGACAGAACGGTAAGGGCGGAACTTGTGCCATTAACAACGATGCCCTTTACCCTATCCCCTACTCTACTGATTGATTATATATACTTTAAATTAATTAAACTTGCTCCTCATTAATCATTTCCCACCCTGCCATTATCACTGTTTGTTTGTGAATCTTTCTTGTTTCCCTTACTTTGTCTATCTAATTTTGTCACTTTATTGTGATCCCTATATGGTTTCCATCAAACAGAGCTGATGATAAGCTAATGTTTAGGTTATCCACTTTCACATTTAAGTTCAATTCTTTAGGTCCTGTTTGGTTGGAGGGTTTCGGAGGGGAGGGAAGGAAAATGAGGAATTTGTGTGTGTTTGATCGAAGGAAATAGGGGGAAGGGGAGGAAAGTGGAAGACATTCAAAATCTTACGCTCCTCCCATTCTAAACCCCCCAAATCGGAGTATTTCGAAGGAAACGTGTTCGATAACCACAAACTATCCATCTCCTACGTGAATGAACAAAATGTTATAGTATAAAAAGGTAAAAACAAAAAGTTTTGAAAAATTTAAAAATTTAAAAATTTAAAAATTTAAAGATTAAAATTTAAAAGTAAAAAAAATTAAAAATTTTAAAAATTAAAAAAAAATAAAAATTATAAATTAAAAAATTTAAAAATTAAAAATAAAAAAATTAAAAAAAAAAATTAATAATTCCAAACTGAAAAATGAAAAGTTATAAAATTAAAAAAAGTAAAAAATCAAATAAAATAAAATTATGACTCATGACCACAGGAGTAATATTCACAATAGTTAGACATATATTTATTTTTTAAGTAAGCTATCAAATAAAAGTAAATTGCGAAAATATTTTCATTAAACCTTTCCTCCTATTTCCTCCAACCAAACACAAATTTTTATCAAAATCCTTCCTTCCTCTTTCCTTCCTTTCCCTCCTATACTCTCCCCTTCCCTCCCCTCCTTTGAACCAAACAAGGCCTTACTGTACTTCGTATATATCTGTATCTATAGACAATACATCTATAGATAATACATTTGAGAGATAACAGTTAAGAAAGTATGCAACATGCTCTAAACTATTCTTAATTACAACTTTTAAAATACACAGAATACCTATGAATTGTAGTGTACAACTAATATACTATCTACTACTCCTACAAAAATAAAATCTCATACTAGTATTTTTTTAATGTGTTATAACCTTTTCTTTTGTACTTTAATTGTTACGAAAATTATATCAAAATTCATAACTTTTTATTATCTTTTAAATGACACCAGTATTGAATATACAAAGTTGAAAAATAATTTAACACTTTAAAAAACATCTAATTTTTAAAAGTTATACGGAGTATAACTTTTTATTTGTACTCTATTATTACAAAAAATATATCTAAAATCATAACTTTTTATTATCTTTCATATGATACAAAAACTGAGTATTGAATATAAAAAATATTGTAACACTTTAAAAAATATCAAAATTTTAAAGTGCTATAATTTTTTATTTTTACTCCGATGGTTACAAAAAAATATATAGTAATTCATAGCTTTTATTATCTTTTATATGTCATTAACGTTGCATATAAAAAGAAAAAAGATCTATTAATTTGTGCAGTTTAGGATAGTTTTTTTTACCGTACACACTATTAATTTGAATATCATAAACTTCGAAGGGGTTTGAGGTAAGTACCTCAAACTTGCACATGTAATATCCCAAAAGTTATGTTCACACCATGATCATATAATTTTTCACAAATGTAATTGAGATATTACCCAAAATAGAGTTTGAAAATTCCAAAATAGGGCCGCCATGTTTTTATTCCCAAAATAGAACTAATTAATGGCATGTTTTGGCAGTACCAGACTTCAAACAATGCAGTATTTTCTACACATGGCAGTAATTAGTCCTATTTTGGGAATAAAAAACATGACAGTCCTATTTTGGAATTTTAAAACTGTTTTATTAGTCCTATTTCGGGAACTTTCCCAATGTAATTTTATAGAGTTAAGTACATAATTTAAAATACACAAAGCATTTATGATGATGCAATTAAAATTATATTGAATTGGATGTAATATACTCCCTCCTTCCCAAAAAAGTTCACCAAATTGACTTCTCTTGGTCAATGACAATCAACTTTAACTAATGATATTTTTTAATACATAACTAATTTGAATATGAAAATTATATCAAAATGTTCCTTGTTCAAAATAATTTCATAAGGGAGTAAAATTTACAAATTATACTCCGTATATACAAATATAATAATTAAGACCATTATATTGGCCAAAGTTTGCCATCATTAAGCAAGAAAAGTCAATATGATGAACCTTTTCGGGACGGAGGTAATACTTTATTTTACAGATAAATTTTTAGATCGTTAATTGCATCCAAACAAAGCTTAGAGTATGTTAAATTATGGAATTATTGCAATAAATTTATGTTTTCAAAGACCATATAATCATGGTGAAAAAAATAAAATTTTATATATAATTTGGGTTATATATATTGCATATGCAAATTTGGGGTATTTTCTCACACATACAAAGTTTGAGATAGTTATTATTTTCCCCTTAATCTAGAGTCATAGATTAAAATAGCACAAACTTCATCACTTTTATTTATTGTTTTAATTATACCGGTACCAGTCTTATATAAAAAAAAGAACATTTCAAACAAGATTAGATCAAACCAGATCAGAGTTCGACAATCGCAAAGTACACGGGAAAGTTCCCGAAATAGGACTAAAGCAATTTGAAAATACCAAAATAGGACTGTCATGATTTTTATTCCCAAAATAGGACTAAATACTGCCATGTTTAGAAAATACTGCCATGTTTGAAGTCTGGTACTGCCAAAACATGTCAGTAATTAGTCTTATTTTGGGAATAAAAACATGACAGTCATATTTTGGAATTTTGAAACTGTTTGTCCTATTTCGGGTAAAATTCTCCAAAGTACACATAGAACAAACATGTACCAGATCAGTTCAGATCAAATCAAACTAGATCAGACTTAAATAGACAGACTAGACAGATCGTACATGAAGATTTCAATCGAATTGACATGTGAAAGAACTGAAACCACACTTTCCATCAAACATAGATTATCACAATTGTAGTGAAATACAATTTCACTAGACTACTGCTTATAGAAATTTTACGTACTCAAACGCAATTAACACAATTTTACTACTCTTCTTACACACTTTTCTCATTATTCCATATAAATTCTTCTCCCCACTTTTCAAACTCATCTCGCCATGACATCTTCGCACAATCTCTTTCATGTATTAGCGTCCGTAAAAGAGAGCTACACAACTATTGTTAAAATCATTACTCTATGATTTTTCACTGCTAAATTACTTTATAATCATGTTTTGAAAAAAGTATCAAAATCATATGATTTAATGAGACCCTAAATACTCAAAATACTAACGGTAGTATATAACAAATCTCCATTTAATACTTTTTCAGTCTCTTTTTATCTATTAAATATCATGCATACCTTTCTTAGTAACTAGTAGGTTAAACTTTTAAATATGTTAAAACAAAAGTTAGACTATTTTACCAAGTAGATACAGTTCATCTGAAGCTGTTCAATTTGGTTTAGAATCAAAACTTATAGATTGAATCAATTCAGAATCAAAAGTTAAATTGAAATGATTATACAAAATCTAAATAACGTTTATGTAATTGGAATTTCAACCATTATAATTGTTTTACAAAGGATAACCAATACTGCTTATTCTTTCAATAATTATTTCATTTAAATCTTCATCTCCCTAGATATATCCTTCCACCTTTTTAGAATATTTAAGATGTTTTTAATTGGATTAGTTTTAGTCTCGGACCAGGTCAGACTAGCGAGAACATACTAGATCAAACCATGATATACTTTGACAGTTGTAAAATACTTATAGAACAATATACCATAGTAGACCCATTCAGATCAAATCAGAACATATATTGTTCAGATCATCAGATCAGATCATAAAAATTCAGACCAATTAAAAACACTCTTACAAGAGATTTACATGTAAAAACACAATTTCACTCTAACACAGATCAACACAACTTCACTAGACTCTTCTACAAAATTTCACTCAAACACAAATTATGAAATTAACACAATTTGACTAGACCCATACGCAATTAATAATCGATTGTAATTATTAATCTTCTTATTTACTACTAATTTATTTGTCTTCTTATTCCAATAGTAGAAAAATGGTCTATAGTGACAAAATTAATGTCACTAAAAGTTTTAGTGACACTTGAAAAGTGTCAACAAATGGTGGGAATTGCGACACTAAAATTAGTGTCACTATAAAAGTGTCAGCAAATTATGACACTCTAACATCATAAAATGTAGTGATAGATTTGTGTTGGTATTCTAAATGACACCGACACACCATCTAAACTAATGATCCAATAATATCATAAACTTTTTTGACACGTTGGTATTGTAAAAATTTATGACTTATTGTACAAATTTATGACTTATTGGTATCATGTGTATGTTTATCTGTAATAATAAGATCATAGTGATATATACTAACGAGATTATATTATCTCATATTAATAAAATCATATTGATATTTATAAATAAACAAAACATTCAACAACCACATTCAATTAATAACTCAAATTGTTAGATCCACATATTCTAATATTACCAACACAAATATTTTATCGAAGTGACAAAGTTTTACACATCCAACCGGCACAACTAAAAAAGTAACACTTCTACGTGCTAAAAACATGTTGATGCTGTTATTGCTAAAGAAATGTTGAACTCAGAAGAAAGTGCTCATCACGAAGAACAAAAGAAAATTGGCCGAGTAGCTTGGAACATTAAACGTAACCTCTACTATTCTGCCAACGTCCATGCCCAATACATCTTCCGTTTGGATTTCTTTTACAACACTAGGATGAAACTGAAATTTAAGATGAAAATATTATCATTCTCGGTTCACTACAAAAACATTACGGGATTGACACGGAATTTGACACGAACTTATCGATTTTTCATGCAAAATAGCTCGTGCCAAAGTGTTTTTGGCACGGATTTGGCACCTCCCTGCCAAAATCCCTGCCAATCCCTGCCAAAATCACACAATAAGGTTTAATGATAAAAATATTATCAAACCCGGTACAAATTAACTATTAAAGTTGAAATTTCGGTTATTAACTGAAATTGTAAGTTATTAGTCATCATTTACCACTTTGGTTCGAGTCATAATAAGGTTTAATGATAAAAATGTAAAGAATAGTAGCCCAGATTCGAATTTTGGAATATTAAAATAAAAAACTGAACATCAAAATGTATCAAAATAGTTTTCAAAACTAATTTACCTGAAAAATATAGATCAATGATCTTTCAAATGACTCATATGAATAGCAATAACAGTAACAATAAAATATAAACAAAAATCATTGAAATGGTCACCTACTCACCTCCAAAGACACCAATCATTGCATTCTCACCGTCATTTAAATCCCTTTTGCCTGAGGAAAAGCTCAAAAACATACTTCATGTAAGGCTATGTAAATCAATGACTAGAGTCCACTTCCTCCCCATCCTCCCATGAAAATAGAAGACTCTTGAGTGATGAATTTAGATCAAACACACTTATGATGTGAAGATAAAAGCTTACAACTAGCTTATACCCCAGCCGAAGTTGTTGTTTTTTGCTGAACGAATAATATTATTGAGTACATAAAGTGCTGTTGAAGATAAGTCTCGTAGATCCGAAAGCCCAACACGAACTTTGGATATATTAGGAATGGTACAGAATCAAAGTGTATAACCAAATATAAAATATGAACTCACTAATACTCAAAATCCCACTTGTATTAATTAACCAGTCTGATTACAAGGAAATTCCCGATCGGTAGGTCGGAATAATGCTTTAATACAAGAAATAAGAGCAATAATGCTATTCTAGAGCCTGAGTATTGAAATGCTAACCCTTACAATGATTTCAAACCTTATATTTATACTAATGGAGAGCATAGGCTGCTCTATGCTGATTGGCTGTTGTTCCACCGACCTGGTCACCCATGTTTCCACTTGCTGATGTCACAATCTGGCATTAATTGCACCCGGCCACTTGCCGGTTGTCCGTTGCTCGAACGGGATGTTGGACTATGCTGAGGACGCTGTCAAATTGGCCCAAGTATGATATATAGTCCGATCTCCGTTCGGTATATCTTCTTACTGGGCCAACCCTTACCTGGGCCGAATCTCGTTCGGCATGAATTATTCACTGGACCTACTCATCATAGAGTGATGAGCTCGTTGTTTGGGCCGAGTATCCTGGGCCTTCTTGATCCGGGTATTGGGCCTCTGGATCAATATCCCAACATAAGTCCCCCACTTCTGATGTCTCGAATGACAGTGAGTGCATTAGGAAGTATGAACACCAATGTTGCAAATTGCCGAATGGCGATCGGGGAACAGAAGTAGTCAGTTCCCCATGCTGTGATTTGACGGTTGTCGTTTCATTTCCCCATATTTATCATGATAACCGTCGTTTAGTCTTTTCATTAGACACGCGTTTAGCTTAAATGCTCCTAGTGACGTGTCGCTCCCTGATGGGTTCTTGACACGGCGGTTCCAAGGCTATAAATTAGCCTTTAACTTCTCAACTCCGGGTTTCGATTCTGCAATTCTCTTCGCCTTGCCGTTTTCTGAAATTTCTTCCAGCCTTCGTCGCTCAGGTACTCTACTTGGCCATTCGCCTGAGTGTATGCCACGGATGCTCTGGAATGTTTGATTCCCCATTTGATCAGGTAGTTCTCAAAATTCCGGCTTACGAACTGCCTTCCATTATCAGTTACAATCTGCTCAGGGATTCCGAACCGGCAAATGATATTCTTCAGACAAACTTTTGACATTTGACATCTGTGATGCTGGCCAGTGGTTCGGCCTCTACCCATTTGGTAAAGTAATCTATCCCCACGATGATATACTTGTTGTTCCCAGGGGCCGTAGGTAGAGGACCTAACAGGTCGATCCCCCATCTTGCGAATGGAAGGGCCACTGTCATTGTAGTGTAGAAAGTGGCTGGCCGTCCGGGGACCGGTGTGTACAGTTGGCATACTTTACATTTCCTAGTACGTGCAAAGCAGTCTTGTTGGATAGTCGGCCAATAATACCCTTGCAGGATGATTTTTCTGGCCAGTGTCTTGGGCCCTTGGTGGCTGGAGCAGATACCCTCATGAATTTCTTCCATTACGGCCGCCGCTAGATCGAGTGGGAGGCATTTCAAATACGGCCCACCAAACGTCTTTTTGTACAGTTGTCCGTCCACCAATTCGAACATGGAAGCCCTCCTCTGGATGCATTTTATCTGATAAGCAGGATTTTTATCTTGTGGGAGGGTTCCGTCTTTCAGGTAGTTGGTCATATCTATGACCCAGCTAGGGACGGCATAAGATATGGCCTTGATTTGGAGCACCATGATTGTTGGGGTTGCCAATGTTTCCCGATGGGAAAAACGTTGGATATGGGCCGGGATCTCCTGTGCCCGGTCGTCGAACGCTGCATTTTCTAACTTGGATAATATATCTGCTTCAGTATTCTCTATCCTGGATATTTGGTCGAGCACCACCTGTTCAAATTTGCTTATCTTCTCCTCAACTATCTCTTTGTAAGCCTTCATTCTCTCTTCTTTAGCCTCAACGGTGCCATTCACCTGATGTACTACCAATTGACTATCCGACCGGACTTTCAACTGATCGGAACCCAGGGCCTTCGCATATTTTAAACCCGCAATAAGGGCCTCATACTCAGCCTCATTGTTGGTTACTTTGAAGTCAAAATGGATGGAATAATATGCTTTGAAACCCTTGGCACTAGCTGCACCATCCACGTACATTTCCCACCAGTTATCCAGCCCATTGTTCTCTGAGTCTGTTTCTGAGGGCCGGGCGGTACATTCTGCAATGAAATCTGCCAGGACCTGTCCTTTGATAGTAGGTCGAGGCTTGAAATCCACCTCATATTGCCCGATTATGAGGCTCCACTTGGTAATGCGTCCACTTGCCATTGGGTTTCTTAAGATGGTGGCGAGTGGCTGAGTAGTATACACAGTTACCGGGTGGGTCTGGAAATATGGTGCCAGACGTTTAATGGCGGCTATCAGGGCCAGCATTGTTTTCTCTAGCAAGGTGTACCTGGTTTACGGGCCGTTCGAAGCCATGCTTACAAAATAGATTGGTCGTTGAATGCCATCCTCTTCTTTCAACAATACCGTGCTCACGGCCAGGTCAGCTACAGCAAGGTACATATATAGATGTTCCCCTGGTTCGGGTTTTGTCAAGACCAGGGGAAAGACAGATATGTCTTGAAATCTTCAAAGGCCGTTTGACATTCGGCCGTCCATTCAAAGGGGTTGGCTTTCTTCATGATCTGGAAAAATGGAATAGCTCGATCGGCTAGTTTGGATAGGAATCTCCTCAGAGCTACTAACCGAGCGGTCAATCTCTGCACTTCTTTGAGGTTTCTAGGAGCCTCCATATCCACAATTGCCTTTACCTTTTCAGGATTGGGCTCAATCCCCTTCTCGCTCATCATGTATCCCAAAAATTTGCCCCCTCTTACAGCAAAAGCACACTTTTTGGGATTCAGCCTCATGTTAGCTTTCTGCATTATCCCGAACACCTTTTCTATGTCCAGGACATGATTCTCCTTCTTCCGGCTTTTGATCAGGATATCATCAACATAAGCCTCCGTTGTGACCCCCAACACTTCTTTGAACAGCATCCTGATCATCCTTTGAAAAGTTGCCATTGCGTTCTTTAATCCGAATGGCATGACAATATAGCAAAACACACCATCCGAAGTAACGAACGCTGTTTTCTCTGCATCAGCGGGGTGCATGAAGATCTGATGGTAACCCCGGAATGCATCCATGAAGCTCAACAATTCACATCCGGCAGTTTCATCTACTAGCAGATCGATCCTCGGGACCGGATAAGGGTCCATGGGACAAGCTTTATTCAGATCCGAGTAGTCCACGCACATCCTCCAAGTAGATTGTTTTGGAGCTAGGACCACATTCGATAGCCATTCTACGTGGATTACTGGACGGGTGTGATTTATTTTTAGCAAGGTGGCCACCTCCTGCTTTGTGAATTCCCGTCGTTCGGTTGCTTGATATCGTTTCTTTTGCTGGACTGGTTTCGCATCAGGCCGAACGGCAAGTTTGTGACATATTATCTCCGGGTCAATACCTGGCATATCTTCTGGCCCCCGAGCGAATAAGACCTGAAACTTTTTTAGGACGGCAATCTCGCCATCCCAGGTGTCAGCCTCCAGATCTACCCCGATAGCTACCTTACGGTTCGGGGGGAAATCCAGTTCAATTTGTTCGAGGAGAGTGGCGGGTTCTGGATGTGCCTCGAACTCCGTTCGGTGGGTCTCCACCTCAATTGTGTTGACCCGCATTCCACGAGTGTTCATCTGTTTTAGGGCCTCTCGGTAACATGTCTGGGCTGTCGTCGGATCAGTTCTGGCCACCCCAACCCCGGTGTCAGTGGGGAATTTGATGCACGAGTTACAGACAGAGGCTATTGCCTCCAGATCTTCCAATCCTGGTCGGCCCAAGATGGCATTATGAGCACATTTTATATCCACCACGAACATCATTCGGAGTGATGTTTTGTGCGTCTCGTCCCCAATTTCAACCAACATTTGGATGGTCCCCTCAGCCTCAATACAATTACCGGTGAAACTTGCCAGTGGGGTCCTTAGGTGGGTCAATTGACTTCTTTGTAGACCCATTTTCTCGAATGATTGTAAATACAATACATTCACACTGCTCCCGGTATCGATCAGTACTCGGCGGATCAAAGCATTGTCAATGCACATGCTCACCACCAATTCATCCCTGTGCGGGCTTGGGGAGTTGGGTAAATCAGCTGGCCCGAAGGTGATCGGGTCCGTCCTTCCTTTCTTCTGGGGGGCGGGGGTGGAGAGGGATCCCACATAGAGACTTCGCTCGAACCTTTTATGTTCGGCGTTCGAATCCCCTGTCTCCCTGCCCCCAAATATAACCTTGACCTCCATTCGAGGTTTCTGTCCGTGGCCTCCCGAGCCCTCTGGTTCATCCCTGGGGGGAATATATACGTCAATTTGAGGCTGGGCATCACGTTGGGCATCCCGTCACCAGCTATTGGGTTTCCTGATCGGTTTCAAAGTGCCCACCGCATTTGGATCCTTATTCACATACTTGCCCAGATGACCCCGTCGGATCAAGTCCTCAATGGCCGTTTGTAGGGCCCTACAGGCATTGGTGGCATGACCCTTCCTGTTGTGATATTTACAAAAAGCAGAGTCGTCTGCTCCCATAAATTGTGAAGAATCAGTCGGGAGGGGAATTTTGTCCCTCTCGTGCTGATAAATGGTCGCCACTGACAGGACCAGGGGGGTAAATCTCCCTTGCTTGGGAGGTATAACGGCCACTGGGCTAGGACCCAGCCGATCGGCCATTTTGATTGGGGCAGTAGGCGCAACGACCTTATCCCTGATCATTATCTCCTCTTCTAGGGTAGCATGCTTGCGAGTTCTGTCTAATACCTCGGCATATACTGTACCTGGATTCTTCTTCAAATCCTTGTATAACTCTCCCGTTCGGAGAGCATTCGTGAATAGGGTGATGGCGGTATCATCCGTCATATTTCCCACTGTCAGAGTTTCGTCCCTCCATCTTTTTAAGAATTGATTGAGAGTTTCCTTGGAGTTTTGCTTCACGCTGGTCAGGTAGCTGAAATGTCGTTTCGGATTGGCACTGGAAGCAAATTGGGCCAAGAATAACGTCGATAATTCGGCAAAACTGTTGATCGACCCGGGTTGCAGTGTCCCGAACCACTCCTGGGCGGACCCTCTGAGCGTACTAAAAAACAATCGGCAAATAGCAGCCTCGGGTGCTCCTAGTAGCATGAGTCCCCCTTGGTAACTCCTCAAATGCACATGGGGATCTCCCACCCCGTCATAGATTTGACCGGTCGGTGGTTTGGCACCTCCTTGGATGTCCGCATACATGATTTCCCTGGTGAAAGGGGAAGTAATTCCGAGCTGAATTGGGGCAGGTTGTACAGGCGCCCTGTTCATCTGATCTCGCATCTCGTTCATCTGCCTCCTCATCTCAGCCATTTCTTCCTCCTGGGCCGTCAAAGGGGGCGGTGGTGGAGCCCTCATGTCTGTATACTCCCGGTCCCAATGCCTTTGAGCGGCCCTGGTATTATCCCGTTCGGCATACTGGAAATGATGACCAATAGGAATTGGTCCCCTGACTTGTGATCCGATCGGGGTTCGGTCACTGTGACTATGTTGCGCTGTTGGTGGGGCGCTACGGCGATTATCCCGATGGGCATGCGAACGGGATGACGCTGTGGTTGTTTCCGTGCATGGAGTTTCCCCTGTAAAATTGGACCCTCCTTCCTCCTCGTTTAACATATGCTGCATGACCTGGGCCATATCTCGCATGGCCTGAGGATTTCTCCTTAGAGATTCAGGAATCACAAAATCCCCATCAAAACGAGGATACGATCCTCAGTTGGATTGTCCCTGAGGGGTTTGATTTCCTGGGGTGTGACTCCTTCCGTGACGGTGTGAACCGTCGTTTGTGTGATAAGAACTGAATCTGACCATTTTCGAAAATAGTGGTTTTAGGATAATTGAATGTGAAACTTTTTGAACACTTTCCCACAGAGAGCGCCAATGTTGAAGGTAAGTCCCGTAGATCCAAAAGCCCAACACGAACTTTGGATATATCAGGAATGGTACAGAATCAAAGTGTATAACCAAATATAAAATATGAACTCACTAATACTCAAAAGCCCACTTGTATTAATTAACCAGTCTGATTACAAGGAAATTCCCGATCGGTAGGTCAGAATAATGCTTTAATACAAGAAATAAGAGCAATAATGCTATTCTAGAGCCTGAGTATTGAAATGCTAACCCTTACAATGATTTTAAACCTTCTATTTATACTAATGGAGAGCATGGGCTGCTCTATGCTGATTGGCTGTTGTTCCACCGACTTGGTCACCCATATTTCCACTTGCTGATGTCACAATCTGGCATTAATTGCACCTGGCCACTTGCCGGTTGTCCGTTGCTCGAACGGGATGTTGGACTATGCTGAGGACGCTGTCAAATTGGCCCAAGTATGATATATAGTCCGATCTCCGTTCGGTATATCTTCTTACTGGGCCAACCCTTACCTGGGCCGAATCTCGTTCGGCATGAATTCTTCACTGGACCTGCTCATCATAGAGTGATGGGCTCATTGTTTGGGCCGGGTATCCTGGGCCTTCTTGATCCGGGTATTGGGCCTCTGGATCAATATCCCAACAAGTGCAATAACAAAATTGAATCAATACATAGATTGTCTTACATTATGTATTATACTGTGACGGTGAACAAGTAGAGCAGAAGTACCAAAGCAAGAGCAAGCTGTAACAGAAAGATATCAGCCGCAATCAAGAACCACCTCTCCCCAGCAGAAACAATGTGTGTCCTGAGGTTAAGGGCAACAAAGGTCGCAGACATGAGCCCAGCCAAACCAGCAACCACCCATCTGAATATTTCAATAGGGACGACAAAAAGGCACAATGCAGGGATGAAGACATACAGGGAATATCCCTAGAGACAGAGTAGTTGAACAAGGCTGGGTGGAGCAGATAAGTACTTTAGTATAACATACAAGCAAATGGAGACTATGACCACATATCCATAGAATAAACCGGCACACCAAGTCACCAGATTGATGTCATAGTCCCATTCTTTTTTCTGAATCTTGCGTTGCACATTGTGCGTTTTGAGATAATGAGGTCCAAATTATTCTCACAACATCCTGGATTCAAATATGAGAAGTTATACTTCTCTATTATGAATACAAAAATGTTCAACTACTTAATATCTAAGTAGCCTCCAAAGTAATGGACACGTTGTTTAAGGTTGTGATTACGAGATGTCTCAGTAGAATGTCATTTAAGAGGTGTATTTGAAGCATTTGTTATGCTTTTATCATCTCAAATCAAGTGATTCTAAATCACATAATAGATTATGCTTTCTATTTAGGAATAAGATTTGTATTCACAACATGTCAAAGATATAGACATGATATGTACTCATATTGAAAAATGAGAAATCTTAGATACTTCAAAGTTGTAATTGAGATAAAGGATCTTGGGAAACTCGGGTCTGTTTTAAAAACACTACGAGTTGGTTGAATAATAATTAACCAGTTGCATATATCCAAAAGGGTTCTCAGACAAACTAACATGGATAAATCCAAACTGTTAGCACTCTCATGATTGGTCGAAATATAGATACTAGAAAAGATCTATTATTGAAATGTGTATTGGGAGAAGGAATTCCATATGTAAGTGCAATATGTGCATGATTGTACTTTGACAAAAACATTCGACCAAATATCACATTCTCAAAAACGTGGTAGCTGGAAATAGCTTAGGACCAACACCGCATACATCATCATTGGAATGATATCAAGAACATACTTTGATATATATATATATATATATATATATATATATATATATATATATATATATATATATATATATATATATATATATATATATATATATATGAAACCATTGACATAATCTTCACTCATCCCTTATAAAATGAATTAAATAATTGATGATAATATATTATTCCTAAAGAAATTGGAAATGTCAAAAGTATCGCTCTAACACAGCAGAGTGTGATTTGAGCTTAACCGATAATGAATATCCCAAACTCATTTTCTTAAATAAGTATATAAGTATATATTTATCTTGCAAGAAACCATGATGTTATGTATGGAATACCGTGATGAAAGTAAATATCATGTAAATGTTTGATTCTTATTGTTGTGTTGCTCTGAGGGGGGTCTTGATTCTAATGTTTGAATATGTGTTTTTCCCTTTTATGTAGTTCAAATTAATTTTCCATCATTTGCAATGGAGTCAAAGATTCATTATTTTTTGGTTTGAGATTATGATGGAATCAAGCAAAATGGCTCACTAAACTGACTACGCTTCTTTGTTATGAAGCAGCAGACAGTCCATGCAATTTTGGACGGGATTTTCTAGGGGTGGGCGCGGTCCGGAACGATCCGGTAAATTGGTAAAACCCATAATGTATCCGTGAGGTTTTTAACGGTTCGGTACGGTCCGGTTCCAAGGATAGAACCGTTCAGTACCATGTCGTTTCGGAACGGTACAAAACGGTACGGTACAATGCCAAACGCATGCTAAAAAATTTGAACAAAATTTGCAATTAGTAGATATCATCACACCAACCAACTCGCATGAAATATTGATATAAATACAAGAAATTACATACGTAGTACTAATATTCACAAATACTCAAATAGTGCAACACAACCAAGAAAAAGTATAGCAAACAATGACGCACGAGATAAATATCATCTTTAGTTTACTAAGTTCATATGAAAATATAAAAACGAATATCATCAAATTGTTGAATATGATAGAAATCGTCAACGTTCTTCTTCTTCGTTCTAGGTTAAATATTACTCCGTAATTCTAATTTAATTTATAGTTGAACCTTGAGAGCTAAGATTTAAACCATATTAATTAAGTTGTAAAAATTGCACAAACATGATACAACAAAAAGTCATGGACATTATATTACTAGAAATGAATAGTTATTAATGATTTCTAAAATTTTAATATTCTTTCAATACATACCGAAGTATAACATAAATTATCTAGAAAGAAAAAATAACAATATATATAAACACACACATTTAGATATCTTAGGAACACATGAATACATACTTGGGCTATAAAATTGTTGCTCTATAAAAGAGATCTATTGGTATAGAAAAAATATAAAAAATTCAAATGCATTATTTTCGAACGGTTCAGTCCGGTATTTTTCGGTTCTCAAAATCTAGGACCAGTCCCGTACCCGTTTCAAACGGTACAATTTCGGTACGGGATACAAATCTATAGAACCGTTTAAATACCCGATATTCGGTTCGGTACCATTACGGGACGATTCGGTACCGGTTCGATTTGAGTTTTATGCCCACCCCTAGGATTTTCACTATGGGATAAGACTGCGTACATCCAACCCTCCTTACCCCACCGTAGGTGGGAGCCTTTGTAGCACTGGGGTAAATGAAAATGAAATATCCATATGACTCTAAAAAAGAGTCATACGGGTCCATGTTAAATATGAGCCACAGTACACTGAAATTAAGTACATAGTATTAAGACTAATAATTACTACGCCAGAGAGATGTATGCCTAATTCAAGTAGACCGAATCAGGCTTTAATCAAGTCCAGCAAAATTCCGTCCAAGAGATCAAGGCCTCACTAATTCACAATGCACCGAAGTGTCAAACCAGTAATAATAGGAGTACTAAAAAGACAAATTTCAGCACCGGTACTCATAGTCTCATACTACTTCCATCCCAAAATCAAATTCACACTTTGCTTGTGGAGCCATAGACCGATAAACGACTCTCCTTCCTAGCCGATAGTGCATGTGTATGTTGGCTCAATGCCTCCACATTCAGTGCTTTCATTCTATCTATTCATACTGTACAACAATGGCTTCCTCTGCTACTGTCCACCCGTCTTTTCCGCAGCTTCCTTCAGATGAACAGTTCTGCATAGATGATGCCAGAAGTGTTTAAAAGAATATCTGTGGTGGCTATTATAACGGCTTAGATGCAAAAGTGAACGTTTTTCTTTTGTACATATATATGGAGTACATATAATAATATAAGTACCAGTATTCGAAAAGGAAAAGCTCAAGATAACAGACTCATCCTGTTTTCAAACATCAAAATTTAGAGCTTTTGGTAATCCCTATTTTCAGCTTATCATGAAACTTTTTTACAAAACACGTAACTTTTAATTTTGGGAGCTAAATTTTATAATAATCAAGATAAAAAAGAACGATCTTTTTAGACAGCCCTTTTAGCTTCATAGAGTATACCATTTTTTATTTAATTAATAAAATATATTTTAATTACTCCCCTAGTCCTACAAAACTTTTTCCAAATTTCCAAATTTAGTTAAAGGTGTTTCTCTTTCCTCTGCACACATCTCAATCACTCGGTTTTTACTTTATTATTACACATGTATGTCAACGTTGGCCAAATTTTAAGAAACAGAGAGTAATTTTTTAACAATTCAACATATTCAGCCAATTCAACCGTAATTTCATCAATTTCAACAGATTCAACCAATTCATCAAATTTCAGTGCTACCAAACGGGCTCTTAATAAATCTAGAACAATGAAACCCAAAAACTACTCCCTCCACCAAAATTTCATTCTTCGGCAAAAAAATATGTGATTCACATCATTCCCTTGCACAACTTTAGGCCACACCATTATCACTTATTTAACAGAGGGAGTAATTGATTTGTAATCTAGCTAAAAATCAAAAGGATTAAAATTTCATCAAAATTAATTTGACAAACAGAACCCTGCCTACCCCGCATACCTAGTTTTGGGTTCATACCTAGTTTAAACACTGAAAAAAGAGTTAGAAGACTAACGTTGGAACAAGTGTAGACAATTAAAGTCATCCAGTTCCATTTATCCAGACATTGCTTCAACTTCTTTCCAGTAGCTTCATGTAAAAAATATAACAGTGGGGGCATCAACTGCATTTCATAGTGCCTAGATCCACCACACAACCTGCATTTCTCAGGATCACTCTGCTCTGCAGAAGCTAATAATTCCTTTCCACCATATGAGTATCTAGGTGTAACTCAAAAAGAATAGATGAATGTAAAGTGAACTCAATTAGGAATTAGTCTGAAAGCACATGTATTTCCTTATGTAACTAATAATGGCACCTATACAAATAACTCTTACCAAACAGGCACTAAATTGATAAAACAATTAGCAATAATGGCACCCCCACTACCCAATAATGTGTACAACTCCACACCTTTCTTTCATAATGTGACTAAAAGTGCTTTATTATGTACCTAAAACTCTTGCGCAATGTAACACAGAATGAGGCACACTATGCCATATGATGCTTTGCCTTGTAATGTAACATTGAACGTTTCATAATGTGACAGCAGATTGCACATAAGAATTTTCTTCATTTTAACCCTATTCTATGTAATCTCAAGTCTTTATATCTTTGACATTCAATTACAGAAATTTAAAATGAACTAACAACAACTAGAGTATAAATCTATAATCACATGCTAGGAAAATGAAAAGTGTTCTGAATATGTCTCAACAGAGCGCTTCATGATGTCGAGTGTCTATTACCTGAAACATTGCTCTGGATATGCATCCAGCCGCTTTTTGAATTTAAGGTAAATCCTGTCTGCATTCGGTGCTCTGTCGTATTCATATTTCTCCTCTTCCCAAACTTCATCATTTGTGTTATCAACATTTTGTTCATTGATAAAAGGCAGTGTTTTTTTATTCTGTTTTGGGAATATCTCCTCCTCGGCATATATATAGAAACAAGGCATCACTGCATTTAAAATCTCACATAAAATGCAACGATTACCAGTTAAATAAACTTTGAAAGAAAACGATTTACAAATCCAACTTTTAGTAAAAGGAAAACTGGTAGTACACCATACGCATTGGGGAAGAGAAGGACATGTGAAATACCTTAATTTTTTAACATTTTACTCTGTATTATTTACTTTAAGAATTAGGATGTTGGGTTCATTTGGGAGGCTAAATTGTGGGTAAAATATCACATATCACAGAAAATGATCTGAGTTTGTAGGCAATGTAAGTAAGCAGAACAGATCTGATCGCTTAGTTGTTTAACAAAAACTGGCACCACTTTTCTTTAGCATGTAATTAAAGTAGCGCTACTCTATTGTCGTAACCAGATGAGCACTGCACCAGACATGGTTTTCAATCAGAAGGGAGAAAGAGACCACTAGCATTAAATCCATCACAAGAAAAAATTCAGTAAAGGAACCAGAAGCTACCAGGTAATTTTTCATCAATCACCCTAGATTTTTGGCCCAATGCAACAGGTTTTGCATTATGTCCATGATCTCGAACTTTTTTCTTGGAGTGAGAAGCCAGGCTTGCCGCTTGAGAAAATGCCCTACTCAACTCTTCCAAGTCTATATCATTTTCACCATCTTCCTCTTCAGCAAAATCAAAACTCAACAAATCCTTTTTCCAGTCATTATTCAATGTAGAATAAGATGTAGGTAAAGGGACAGTATCATCATCGGGGGCATTTGACCCTTCTCCACTGACAAATTTTTGAACTCGTAGAGCTTTCCAGCTACATGGACACAGCAGATCAAACATAAGTATAATGAATGATGACATGGCAACTCCAAATCTTGCTCCTTTGTGTCTTTATTTAATACTCAATAATTTATTTCCAGACTGGAGAGATATCAATTGAATGATGACATGGCAACTTTTGCAACTTTTGCTTATTAAAACTCCCCTACTAGTCATTGCCGATGACTAAAATGCTGGACTGGAGTTACTGAGCTGCTTTGGTATTTTTGGATGTCAGTGACAAAAAACAAAAAAAAAGTCTCTGAACCTATCCTTTTAAGCTTTTGAAGTTTTTGAAAAAAAGGATTTGGCTCAAGATTGCCCCTTTTATTTATTCTGGGGTTTCCCTGAATTTAAAAGACATCTATACCCATCTCTTTTTTTATGTTATATATGTGATATTTGATGGGTAAAGAAATTGTATGCCAGGAACAAGATTTGAAATGGTGACACGACGATTTTCAGTCCTCTGCTCTACCAGCTGTGCTATCTGTACCTTCAGCGAATTCACCGAATTGACTAGCACCAAAGGATTCAACCCTAGCCATTAATACAGGGATGATAATTGACCCTTGGCTCTTTATCTCTGATACAGATAACACAAATTGCATGGATGGATAACAAAAAAAAATACAGGGACCTAAAATAAGAAAAATAATATATTTCCAGGAATGGGAAATATATGTATTCCGAGTTAACCATATGCTGGAATTGAATTGAAAAGAGACCTTACAGGTGTGATCCCACATTCTGGTGCAACACAACCAAAAATGTAAATTATCCGTTCTTCAATTTCGGCACCCTTTCTTGAGATAGGAGCATAAACCTGAGGATACCAATTGAAAGATGAGATAGAAAAGACAAGATTAACAGCTATTGGAAAAAAATAGTAATAATAATAAAAGATTAAGTATTTCAGCAATAAAACATTTTTAAAATGTATAACCTGTGCAAGGTGACAGAGATTGCTTTTACACAAACTGCACTCAAGAACATGAGACTTTATCATGCTAACTGAAACAGGCCAATCCTAACAGAAAGTAGTTGTTGATAGATCTTTGAAGAAGAAAAGAGTTCATGAATCAAAACAAAGACATTCAGTTATTAACTATATCTTTCATTTCAAATATCCTTACTGGAAGTCCACCAATTTTTGTGGTATAATGATCAGATACTTCATAGATATCATCAGCCCAAGGTCCTGGCATGCCTAAAATAACTCCAACCATCTTCTTTTCTGAACCAACAAGGGTAATAGCAAATACAATTTGAATCTATTGACCCAAGTATCAATAGAGTCAAAAGCAATGTTGTTGATAAGCCAAAACGTATGAATTTGGAAAAGGAGCGAGGTAAAACAGCAGACAACAAGTGAACACTGCATATGAAAACAGTACTTTTTAGTTTTTATCAACAATGTAATATAAATAAATAGATAAATAAGAACAATGACATGTGATTAACTAAATAAGCAGAGCACAATTAGGAATTGGTCCGAAAGAAGGCCATGTCTAGGATTAACCATCATACAGCCCAGGGACTAGGATATAAATATTGGTTTACAGTATTAGGATAATACTTTTATACACATTCTAGAAAGGAAACTAAACAGAGTAATATAAAATTGTTCGATGATTCTGCCAAAAAAAATATATTTGATGATAATCAAATGTCCAAATTTATACTATCTATATATTACTAAGGATGGCGGCCGGTGTTCAATATGTGAAGAAGGAGAGGTTGGAGACGGAACTCAGCGTCGTTGGCCGTCCGCGTTGCTAGTCATCAGCGTCGTTGGTTTTCATCGTCGCCTTAGGTGGCCGTCCTCCGCCGCTTGTTGTCAGCGTTGCCGGTCATAGTTTGCAGTACTTGAAGGATGTAATACAACTGGTAGGATGGGTTAGGTTTTAGGTTTTGACCGTGTTTAGTAAATGGCCATATTTTGGCTGGTTTGATTAAGTTTAGTTGTTTTGTCTGGTGAAAGTGTTTGTTAACCGAGATGGCTGATTGAACATAAAATTACCATAAACTATATTAAACTGTTATACTTCGTACTACGTTTATGTTACTGCTTTCCAATCATCCAATGTACATCAGTGATAAACGGCCAAATTTTCCATAACCCACTTATGAAATCTTTCCGATACTAAAGAAACAATTTTTTTTGAGAGAAAAAAATTAGGTCCAATTTCACCAAATTTCTGCAACCTAGAACCAAGAGCTCTAAAAAATTTATCAATTTAAAACATAAAAACAAAAAAAAAAAAATCATATACAGATGCCATTTGAGAGGAAAAATATTGATTCAAAACCAAATCCAAGAGATTATGCATAAGAAGAACAAAGATACCTCAAATGAATAGAAAAGCTATGTAAATCGAGTTTTCCTCAGCCAAAAGGAAGAAAACGCAGATTGATAAAAGCCAAAGCGAGTGAGCAAGCCAGTGTTCCGCTAAAGGGCTTGGGGTAATCTTCCGATACAAATCATTCTAATATGTAATCGAGTTTTTTGTTGAGTTAAAGCAGGAAATTGAGTTTTCCTCAGCGAAGAAGAAAGACTATTGGTCTGTCGTTGGGGTAAGCTTCCGATAAAGGCTAGCAAGCAGACTTCCGTTTTTCTCTATGGGGTAAAGGGTTTTTTCGATGGCTAACGGTAGATTAATTAATATCAGCCCAAAAAGTAACCGAAAACTTATTTTTTCAGCTCATAAGAAAAATCAGCCCAAGTAGCCAATTCAGTTATTCTGGAGTGTTTGGATCAAATTCTTAAAACTGTTTCTGCTCCTTCAGAAAGCAGACGCAGAAGTTGGAGTCTTTAGGTGAAAATATAGAAGTTATTCTGGTGCTTAAATTTACTCCTAGAATCAATTTTTTTAGAAGTTGGGGGGTAGCAGCTTCTGAAAACTGATTCTGATTCTGCTTCTGCTTTAAAAAAAGAAGCAGAAGCAGAACCAGTTCCAAACACCCCCTCATTAGCGTTTTGCGATTTTTATGTGCTTTCATTCAGACTTATCAGCCTATTATTGGTGATCCAAACGGCTCCAGATAAATAGCTTTTTGAATCGGCTTCTTCATCTCAGAGAGCCAAAAAATTAGCTGGTTGGAAACGCCAAAGGTTGGAACGTTTCGTATTGACTGATTCTATCATTTATTGAAGTATTGTACCCGTGTGATGCACAAGATAAGAATACTCTTTTGTTTTCTCTATATTGATGTACAAATTAAAATACTAACATAAGATAATTCATTCACTTATTAGTTCTATTTTGACGATTCTAAAAGAGATCCGTATTAAATTTTTTGCTTTTCTTATATTCTAGGCTTCTAGCCGTATCTATATTGATGTACAAATTAAAATACTAACGTAAGATAATTCATTCACTTATTAGTTTTATTTTGACGATTCTAAAAGAGATTCGTATTAAGTTTTTTGCTTTTCATAGATTTTAGCAGTATATGGTAGAAAAGGTCAGAACCTTTTCTATTTTGACCTGCCAAGTTAATTTTATACTACCTCCGTTCCATAATTTACTTTCAAAATAAAGTGGCATGCGGATTAAGAAAGTGAGAATTGTGTAGTGGAAAGTTGTGCAGAGGAGAGAAAAATGTTGTGAACCACAAATTCTTTGCCAAAAAAAGAAAGAGAAGTTCTTTTTGGAACGGACGAAAAGAGAAAGTTGGAAATATTTTCAGGGACGGAGGAGTATTCCGTAATATTTAGTTTCTCACCCTGGTTTTTAACACTACACTTCATTTTTCTAATCATAAACCCTTTAGGAAAAAAACTACTTTGTATTAATTAGAAATTCAAATTGTCATTTTCCAACTTTATTCAGATTGTCCATATGAATTTTGGTCCGTAAATTTTTTGCCCACGCCATAACTTGGCCTTATTGTATATGTAAAATTCTTCACTGAGCTTAGATCATACGCGCCGCCCCTATTTCTATCACTGTACTCGTTCCAAAAGAAAAAGGAGGGAAATTCACTTTTATGTATAGAAATGACTCTAAATAGAAGCAAAATGGTTTTGAAATTTCAAAATCGGAGTATCATGTTTTTTATTCCCAAAATAGGAGTAATCTGCCATGTTTGAAAAAATGTCGTGTTTTTTAAAGCCTAGTAATGCCAAACTTGTCAGAAATTTACTCTTATTCAAAGAATAAAAAACATAATACTCCTATTTTGGAATTTCAAAACTTTTTTACTCATATTTACACGATTCTCTAAGCCAAAAATGATGATTTCATAAGGAGATGAAATTGGTTAATTACATGCTCCAAGCTTCTAAAAGCTCTTGAATTAAGCCGGCACATTTTACTAATTAACCGAGTACGTAGCTTTCTTCTTGTATTAATAGATGTTCTCTGTAATATTGAATATATAACACATTTTCATTTTAGAACTTAGAGAGTTAATACGCTATTGGATCTAGCCTTTACGCTGTTATTTACGGAGTAATATTTAGCACTCATTTTTTTTTTGTTGGGATCGTATTCTGTCTTTTCCGGCTCAGGTCTCCAACCACTCTAACACACATACACCACATTAGGGATGACCTCTTCACCACCAAGCTTCTTCTCTACCACTAAGTAACCTCTCTCTAACACTCTCACACAAAGAAAAGGAAGAAGTAGAGCACTGCTGTCTAGGAAGGTATCTATCGCAGGCTACACTCACAAGAAGAAGCCAAGGCCTCTAAATAATAGGCAACGGCCAGAAGAAAGTCACGGGTGAGTGCAAAGACAAAAGGCTCACGGGCAGCATAGACAAAGAATGCAGCGGACAACAACTGAGGAGGCCAGCCAGTGGGTAAGTCACACTACTACAAAAGAGACATTTCACGTCGGTTATTTTGCACATTTCACGTCGGTTTTATAACCGACGTCTAAGTGAGAGACGTTAAAAGTGGACACATTTAACGTCGGTTTCAAAACCGACGTTAAATATTAGTACTTTTTACGACGGTTTTGTCAAATAACCGTCGTGAATTAAGTTTCTAGAAAACTCTACCACGACAGTTTTTTGTTGATAACCGACGTGGAATATGTTTTTAGGAGACAATACTATGACGGTTTTTCTAAATAACCGTCGTTAAAAGTCTTTACCGGAACAAAAAAAAACTGCATTGGTTTTCTGATGAAAACCAGAAAACCGGATTTTACCTTGTAAAAGAAAATATAACTCTAAATGTTTCCTTCTTTTAAAGTAACTGTGGAGTAGATAAGTACATATCAATCACTAATACTAAAACTTCATTACAAATTGTTCATTAAATACATATCATTGAGTGAAATACAAAGCTACTAGAACTTCATTGAAAGGCCTAAATTCTTGAAACTAAAACAGTAAGAATAATCTTGATATACAAACTATTTTCCTTCCCAAGAATGAGAATGACAAACTCTTTGCAAAGAGATGAACTTTATTTACCTGAAAGTATTAACAGGACGTTAACTTTTTTCAACATAATACCAAAAAAAATTAAATATTCTTGGAGAAAAATACTATAATAATTAAATTAAACAAATAAAGTTTAAAGTTTTACTGAACATTTAAACTTTTTATAAACTATTTATACTCAAAGAACTATTAATACTAGCTCTGCTTATCAGAACTATTAATTTTCTAGTAACACTTGTTTTACTGAACATTAAGTTCAGATTTGCGGGCAAGAGTATTTACTCCATGAACAATTTAATACTAGTTCTGCTTACACTCTCTGTCGAAACAAGAGCTTTAACATCTTTTTCCTTTAATCCATTTTGACGGAGAATAGTTATAGCACTAGTTTGGCCTTTTATTGTATTTATTTATCATTTCTTCTTTGGATGCTTGACTGCCTATTGGTGATTTTGAAATATAACCAAAAGTTTGATATATTTAGTATCTTTTTTAATGAGAAGCACATTTTGAAGTATAATTGAGAGTTGATACTATCACATGCGGGAGTCTAATTATGTGATACTATACTAATTTCATATCATAATTATTATAACAGCCTTGAATGAAGCATTGACTGCTGAAGTATAAAGTTTGAAGACAGCAATAATGGCAGATCTGAACGGAGAGCATACCAGTTCCAACAACTTTCATTGAACACCCAGATGTTTCAGTCCCACTCTGCTGTTCGGATAAACATGCATCAATTGCACCAACAGCAACACCAATCTTCTCAGCGACAAGCTTAGTAGCACAACAACAATGCATCAGCAAAGCATGACTCAAATCAATATGCTTTTCATGTTTTAGTCTCCTCAATTCATTCATTAGTTCTATATTTGCAGGAAATATGACAAGGCACCACCACCCTTTACTTGTACACTCTTTGAATGCTCTGTTGAGTTTAAGTTATTTATATAAAGTGGCTTCTTTATTAGTAGGGTAGTATAAAAAAAAGAGTAACTCAAATGCTTGCTAAGAAAATCAGTGTGTCTGGCAATACAAACTGATCGGCAAGGACTTCCCAGTGGAAATTCAAATTACTAAAAAGACTGGGGAACAAGTGAATAACACAAACTACCTTTTAAAAATGTTATTTGCATTTCAAGAATAATTTACATAGTTGAAGGACGCTAAAAACCGACGCAGGTACAGACTTATAAAACAAACAACCTTTTTTCTTGAAAAACTTCCAAAAGATTAATTAAGATTCAAGATCAGTATGTTGTTATGTATGATATGCATAACTGAATACAGTTCGCCTGACTGTCACAAAAGTTATAAAGATTCTGATTCACCCTCTTTGGAAACTTTCGGAATCATATATGCTCTTCTTAGGCTCTTAGCTAAATGACACCTAATTCCACATACTTGCAATACAACTTATTGCATACCTTGCTGCAAATGAAAAGAGGTTGAGAACAGTACTGAAAAACAAAGTAATTGAAATAACTTACTAGTTAAAGTTTTCATTTCTTCTTTGAGGAATTTTATAAAACACCATAGCTGCATTCCTAGTTACTATCAATGTTAGGCTATAAATTTCTCAATCTACAAACAAACTATCTCTTAAGTATATGTCTCAAGAAAAATAAATAGATTTTCGACCTGTCATAATAACAACTTAACAAGTGTCTTTTGGAACTATTTTTGAATTGCCTTTACCTGTACAGCCTGGACTGCTGGACACTTGAGAGTGGAGATGGTAGAGATGAAGACTCATCACCTGGCCGTTGTTCCATCGAAGGGAAGAAAGTGTCGTATTAGGTCTGGATAGTAAAGAAAGAGGCACACCAATTTTGCTTAGACTAGGCGAACAGATGAAAGAGTCCTCCTCCTCATCTCGGCGCTAAAAGAAGTAAAAAAACACAGCAATTTTCCGAGTTTTAGAACCATGGTTATAACTGAAGAAATGGGAGTTCATAGGAGCAATTCATTTAATTTCCTATATTTAGACTTTTAGTGCTAGCATAGTATTTGACTTTTTTAGTTAGATATGGGCTATGAAGGTTAAAATGTACTACCAGTTTGCACCCATATTGTTTAATGATATGAATAAATGGCAGATGATTTGACTTTTTTTTTTGGGAAAACAAGTATGAAAGATATGGTCTTGAGATTTTTATGCAGTCCTAGTAACTCAAGAATGTTATACAAAGATAGAACAAGAACAAAACCTATTGTTAGCATGCTAGAAGACATAAGGTTGAAGGCAATGAAAAGGATATCTGAATTCCAAGACAGTCAAGAGAAATGGATAAATGAATGGTCTCCTTGACGTGCACTTGTCGTGAGGTGCACTCAAAATAATTTATCAATACAACACTAATACGTAGTATAGTGAAGTAAGGTTCGTATCCACAGGGAAAGGAATACTTTTCTTTTATGTGAATAGTAACAAGGGGGGTTTTAAGTTGGATTTGATTGAATTTAATTAACACTAAGATAAACAACTTATATGAGTTTAATTTAATGAGATGAGGACTTGGTTTTGCTTTTATCCACTTAATGAAATGTTCGTCGATCCCGGTTATATCTTTAACTATCTTCCTCTCGAATACTCAATCGAGGAGTATATCCAGTTCATCGAGGGTAGTTATTAATAACGAGACGCGTTCATTAATAAAACTTACTACCGAGTTAATATAGAACAAGCGTCGTATATTGGCCCGATAGTAGCAATAAACTTAAGATGAAAACGATTGAGATTGATAACCTCAACACAAGCGGTTTATTGGTTTAATCAATATAATTAATTCCCCTTAGATTATTAATCATGATACGCATGCATTAACAATCCAAATTTACTACCGTTGAAGGAACCGAATTAATAACAAGCGTATTAATCGATTGATTCTAGTAATAATTAATATATGAAACAAAACTAGTTGATCCTTTAAGTAATGTTCAAAATATTAATATGAAATATGAATAGGAATTAATTAATACTCAAGGAAGAATATTAAAGAGTATGAATCCTACTATAGTTAATATCAAGATGTTAACTAATTGTCATCTTAGTAACTCCCCAATATTAACATAGAGGAAGAAATAACTATTACTATAACTAATGTCAAGATGTTAACTGATTGTCATCTTAGTAACACTCCCCAACATTGATATAGAAATAGTCTTTAAAGGAAGAATTAATATTCAAGGAAGAAAATTAAAGAGAATAACTCACAACTTACAAATTCATTAAGCTTCAAAGTAGCAAAACCAAGATGGAAGAGTTTAGCTCCTCATTTGGAGACTAAACATGATGAAAATATAAAGAAAGAACTATTCTAGACTGAGCTCAGAAAAGTCCTAATCTAAATGAATATGAAAAGAAAATATTACAAATCGAAATCTTTCTTGCCTCCTTGCACTTTCCTTGATCTTTTAAGGTCCAATCTTGATCCCTTGGATGATCTTTGACCTGTTTAGCTCAGAAAAGTCCTAATCTAAACAAATTAAAAATAAATATGAAAATAAAGTATTACACCAAAAGTGTGTAATTTCCTCAACTAGAACTAATAAAACCTAGTTAAAAATACAAACATACAATCGGAAATTACATGAATATCAACTCCCCCACACTTAGCTTCTTTACTCGTCCTCGAGTAAAGTCAAATGTTTAACAGTTCCAAGTCCTCAAAAGTTCAACAATCAACCAGAAAAAGCAAAAGACCACCAAGGATAATATATGGGTTTTACATTGAGTGTTTAGCTCAAAGAATAATATCTTCTTGGGTTTCATGGCCTTCTATGCTCATCTCCTCTTTTCATCTTCAAGAGATTAAATGATGTCCTGTAAAAACAAATATATATCTCTCATATCTCTCATTTTGCCTAGGAGCCTTTTCAGGTTTTCATCCTAGCATCTCTTTTATTGTTTTCACCTCTCCACTCACTCATTATTTTTTTTGTAAGCCTTTTTTGCTTAGATTGCCCTTTTTTGGGTTTTCAACCTAACTAGCATTTCATTTTTTTGCGAAGAAAATAATGCTAGTTTACAAGGTATCAAATTTAAGTACGCACCGATGAGTGACTCCCCCTCACTTAGCTCGAAGCACTATCCCTAGTGCTCGTCTCCATCATAACCGGGCTGACCGGTGCTCTAGATGAAATACTCTCGCCCCTTGTTCTCTTTGGTGCCATTTTCGCTTGATGCTTTGAATTTTGAGTTACAAATTTCGGAGTTGGGGGAGGGCGTAAGACATTATTTTTGGACTTGAGTTTTTTGGGGAAAAATGTGGTGTTGATGGATATGGAGTGTAGAGGGAAATGTGGTGAAGATTTTGGCGTGGGTTTGGAAAATTAATATTCAAGGAAGAAAATTAAAGAGAATAACTCACAACTTACAAATTCATTAAGCTTCAAAGTAGCAAAACCAAGATGGAAGAGTTTAGCTCCTCATTTGGAGACTAAACATGATGAAAATATAAAGAAAGAACTATTCTAGACTGAGCTTAGAAGTATATAGGAATTGGTTCTTTTATTGTGAAGGAAAGGGGTGTATTTATAGGCTTTTGGGAGCTGAAGGGGCTGATACCCGACCGGGTATCTTAGGAAATTTCCCAGAAAGTCACTTTTATGGGCATACCCGACCGGGTATGTCGGCATACCCGATCGGGTATGTGACAAATCTTAACGAAATCTTGCTCCCACGATCATTTGTTCCCGGATTTGATTTGGACAATCGAATCAAGCAAATACCCGATTGGGTGTAGGCAATACCCGACCGGGTACATGAGTATTTTTTCCAAATCGAAATCTTTCTTGCCTCCTTGCACTTTCCTTGATCTTTTAAGGTCCAATCTTGATCCCTTGGATGATCTTTGACCTGTTTAGCTCAGAAAAGTCCTAATCTAAACAAATTACAAATAAATATGAAAATAAAGTAGTACACCAAAAGTGTGTAATTTCCTCAACTAGAACTAATAAAAACTAGTTAAAAATACAAACATACTGTCACGCCCCGGACCTACCCGGACACGTCAACAACCCGCCGTACAGTACGAATAGTCAACCGCAGTCCAACTCATCCATACTATACAAGGCGTCTTGAATACCATTCACACATAGTACATCCATAAACAAGCATAATGTAAATCATTAATTTAAAACAGCGGAAGCATTTAATAAAGATGTCTTAGCCACACTTTGGCAAACATGGGCATACAAGCCCCCAAATAGTTATTCAAAAATAGTATCCATGAGCATTGTTATAATTGTTTTGAAAACAGGAAACAGAAGAAGCACGAACCACGTCTTCTCCCTTGGAAATCCCTGAAGCAACGGGCGCCGGTAGCAACCTTCAAGTCCTACCTGAAACTGTGAGGTGGCCTCCCCCGTGAAGGGGAGGTCAGTACTTGGAAATATTTGACAAGTACAATAGCAACTATACTAAGTATAATCAACGTTTTAATTTCCAAGACCCCCGCCTTAGGGTACTATTATATTATAGGCCATAACCCTCGGTTACCCCTTTTTCTTTTAACTGTACTTACTTTACATAAAGTCAAGTAGTCGGCCCGTAGGCCCATATTCATTTAGAATTCATCGTTTCCATTCCCCCATGACCGCAAGTCACGATAACCCCGTGGGGTCCCATCGAGCCCTAATTGTATAGCATGGGCTCGGCCCAACTACATCTCTATACAATCCCCTAGCTCAATATATCATATCAAAATTTGTATGGCAAAGGCTCGGCCCAACTACGTTTCCATACCAACCATAACCTCGTGGCAAGGGCTCGGCCCAACTACGTTTCCACGGAGGTCACACATACATGGCAAGGGCTCGGCCCAACTACGTTTCCATGCTAATCATATTACATGGCATGGGCTCGGCCCAACTACATCTCCATGTCATCCTAGAGTCCAACTCTAATTATTTTCATAATCCAATTCTCAAGCAAGTCCTATGCCTAGAATCAATTCCCGGAGGTGGCCTTTAGGCCTACCCCTATCACACCTTAGTGTTCATACCATTCATCCTTAAGTACCTCTTGAGACTACTTAAGGCATATATATTCACAATCCTACCTCTTAGGATTTGTCTCATCATTTATTTATATTAATTCCCCGACTAGTATTTTGATACTAATTGGATAACCTTAGAACATACCAAGTTCCTATTTCCATATTGCATTTCATTTCCACTGATTTCTCAATCCAAGTATAGTTTAATCTCAATATCAAAGATATCACTTTAATCCATTCGTGAAGTTCATTCATGAAGTAAAGGATATTTTATCACAATGTCATCTTAGCAATTCCATTATCATGCCATTCCATTCATTTCACATAATCATACACAATTATTCTAAATTTGTAAGTCATGCTTCACTTACTCATATTCATATTATTTTCATTTAGACATTATAAATCTTTAATAGTCCATGAAAATCCCATCTAATTACTTTAGGCATTCTTATGAAATTAACTCACTAATTATAAGCAATATAGTCAGCCATCCTCACCTCGTGATGTGCTACAATAGTTGCCTTTGTTACGCCCCTCGATCAATCCCCGTTCTAGGCCGATTGGAGGTGTAAAACTGGTCTGCTGGGCAAAAGCCGGGCGGCTTTCACGAAAGCCGGGCGGCTTTCGTGGTCTGCAACTGCGACTAGCTCCTTTGAAGTGGCGGTTTCCGGCGGTTTCGACTTCTATCGATTGGCCAACCCTCCTAGGTTAATTACCACCACTTTATATCAATATTCTACACTTTTAAATGTGTAGAACTCATGATTTAATCCACCATATGATTCCTTAAAAAATCGTACACAAAAACTAGTTAAAGAAAATACTAGTTGAGCTCTTACCTCAACTCAAGCCTTTTCCTTTTGGATTTCCTTCTTCCTTAGGTCCTTCAAGCTCAGGAATACTCTGAGATTTTCTCAAGTCTCCTCCCTCTCCCTCTCTTGTGTGAGTTATCCGTATGATTAGAGTAGGGGTGGGGGAGTATCCTTTACTCTCAACCCAATCACTCTCATGAAGAGTCCAAAGGTAATTAATGGGTGAGGGTGAGTTGTCTCCCTGAGGTTTCCCTTATTATTTGATCAATCAGCACCCCTAAAACGTGGGGTGGCCCCCACTTATGTGGGAGGTCATCCCATTATGTCCCGGTGTGTACAATCGGCCCCGAAAGTTGTATTTCTTGGTCCGTTTTAATCATATTTTATTTTATCGGGCCAAATAAAATATATCACGCGTTTCTAATAATTATGGACCTTTGGAATAGCTGTACATCCCCCAACATTAATTTAGGAGTCTCCGAAACTCATTTCGGACTGTTATCCACTAAATCACCAATACCGGTAATTGGGCCCCGTTTGACCAACCGGTCAACTCCATGCCTTTCTTATGGCCCAAATAAAATATCCACCACCATATATATTATCTAGACTAAGATGAATATAATATGTGGTTCGGGAATTACCGGGCGGTCCCCGTTCCCGCTGTGGGCCCCACATGCAATTCACTATTCACGTACAAGAAATAATAAAAATTTACAATTACGCAAATTCATAAATCATCTCTCAAGGTTTATTACATAATTTACTAAAAGTAAATATGCTCGGGGTCGGTGTTACACATACAATCGGAAATTACATGAATATCACTCCTACATGCATGGAATACTATCAAGACTAGGGGTGGGCAAAAATACCGGAAAATCGGTATACCGCACTTACCGTACCGAAAAATATCGAAAATTACCGGAATATTGGTATACCATCATTTTCGGTACGGTATGATACCGTACCGATTTATTTCGGTACGGTAACGGTAAATGTTTTCAAATACCGCGGTATACCGGTATAATACCGTATCGACTCCCTACCCAACAATTATTACTTTTAATTCTAGAGTATTGTAAAACTCCATTACAATTCTGAAGCCCAAAATTAATACTTAAATTGGTTACAAATCTCCAATGACTAATTAGTAATGTACTAATGTCCAAAAACAAGTTCATCTTGTTCCAAGAGCTTGCGAGTTGCGATGACTGAGTCGCTGAGTAGCTGATGAGTGGAGAGAGGTACACTTATGTGACATGTGTATCTACACAGGGATTCCACGAGTCGAGACACACAACTTTGTCCGAAAGTCTTATTCATTTTTTTAAAAAATATATAAAAATGACTAAATGCGCAATATCATACATTCATACTACCTCCATCCCAAAATGATTAGTCAAATCCAAAACTTTGAAGATTAATATATATTTATTGGAAATTATTTATAACATAAAAATTATATGAAAATGTTCTTTGTTAAAAGTACTTTCGTAAAAGTATAAAATTTATAACTTTCATAATATTATACTAATCAAAACCAGGGTCCAAATTTTGAGATTTGGCTAAACATTTTGGGACAGAGGTAGTATTAGAAATAAATGATTTTATATCCATGTTGTTTGAATAATTTTATTTATTATTGTTAGAAGAGATCACTATTGATTTAATTATATCTATATCGTTCAAGTTATTTTAGGAGAATGTGTTGTTTTTTAATACGTGGCATGTTGAACTGCTTAAATATACTAATAATAATTATTGTTCAATATTGAGTATGACATCAATAGATTATTAATTATATTTGTAAAATTTTAATAATGAAATAAATATGTCACTAGTAACACCGATTTAGCATATTTCGTTAGTCTATGATAATTTGTTGTATTGGGAGACATGCATAGTAATTTACCGATACCGTACCGTTATCGAACCGAAACTTCGGTATACCGAAATGCGGTATACCGAAACTTCGGTAAGGTAACGGTATATAAATTTTTCATACCGAAAGTTTTGGTACGGTAAAGGTATGAGAGAAAATATTCGGTATACTGTACCGAACCACACCTAATCAAGACAACAAAGAGGCTGCAACAGAATGCACTATAATATTCAATGGTGATATGGGGTTTGAGATAGGCGAGAGAGCTGACAAACACTCTGTTGTTTTGGATAAGCTGGATTGTACTTGTAGGGCATGGGAATTTAGGAATACCATATCTACACTCCATATGTGCTTTGTACCATAAGAAGTTAGATCACATGTCATTCATTTCCAAGTGGTATCACAAAACAACATACAAGGCAGCATATCAACATTATTTGCAACCGGTTCCAGGTAAAGCTTTCATGAAGGTGGACGACTATGAACCAATTGAACCTCCCCCAGTTCCAAACTTACCAGGCAGACCTAAAAAAACTGGATGAGGTCATCCATTGAGGGCAAACCATCTTCAAGTCATTCAAACCAACAACCTGTCACATCTCAGAAACCATCAAGAAGAGGGCAAGTTCAAACTTGTGGCCTCTGTCATAAAGAGGGGCATAAAAGGGATAAATGTCCAAATAAAGATTCATGTGTAAGTGTTAATGTCAGTTGTAAAGTATGTTTGTTATGTTAAGAATTTACTTAAATGTTTCATGTATTAGGTAAATGAAGAGCAAAGTGCAAGTCAAGGTGTGAAAAGAAGAGCTACTAAGCCTATTACGCCTGCAGTTACACCACCCTCAATTCCAAGGGAGAAATCAACAACTACTCTCAACAGGTCCTCAAAATGAAAGCAAGAAGAATAGCTAGAAATAAAAGCCTTAACACTGTTACTGGTTCTGAGGTGCAATCTGTTATGCCACATGATGCTCATGTCACAGTTAGATTTCAAATTCCTAATGAGAAGTAAATAAGAGTTGCTGCCAGGAATCAGAAAAGTGCGAATGAGCCAAAATACAGACAAATAACTTTTAAGGGTGATGGAGCACAAGTACAACAGCTCACCAACCTACCTTTCAAAACCCCTGGTTTACAATGGAAGGGTAGCCCAGCTGTCACATCAGGCCAATTGAGAGAGAAGCTGCAAAGGAGGAGGGACCCTAGCCTTGGGACCAGTGATGCTCAATCAAGACTTTAATTATCATGTATAAGTACTCCTATTGAGTAAAGCAATCAATATTATGACTGGCAAAGCAACTAAAGCACCGGAGCTCTTCTTTAGGTGTTTAAGTAGTTTAACAAACTGGTAACCTTTCCAACCACCTAGTTTGGATTCAATGTTCTAGATGTCACCTTTTTTGTTTTAGGTAGGTGGCAACAATGGTTTTTTTGCTTTATATATACGTCTTAGAACAAAGGTCCTCTATCAAGCGTACAAGTGCTATCTCAGAGGTCAAATATTTTTGGATTTTGTAACACCAATACAATGGTTTTGGATGGTTGGTTTATATGAAGCTAAGTTTTATAACCAATTGTTGTTCTATTTTACTGTGTGAACTCTTCAAGGTTATGTTGAATGTGGAAACTTGCAATGCTTTATATTCTTGTACAACATCTTGAGGATATGTTTTGTCAAAATCAATTTTCATCACCTATAAGTAACCTCGAAATAGTTTTCTTATACTAGTTTGTTGCATTACCCCAAGTATTAGTCTGTTTTAGATCTTTTTCACATATTTGTAAGTTATAATATGTACATGGCACTCATCACATCAGTCCATACACATTCACACAACAAGCTACTCTATTGTTCTATCTAAGTTAACATACATATCAGTGCACCTATGACACACAACAACAGTACACTTAGGATCTTCCTCATTGTCTTCCTTTCCCTTTCCAATTTCATAACCTCAGCATTCTTCCTACTATGACATTGCAAGCTTTGATCTGAAGTTTGAAATTTACAACTTTAAGTATTAAATTCATGCCCTGCAGTGTCATCAAACATCCCCCCTGTGCCATTTTGTTCACATATTGCACTCCTTAATCTTTTGTTCTCCCATTTCAGCTGATTTATCACATTTTTCGCCCTGTTTGTGAATTGCTCATCATGCCATTGAAATAAACCACACCCTTCCTTCTACAATACATAGCACACATATTAAATCCAGTCAGCTATACAAACAACATCATCATTTTGCAGACATACCTCATAATATGGACATCCATAGAATCGCCTCCCTGGATTTTTATCAGACCATGAGGTCCAAAGTCTAGCTTCTATAACCATTCCATTCATGTTTCTGCATTTACAATAGGCGGAACGAACAAGACTTCCAAAGTCTAAATTGCTTCGTTTCTTCACTGATTCCACGGAGAAAGACGTTGATTTCTCTTCTCCCATTCACCTCGAACGAGAACCTCCATCAACCATTCTGTGTTTTGTTGTTATACGCTCAGTCGACCATGGAAGTGGTTGTTCATTTTATTAGGGTTGCAGAGGAGTTGTTGGGTAGCGTTTAATTGGGGGAAGATGGGGGTCTTAACGCCAGTTGGACGGCGCGGTTAGGGAGTGGCCAAATGTAACGCAAATATTCAGCTTATGTGTTTAAATGGTCCATTTTAAACCTGGTTGTCCAATCTGAGATTACTAAATAACGTTAGTGTCATATTTGGTCCTTTTCCCTCAAATGAATGATAGGTAGGGTATCACATTTTTAAATTGGTACCCTAGTTCTCACCAATTTTAAAACATGAATTCTATTTTTGGTGTGCGCTTTACTCGTTGAATTATACTCGATCAGTATGTAACTTAAGCGATAAGTTGATCTATTCTTTCATTTGGGTTGGCTTGTTGGAGCGCTTGAGCCAAGTTTTGGAGGCACCTGAGTGCGGCGTCATGATGAGGACATGAGGAGGATGACATGAGCATGAGGTTCTCAGCAACATCTGCAGGTGTGATCTTATTGGTCTCCTTCATGAGCAACTCCTTGATGGATTCAAACATGGGGTGGTCTTCGAGTTGGAGGTAGTTCTTCGCTAGCACTTTGAATCCCTCAAAAGTACAATAAGACAGCTCGATGTGCTTGTCCATTCTCCCCCTCCGGGTTAGGGCCGGATCTAACTTCTCTACGTGGTTAGTAGTGAATACAATTATCCGCTCCTCACTGCACGAGGACCATAACCCGTCTATGAAATTCAGCAACCCCGACAACGTCACTTTACTACCGCCATTGTTGCTCTTGTTGCGGGCAATAGAGGCGTAGTCCTCGGTGGATGACTTGTGCTGCATCATTCTATTTCCGGTGAGGTCGAGCGAGCAATCAATGTCCTCAATCACGAGGATGGATTTGCCTGTCGTCTCCGCCAGGAGCTGCTTGAGGTGAGTGTTGTCACTCACCGAGGTCAGCTCGAGGTCGTAGATGTCGTAGTGAAGCAAGTTGGCCATTGCTGCGATGAGAGTGGATTTCCCGGTTCCGGGAGGGCCGTGCAGCAAATACTCGCGCTTCCAGGCCCTCCCGATCCGCCGGTAGAAGTCCTTCCCCTCCTTGAATGCCACGAGGTCCTCCAGTAGCTTCATCTTTTTCGTGGTATCCATCGCGAGATTCTCAAAGCTCGCGGGATGATCGAACGGGACATGCTTCCACGGAGCCTTCCCGGGCCCGCCATTTGTGAACAGCATTTGCTTCCGGCACCGCGCCTGCCACTCTTCCCCCGTTCTTATCACATGATCCAGATACGAGTCTGCGATCAAGTCCCGATACTTCTTGTGGAACCAGAGCTGGTAACATCTCTTCTCCTGCGGCTGCCACACGGACTCCTTCAGCTGCGGAGGCGGTTTTCGGCAGGCCAAAACCCACTCTACGCTCGCCCCGCGGAACTCGTCATCCACCCTCTCATCCGCATCTATGCTCAACGTGAGGAGCTGCTGGTTCTCACTGCCGCCCACCATCTGAGCTTTGAGTCTGTTGACTTCTTTGACGGACTTGATGGAGCTGAGGTAAGCCTCCACCGCCGCATAGGCAGCGTGAGGCCCCATGTTCTTCTTTATATACTCGTCGATCGAGATTTGTACGTAGGGGTTGAAAAGCACACTCCACTTCCGCGTCCATCTCTTCACAACGTTAAGCAGCCCCGGCGGCAAATGTTTTCTTACAATCTTCCAAACGAAGAGGAAGCTAGCAATGGCGGCGCCGGCGGTCCTCCACCTCTCAACCATCATCCTCACGTCTGATGTATCTCACAATCTTTCTTCTTAAATTCTTTTCAGGCCCGGCGGCCGAACCTAACGTCCTTAGTATTACTACGGCAGGATTGGAGTATTATTTTTCTCTTCTTTTCTTTCACCGGGTTTGATCCATCGATCTCCTTTGTGTCCGATCCATACTCCGTCTGCAACCTGACTACATATATAGACGGCGGCCCGAGTGGCGACTCCTATCCATTCTTTGAAATTCTGCGGATCATGTTTTTTATGCGCCTCATTTCGAGGAAACCATCGCATTAGCCAAGTACTACGTAATAATTACTCCCTCCTTTCCTAAAAATTCTTCCCGATTTGACTTGTCACGCTTATTAAGAAAGTGGAATAAAGTGAAAATGTATGGTTGTGGTTGTGTAAGGAAAAGGTAAAATGAATGTGAGCCACACAAATTATCCAAAATGGGAAAGTGGGAAGTATTTTTGGGAACAACCCAAAAAGGAAAGTGGGAAGTATTTTTGGGAACGGAGAGAGTACGTACGCGTAATAATTACGTACGTAGTACTGTAAATGATACGGATACTACGTTACGTCTGTACTCGTATCTTGTAAATAATTACGTCTGTTTTTTACGTCATTTTTCAGGATTGTGAGGAGGTTTTTACGAAATTAATATAAAATAAATAAATAAATATTTAGAAAATTAAAGTTGAATTAATTATATTTTACAAAGTACAGCTGAATCAACCCTATTTTTTTGACAAAGAATCAACCCTAGATAAAGTGTTCTTAATCTTTTACTTTTTATATCCAATTTTTATCAAATTTAATTTTTCTTGATGAAGTATAATAAAACTTTTAATGTAGTTTCTGAATATGTAAATTTTATTTACTAAAAATAATCCTATTAATCAAAAGGATCAGTTAACTTTATGGTCAGTCAAACATCGTAAATCGCGTGAGAACATTTAAATGGGATGGAGGGGGTATTTCATACTCCCTCCGTTCCTAAATAAACTTCCAACTTTCCTTTTTCGTCCGTTCCAATTAAAACTTCCACTTTCCCTTTTTGGTAAATAATTTGTGGTTCACAACATTTCTTACATATTTCTCTCTCCTCTGCACAACTCTCCACCACACAATATCCACTATCTTAAACTTTGTGTCAAACCCATTTGGAAGTTAAAATGAGAACGGAGGTAGTATGATTTTTTTCATATTATTTTCAATCTATATATTTTAAATATAATCATTTCATTGCTCCACATATTAGACATATAAAATGTACTGTAATGTTTAATAAAAATGAAGAATGAATTAACGCATTTAAACTTTACAGAAAATGTTTTTTTAACTTTCATTATTTTGAGAACAGACCATAAGAATATAAACTTATGCGTAATGCATACCTATTTGCTCCATTAAAGTTATACGTAGTATTAAATTAATAATTCTAATTGTAAGAATAAAACAAAATCACTTCTATTTGTCCACTTTGTATTTGTTTTAGTCTTAGTTTAAATAACTTCAATTTTTAATTAAACGATATTAATTTTTGGCGAAATGCAAAATGTAGACCTGAAATAAACAGAAATAACAAAATCTTCGCTTCACATTTTGAAAGACAAATTTATCGAAATTCTTATTTCAACTCCAAACTTAGTTTTGAGTCGAATCGATTTTAAACTGAAGCCAACTTTTTAAGAAGTTTCACTCGGGGTATGATCAGTTCACTTTTTGTAAACGGGTTAATTAATTACTGAAATGGCATCCCACTTTTTATCTGATGGACTTATGTGTATCAGTGCATCAACTTGATTAAGCTCTAGAAAGAATTTTTAATAGTCAACCACATACTCCGTAATACTTTAAATTGTATGCGCGTATGTCGATAAAAATGCAATTTTCGGGTGTGTCTATTTTCAATCTCGTGTAACTTTGCTCGGTTGCTGATTTGATCACGTAACTAATAAATATTTGTAATTCATTTAATGACTTTTTCGACAGAAAGGCACTCTGACCGTAAGTAAATTCGCCGCAAAATATATTACTGACTTTGAAATCTCTGTTGAAAAGTATACTTTTCAGTGAAAAAAATCCTTAAATTGCTACGATCAATTCAAGGAGGAAATCTGCAATCAAGTGGGGGTTCTAGAAGTTGTGGCTATTGGGGCATAAATATTTAACATTAGAGGTTATAATTATATTACAAAATTTGTTCAAAAATATATATGACGCAATTATAAATGTGTATGTATGCGTCATGACTTACCATATTATTTTATATTTGATAATAATTTGTCAGTGTAGGTCCAAAAATCTTTCAGTGCAATAAACAAATAAAGAGTTCGATTTGCTCTTTAGAAATTGTTATTATTACTCATTATTTGAAATGTTTCTACATAATATCTCATCAAACATTCTTAGCCTTTAATCACATGTAAATGGATGAATTAGATGAACTCTAATCACAAGATACACACAAATAATATGCAAATGTTTATAGTACAAAGTGGATATTAAATGAATAAAAGTGTACTCATAAGAGTTAAAAAAATTGCCAAATTTTTAAAATCTGTGCACGTTTTATGATGTCTTGTTTTGCACTTTTGTACTCTCCATGTACACTTTTTGCATATTTTGGTACACTTTTAGTATAATATTTTTATTAAATGTTCTTCATAATTACCAAAATGGCACCTCATTTTTCACTTAAAAATCGATCTTTTCCATCTATTTTTTCATATTAATGACCAAGATTAGTTCTTATTTTTTACCTAGTAAACACTTTTTATTTGATCTATACTCAATCGAGAGTTATATTTAAGCTAGTGTAGCTAACCTCGGTGATTAATACTCTTTGATTACGTCTTCCTACCCCAAAAACCTTCGGCCTTTGACATCACCGGATAAACAACAAAAAAATGTATGTATATTTAGGACCATAAATAATTAGATTTGGGTATAATAAAAAGTGCTACGTTTTACAATAATATTTTAATGTAAGAACAGTACTAGGCTAGCTTTAGAAAGGAAATTTAATAGTCAAACATACTCTCCAACATTTGTAATTATATTTGTGTATAGATGGATTACTGGTGGTCATGATTAAATACACAGAAATTGTATAGAAAGGGTGAACAAACTGTTCTTGGAATCCCTTTTCTAGTGAGACATAAATTACAGAATATGTCCATCTCACAAAGTTGACACAAATCCAGACATATTTTGCTTGTAGCGCAATATGTAATCTGATCGGGTTGCCTGGAAAAATACTAAGTGCAGATTTGCCATCTGTTTCTCTAGAGAGAAATCTGCTAAGACACAATGTTCATGCTCTTGAGTAAATAGATTTGTCTAAGTAGTACAAAGTAGTAAAAGCGATAAAGTAAACGACACTAGAGATATTGGTTTAAGGAACAATGTGTTCCTCTAATCCACTGTTTCACTAAACACTTGTAAAGCTATTACAACGTCTAGGCTACCGGCCTATCACTTAAGAAGCTCTTCATATCTTCTTCAAGTGCAGTCACCTTGTCACTCGGGATGCAAATAGTTTTTTGATGACTGGCAGTCATACCGGACTCTTGAAAGTATCACCACTTCACTCTGCAGGTTACCTTCGCGCCTTTTTTTTTGCAAGTAGTGTAGGGAACAAAGAGTTTCATCCAACGTCTCCATACAAGATGTGTAAATGTGGTTTTTGGAGTAGTTGAAGAACGAGGATGCACATTTGTTGAGAGTTGGATGAAGAATATGAGATATAGATCTTCCAAGTTCTAGTTTGAATTATTGCGGGGACAGCCCCCATTGTGGCAGCCGGCTGTGGTGGCGGTCAGTGACTTAACCGGTGGGGCATCCATTTCACTAAGGTGGGTCGCGTCACTAAATGAAAATGATCACAGTGACATGGGTGATGGCTAAAATGACATGGGCGGTGACTATAATGACACAGGCGGTGACTATAATGACACGGGCGGTGACTATAGTGATACGGGCGGTGCCTACAGTGACACGAGCAGTAACTACAGTGACACGGGCAGTGGCTACAGTGATAAGAGCGATGGCTACAGTAACACGGACGGTGACTACAGTAACATGTCATTAAGGTGGGCCACTGTTTCAAATGACCGACTAGACCTGCGGACTTGCCATTTACAGTGGCGTAAAACCACCTAATTTGAACTAGTAAAAAACTTCAAAGAATATAATAGGAGTATTTAACATGCTGAATAATAACTAATGAGTAGGGGTTCCGAGGGGCTTCAATTTGGTACCTCAGCAATATTTTTTTATTTCATTAAATTTAGGGAAAAATACAGAAAACATACCTATGGTTTGAATCATTTTCAGATAGGGGCATTTGTTTCATTTTTAACAAAGTGGTTAATGTGTTTCAATTTCGTTATCACAGCTGGGGCATGGCGTCTAACACCGTTAGAAAAATTAACTCTGATTTTAAAAGTCTCCGAAAAATTAAAAGAAAAAAAACTAGGAGGTGTGCCTCGTCAAGGAGACCAACAAACTATCGTTCTCTTTGAGTTTTCAGCTCTATTTGAATTATTTTTTAAAAACAAATTCTCTAATATCTCTTTTCTGGTGGACTTTCTGGAGACAGGGTGGCTGGAAACAAAAAGAGAGATGGTCTGGAGGTCTTCTTGACAAGACACACCTCCTACTATTTTTCTTTTAATTTTTCGAAGACTTTTGAAAATATGAGTTAAATTTTTGTAACGACGTTAGACGTCATGCTCCAACTGTGATAACGGAATTGAAACACATGTCTCATTTGTTAAAAAATGACACATGCCCCTTTTGAAAACGACCCAAACCACAAGTACGTTTTTTGTACTTTTCCCTAAAATTTATCTTGTAAAATATTTTGACCCCTCAACTATATTTTTGTTAATTTTGGTATGGCTGCAAAAAAATACTTTGATTATCTTTCAATTTTTTATAGTTAATAATAAAATCCCCATTACCCTATGATGCCCACCCTATTTTAGAGGCATAAATGCTTCAATATGCTATCCCAAAAATATACGGATTAGTACATAGTACGTAGTATTGGATTTGATTGTATGAATGAAGTGTAAACCTAAAATAAATTCAAGGGGAGACATTATTAAAATTTAGGGTAAAAAACACATTAACCCTTAGCTTTGGCCCTCCTTTTGACATATCCTGGCTCGTGGCTCAGACCCTATACGTTTCAGCATATATTTGGAAATATAGTACTAGCAATTATCAACTCCTCCCCTAATCTTGTACACGTTTTCAAATTTTAAATTAAAAGTTAACTTAAGTTGTAAATTAAGGAGTTTAGATTACAAAATTAAAAAAAAGAAAACTTGATTTACTAGTAACTTATTGTTAATGTATTATAGTGAAAACAATTGAAAAATAATATCGTTATAATATAAAATTGTTAATTGATCTTCAAAATTAATAACTACTAACTTAATAACATTAATTGGATTTTATTTTGTTTATGCAAAAATTGGATTATTTGTTAAGAAAGATAAATTTTGTAATTGAAAACAGAATTTGACCGCTTGTCATCCTGCGTGGTGGCATGTAGGGGTGGGCACGGTCCGGTACGGAACGGGAATTGGGTTGTCCCGGTACTGAACTCAGTTTATAATAATGATTCGGAATGGGACGGGACAAGATATTGTTCTTTTGTTGTCCCATTTAAACTGGAACCGGGATAAAACAGGAGAATTCGGGACATCTCAAAAAACTGTAGTGAAAAAAATTGCAATTCTAAAAATGAAGCAAAATTATTGAAGAAAAAAACTACCGCAAAAAACCTCTATGACAAAAAAAATACAACCAATCTAGAAAGTTGTGAGAAAAAATGCAACTTACCAGATTAGCTGCATGAAACAAAAGTTGCAGGAAAAAACTCTAACACAAAAAACTATGCAAGAAATTTGAATAAAAAATTGAAAAAAGAGTACTTTAAGAGGTGAAATCTTTGGGAGTAAAAATCAATTTTTTTTGTAGATAGATGATAGTTCATAGTTCATACTAGGTAGTTTAGAATTTTTAGGTGTTCTATTGCTAATTATTGGTATTTGGATTGTGAAAAGGAGATATTTATTATTATTTGGTTTACATAATGAGTTGTTGGTAGACTCAATGGCCTACTACAAAGTACAATTTTGAATTTGGGACAATGGGTCGGAACGAGATATATTTTACTTGTCCCGGTCATGTTTTGTTTTGAAATGGTTCGGGACCAGTACACGAAAAAAATAATATGTCCCAAATATAACAACACAATTTCGGAAGCGGACCTGAACATTCTGGAACAGCGGCGGAACCAGACAATAATTTGAAGGGGTGCTCTTATATTTTTTTTTGAAAAACAATATTTTATTAGGATAAAATAAAAACGAGCTAAAAATAATTATTAATACATATAGAGTGAGGTTCTAATAAAAAGAGTTATTCCCTTGAAAAATGAGAACGAGAGCATTTTTTACTCGTTTTGGTACACTAGTAAATATTTATTTTACACTTTTCACAATGAGAGAAAATTTTGATTTATTTATCAAATTGTCACCGAGTTTTTGATAAAATATAGTGCATTGTTGACTGATTTTGACTCATCGGATCTCAAGTTAAATACACAAGATTTATTCTCGATCAATTTTAATGATAAGAACTCTTTTTATTTGATCCGAAACTTATATATATGTATATGTAGTGTGTTTCAAATAAAAATGCTATTATACTAAACAAAAGGTAAATACTTATATTAACTTAAAGTAGTTTTAGAATTATTCTTGTCATTAAATGACAACGTCCGTATATGTCATTATTAGAAGAAGAAATGATTAAAATTAATTTGAATTGAAGAAATGAGAATTTAAAATAAAAGATATAGAAATTCAAAAAGTGTGATTTAAACAACATTGCATCCTAGAGTGATTTAATTGAACATAAATAATTACCAAATGGGCTAAAGTCTAAAGAAGCAATAATGGAGAAAGCAAAAAAAACCCGGGCCATTTAGGTAGATAGAGTTCTCCCAACCTCCACCCTACCATTTGAACTATCACAACTCATACGTTCAAATTGCGAATCCACTTTAATATATGAATACTTTCTGAACCGGGGCTGAGATATATACATATATATATATATATATATATATATATATATATATATATATATATATATATATATATATATATATATAGAACCACCGCCGGAGAAGGGGGAGCGCCCGCACCGGCTCGCCCCCCTAGTTCCGCCAGTGTTCTGGAACGAATCAACGGGACGGTTTTTTTTTTACCTTTCCCCTAGCGGCATGGGATGGACCTTTCAGGCGAGGCCACGAAGCGGTTCAATTCTTAAAGTTTTTTGGTATCTAAATATCTAATGAGTTATTAATTAATGTAAAATAAATTTGAGGAATGTTCTGTGACATTTAGCACACCTTGTGAACTCGGGATAAAAATTTAAATAAATGCCTTGCCCTACGCATGGAGCTTTGACTTTTAAAGCTGTACGAAGGAATTCGAGGAGGGAGGGTTATGAGGGATGTGGGCTATGGGCTAAATTTATTTTATTAATTATATATTTTTGGGCCATACATACAAGAACGGATCTAGGATTTCTGATCAAGGGGGGCGAAAGTTTTTCATGAGTGTAGGGGGTGATAATTTTTCGCTAGTGTAGTGCGGAGAATTTTTTCTGCTAGTGTAACGGGACGATTTTTTGTTGTTGCTATTTTAGGGCTTTGCGGCAATTTGTTGTGCAAATTTTTTTTATTAATACATACACGACGACATTTAAAACTATTAAATTCTAAGTTTAGACAATAGAAAAATAACTATGATTTTATTATTGAAATGCTCTGAAAAATTAAAGTATTGATACATTAAATTGTAAGAAATAGCAACCTAAAGGAAAACTATTTGAATATAAAGAGTTTAACCCCATGAATCTTTATCAGAATAAATAATTGGTTTTTAATTACAATTTTGTCTAACAAAGAGGGCGTTTGTGAATCATGAAGAGTTTTCTTATTATTACAATAGTATGTATGACATTATTATTTTTAGAATAATATTATATTGCGGATTCATATACATACATACATATATATATATATATACATACATACATATATATATATATATATAGTGCATATTATATTTGCAGTGATGCTAAAATAAGTTAAAGTTTATTATCTATGCAATAATTAGTTTGTAGAACGTAACAACTAAATGAATTGTGTAATTTAATGTTAATAAAAATTTATATTTTGGATTCACCTAACATGATCTAAAAACTATTTAACTAGTGTGTCTGGTAGTTAATATCATTTGATATTTTACAAAATCGAGTACTAATTATCTAATAAAGATAACTGAACATCACAAAACTAGGAATTTTTATATATTAAGTATATCGTCTTAAACAATGATAAAAGTTGTTCTATTATATTGTTTCTTTGCTTAAGTATGTAAATTATTTTAGACGTTTCTTCTTTTAAATCTCCAATTAAGTTCTACATTATGTAAGGCTATATATTAATCCATTATTAAAATGTTATGAATACAATTAATAATCAATTGATGTCCTATTGAATATTGAACAATTATTATTATTAATTTATTTAAGCAGTTCAACATACCACGTAGTAAAAAATAACACATTCTCCTAGAATAACTTGAACAATATAGATATAATTAAATCAATATTGATCTCTAACAATAATAAATAAATAAATAAAACAACATGGATATGAAATCATTTATTCCTAATATGATATTGTGTATTTAGTCATTTTTATAATTTAAAAAGAAAATCAAATAAGACTTTCGGACAAAGTTGTGTGCCTCGACTCGTGGAATCCCTATGTAGATACACCACCTGTCACACAAGTGTATTCATCTTCACTCATCAGCTACTCAGCGACTTAACAATCGTGATTCACAAGCTTTTGGAACAAGATGAACATGTTTTTGGACATTAGTACAATACTCATTAGTCATTAGGGATTTGTAACCAACATAAGTATTAATTTTGGGCTTCAAAATTGTAATCGACTTTTACAATATTTTTAAAATTAAAAGCAATTGTTGGGTATGGAGTCGGTACGGTATTATACCGGTATACCATGGTATTTGAAAACATTTACCTTACCGTATTAAAATAAATCAGTACGGTGGTAAGATACTGTACCGAAAATGAAGGTTGATGGAGTATATGGCCCAGGAACCCCCAGCCCACATACTTCCGCTACAACAGTAAGGACCAACAGGTCCAAATGGGCCAAGCCCAACAAACAAGACTCTAGGCAGCCCATAATACGCAAGGTGTGCCTTCGGTCCCATGCCCGAAGGCTTGAAAACGAGCCTTCGGCTATCACAGCCTTTGGGAAATAATAACCCCCCTGTATGTAGAGCCTTCGGGCCGAGCAGGTGCAGCCGAAGGCGCTCTTCTCGACAAGATCTCCTCTCCCACATGCGCTGAATCACCGGGTCAAGTACAACGTCACATCAAAACCACCGCATTGAATGCGGCCACATGCTATGTCGGCGCCACCCTGGTTGAGTTGACCCTCCACCGCTGGTTGCTTGACACGTGTACCCTCGTTGATCAGACCTAGCATTTATGGTTGCTATAAATAGCAGCCGTTTTCCTTTGTAATCGACACACAACTTCTATATCGAATACATATTCACTCTCTCTTACTTGCTCTAACCTTTCTCTTATATTTATTATAATACCCCTCGGGTAAACTACCCCCGGGTACACTATGCAGCAAAGGTATACCAATAGTCCGATATATTTCGGTATTTTTCGGTATGATAAATGTGGTATACCGATTTTACGGTATTTTTGCCCACCTCTAACTATAGCCTATTTCCTGTTTGTATCTCCGCCAATCGAGTTAATGAACCAGGTGCCCGTGTAGCCATCATGAACTAGGTGCAACTGGGCAAGTGGTGCAATACTCACAATTTGAAGCAAGCTAAGCTAGCTAGGGATCGAATTAAAAGTGGAACTTCAAAGCTATTTTAAATAAAAAAGATAAAATCATAGATACCATATGTTCATAGATCAAACCATTCCAAACAGGGCCGATCCTGTCTATTTTCAGGCCTATGGGCGAGATAATATTTTGGGCTTATATTCAAGATAAATAATAAACTATATTTATTTAAAATAATAATTATAATAAAATCATCTAATAAAGGTCATTAAATAAAAACAAAACTCATTTTATTATTATTATTATTTAAATTACATATTTGGTGAAAAGTAACAAAATAAGTGTCACAAAAAAAAAGAAAAACAGTACTTAAAAATCATTCTCGCGGAACATTGTGAAGCAAAATCTTCAATAATTTCTTCATAATAAACTTTTTCAAATATTTCATGCTCAATGCTTAAAATTGCTAACTCATTAAGCCTGTCTTTTCTAATCTTCTTCTAACTTAACCCTGCCTTTTCTAATCTTCTTCTAACTTAACCCTGTCTTTTCTAATCTTCTTCTCTTTCTCTTTTTATCCCAACCTAATTTACCAATTTTATCAAGAATAATTTATTGATCACAGATTGTTTGGTTGAAGCCTTGAAAGAAGAAGCTTTTTGGTCACCGACTGCCGATTGGGCTCCTCGAATGATTAGCTTCAATTCTTAACAAACCGCTGAGGCACTCACGGCTTTGCAACGTTCTTTACTCTTGTTGATATTGTAATTTGGAAATAACAAATCAATATGAATGGGCTATGCGAATTGGGAGTTTTGGACTTGGGAGGCCAAACAAGTTTAATTTTGTAATTAAAAGGATTATAAAACCTAGAGATCCGAAGAGAATTAAGAGAGGAATGTCACTTTACATTTACTTTAAAAATTAAACCTTGAGCCAACTAAGTGAGATTCACTACAAAAAACAGCACGTTTGTCACGGATTTTTGTCACGGATTCCGTCCGTGACAAAGTTGTCACGGTCTTTGTCCGTGACAAGTTCCGTGACAAACCCCAATAATTGATACTCCACCGGTCAGCCAATTAATGTTGTACGAAAAGGGTGTTGTCACGGATTGTTCTGTGACAAATCCGTGACAAAAAAATCTACATATACCGCAACATGGTTTCATTCGAGTTATATTGGTTAGAATTTCATCACAATATAATACAATATCTGTTGAATGATTGAAGGATGTAATCTATCAGTTTATCATTTTCCCCGTTTATGCAGATAAGGTATGTCATATCAAATATGTATTTTTTTTATTAAGTATTAATTTTTTCATTTTAAATAATTAAAATTTTGAAATTAATGATGAGGTTGTTAATTTATTAACAATGTATTTACCCATAAACGTAATTTAGTTAAATTTAAATATTAGTTAATTGAAAATGGATTATAAAATTATTAGGTTTGGTTTTTTTGACTAGTTATTAGGTTTGTTTATTATATTAGCAATTACTTTTAATGCCTAATTTAGGATTTATATATAGTGATTTAAGTTAGGATTGAAGCATTAGTTTAGTGTGAATTATTAGTTAATCGAAATGAGTTCGAATTGATAATATTATTAGGTAATACCGTTAATTTAGGATTTGAATTGATAATATTATATTAGTTAAACTTAAATATAAGTTGATTGAAATGGATTCAAATGTGAATTATTTGAATTTCATTTCATTTACATGTTAGTTAATTATTTATTGTGTATTATTAGATTTTCATAATTTTAGTATTCTGAATTAATGCCATTAACGTAATAATTTAGTGTATATTAGTGTTAAAATCCTAATAATATTAGATTTTCATAATTTTTTCATTTTGAATAATTAAAATTGTTAAATTAGTGAGGTTGTTAATTTATTAACAATATATTTAACTATAAACGTAATTTAGTTAAATTTAAATATTAGTTAATTGAAAATGGATTATAAAATTATTAGGTTTGTTTATTATATTAGCAATTATTTTTTATGCCTAATTTAATTAGGATTTATAGTGATTTAATTTAGTATTGAAACATTAATTTAGTGTGAATTATTAGTTAAATGTAAATATTAGTTAATTGAAATGAGTTTGAATTGATAATATTATTATCTAGGTAATTATTTAATAATTTAAATGATTAGTGTGTAATTACTTAATAATTTAAATGACTAATGATTAAATTTAGCTAGTGAACTTTAGTGAAATGTAATATATTAATGTTCGTAAATGTTAATTAATTATGATTCAAAAGTTAGTTAGTTTAAATGATTAATGTCACAAACATATTGCTTTTAGTTATGATTAATTATTGTTTATAATTTGTAGTTTTTATAATATTAAATTAATATTTTTTTATTATAATATTCAAGCATAATGTATAGACAAAATAGAAGTTGGATGTATGATAAACATGGCGAAAAAAGAGGAATGCGACCTCAATATTTTGAAGTAATTCAAGAGTTTATAAAATTTGCACTTGAACATAGGGATCATATGGATGGTGATAGAATCAGATGTCCATGTGTCAAGTGTAAAAATCTCAAATTTAAAGACCCCGATGAGGTTGTGTGGGATTTGTACGAAAAAGGTTTCGTTGACAATTATTACAATTGAACTTCTCATGGCGAACTTTTTGATCCATCACTTTTACCACAACCAGTAGGTTCGTCTCGTAACTTTCCTAATGAGATGAGTGGGTGGGGAGATTATGCTCAAATGAACTGGGACCAAAGAATGGTATATGATGTATACGGTGCCTCGACATCTTAGTTTAACCCTCCACAATCATTTAACGATCCTCCTGAAGCATCGACCTCGCATCAATCATATGCGGACGAAAATCCGAATTCTCATGTCCCTCATATTGAAGGTTTAGCTAAGAGATTTCAAGATGTTCTAAAAGCTGTCGATCAACCTCTGTATGCTGATTGTGAGGGATACTCTCAGCTATCCTCCGTTTCGGAGTTGATGAACATTAAAGCTGAGTACAGTCTTCCAGAAACCTGCATGTCTAGGCTGTTGCAAACAATTGGAGGAATGCTACCGCGTGACCACAGTCTTCTTGATTCATATTACCACATGAAACAATTAATTTCTCAGTTAGGGCTTCCTTGTATAGAAATTGATGCGTGCCCTAACGGATGTATGTTGTTCTGGAAGGATGATGAGACACTTGAGAGCTGCAAGTTCTGTGGTGGAGAGAGATACAAACCTGTTCCTCTAAAGAAAAAAAACCACGATATATATCGATCTGCATTGTCTAAGTTGTTTTACCTCCCACTAGCTCCACGTCTAAAGAGGATATATGCTTCAAATGCTACTGCGAGACACATGACATGGCATGTTGAGCACGAAAACAAAGAGGGTTTGATGTCTCACCCTTCTGACTGTGAAGCTTGGAGACACTTTGACCGCTGTCATCCTCAGTTTGCAATGGAGCCACGGAATGTGCAGCAGGGATTGTGTTCAGACGGATTCGCTCCTTTTGGAAAGTTTGGGAAGCAATTTTCATGTTGGCCAATCATGTTAGCTCCCTACAATCTACCTCCCGACATGTGCATGAAAAGTCATTTCATATTTTTGACTTTAATTTGTCCAGGTCCCTCGGATCCTAAAAAAATGATAGACATCTCTATCTCCAACCCCTTATCCAGGAGATGAAAGAACTTTGGGCCATTGGGACACCAACTTATGATGTTTCAAGAGATGAGATGTTTAGCATGAAAGCTGTCATCATTTGGACCATTAGTGACTTCCCTGCATATGGTATGATTTCAGGATGGAGCACACACGGTCTTCTGGGATGTCCGATATGTATGGAGAAATCAGATGTCAGTTGGCTCAAATTCAGCGGGAAACCAAGTTACTTTGATTGTCACCGCAAATTCCTCCCGGCAAACCATCGATATCAAAGGGACACAAAATATTTCATTAAAGGAAGAGTGGTACGAGACCCCCCACCCCCGAGACTTACAGGCGAACAAATTTTTAACAGGGTTCGACGTATTCGTTCGGCAGTGCAAGAGCCACACAAGGACCCACATTGGTATTGTATTACCCATAACTGGACAAAGAGGAGTATATTTTGGGAGTTGCCATATTGGAAAGACCTTCTCATTCGCCACAACTTAGATGTCATGCACATTGAGAAGAACGTCTTTGACAATATATTTAACACGGTGATGGATTTCAAAGCCAGAACCAAAGACAGGCTTGCATCTAGAAAAGACATGACAATGTGGTGTGATAGACTGGAACTTTTTGTTGATCTAGAACATACTAGTAATGTTCCAAAAGCAGTCTATCAACTCACAGAAGCACAAAAGCAATCAATCAATCTTAGAGTGACTTGTGTCTCTAAAGTTTCCAGATGGCTATTGTTCTAGCATGTCCAGGTGCGTGAACATGGACAAACTAACCATGACGTCGAGCATGAAAACTCTTGATGCTCATGTAATCATTCAAAGACTTCTGCCGATTGCATTTAAAGAAATGCTTCCTGCAGACGTATGGGGCTGTATTACCGAAATCAGTCTATTGTTTCAGTCAATATGTTCCACCGTTTTGGATGTTGAATCCCTCCGGAGAGTAGAAGACTCCGTGCCCATTTTGATGTGTAATTTGGAATAAATATTGCATCCATCATTTTTCGATGGAATGGAACATCTTATAATACATCTTCCGTATGAGGCTTTGAATGGAGGACCCGTCTTCTATCGTTGGATGTACAGATTTGAAAGGTTAGTCACCATTTCATTTATATTTGAAGATTTTTTAATAAGAACATTTGTTTGTTTATATTTTTTATTTTGCATGACAGATTCATGGGAGAGCTGAAAAAGTAAGTGACCAACAAGGCACATGTTGAGGCTTCAATTTGTCAAGCATACATTCAACAAGAAATCTCAACATTTTTATCTTTTTACTTTGAGCGTGAAGTCATCACTAAAAGAAAGAAGTCTGCCCGGAACGATGACATTGGTGAGGATGCATATGACAAAGTAGTTTCCATTTTCAATTACCCAGGTAGAGGTAAAGGAGTCGCGACTCAGCGTTACATCGTGGGTGGAGAACTTCAAATTGCACACACTTACATCCTGATGAATTGTCCAGAAATCATACCGTTTTATAAGTAAGTTAAATTTATTATTATATTTGTAATAAAGCCATAACTTTCACCAAGAGTATTATAATATCTGTACATTTGAATTCACAATGAATTTAGAGCATCTTTATCAGCATTTTTTGATGATGCAATTGATGCATTGGTGGACTCTGATTTTATTGCATGGTACAAATATCAGGTATATATATACATATTATATACTATTAGCTAATAATTTTTAATAATTACCTAATGCTATCATGTTTTGATTTACAGATCAACTGCCGTGGAATTGACGACCCTCTGTTAGTATCATTAATGTGGGGTCCTTCTTCCTGTGCAAAAGTTTGGCATTCGTATGTGATAAATGAATATGGACAAGACAGACCAACAATGAACAGTGGGATATGTGTCTCAACCATCGGTTCAGATAACCCGGAAACCAATTTTTATGGTTTCTTGCACGAGATTCTCGAACTTCAATTGCCTTCTGGTACCGTGAACAAGAATTGAAATGTGTTTTGTTCCGCTGCAAATGGGTCGATCCTACACGTGGTGTGAGAAAAAATTCAAAGTATAATATAATTGACGTCAACCACTCTCGCGTGTATCAGAAAAATGAACCTTTTATACTCGCTCAACAAGCAGCTCAGATTTATTATGCAGGGTATCCTTCAACCAGGCGCACACCGAGTCCTTGGGTGTGTGCATGTACTGTCCGTTCGAGCGAAATTGGATCACATGCTCAACACAAGGATGTTGATCTTGATGCTTTTCAGCAAGATCTTTTCCAACCTCCTGCTATTGCTGAGACGGTCAAGCATTACATTGAGTTATGTGATCCAAATGGCCAACATATTGAAGTCATGCCAGAAACACACCTTCCGCCCCCAGAACCTCAATCTGAACGCGAAATTGTTGAAATGTATGAACAACAACAAGACTCTGAACAGGAGGAACAAGAAGAATGGATAGATACAGAAGAAGAAACTTACTATGAAGAAAATACTGATTCCGATAGAGATTAATTGTATTGTTAATTTGTGTAATCAATGTATCACTTTTAATTAAATTGTTTTCGTTTGAATTTTTTTACTTTATTTTTTCATCATTTAAATAATTATCACATACTGTATTAATTAATTAATAAAATTGTGGACGAAATTCTGTTCAAATAATTACAACTACGATTTTTTTTTAAATTCGGAAATTGAAAATTAATTTAATAATTCGAAAATTGAAAAATAATTAAATTTTAATAATTTGATTTTTTAACATTATTCATTCAAAAATAATAATAATTCGAATTTTCATTAGATTTAACAAGTAAACACAAATTTATTCATCATTTAACAAGTAACATTATTGATAAACAAACAAACACAAATTTAGTCAAATCTTTCATCAAGAGGCATAGCGAACAGCTCGTTAATTCTCTATGCAGCTTCTGCGTTTATTGGTACCATACATTCTGAACATTCTTCCAGACGAATAAGATGCCTAAGATTTTTTTTCTTGAAATGTGGAATGTGTGTGATTCAAAGTCTACAATGTTGCCAAAACTTTCAACAGGTGTAGCCATCAGCTCACGGATCATCGGCACTGATTCTTCATATGCGGGCCTCATCAACTGTGTAACTAGTTTCAATCGGTGTATACTTCTACACAAGTACTTCCAGTTAATTGTTTGTGGATTAGCCATTTTTTTGCATTTAGAAATTGGGCCGGATAACACTTATTTATAGATTCATTAGTCACGGATTTGTCACGGATTGTTCCGTGACAAATTCGAATTGATTCCTCTGCCGCACTGACAAAGCGACGGACTGCCTGAGAAATTGACCCGGCGGCTTGTCACGGAATTATCCGTGACAAGCCGCCGGTCAACTAGCCACTGACGCCTCGACTGCAGCTCCTGACGCCTCGTCTGCAGCACCTAAATTATTATATCCGTTGGAATTTGTCACACGGACAGATCCGTGACAAATCCGTGACAAAATTCAAATTTTGAATTTTGTCACGGATTTGTCATGGACCTGTCCGTGACAACTTCTTAATATATAAACAGCACTTAGCTATTTTCCCATCCCACGCTTCCAAAACTTCGGCCTACCCTAATTTCCTCTCTCAAACCCTCTTATTCCCTCCTCTCTCAAACCCTCTTATTCCCTCCTCTCTCAAACCCACTTCTTCCCCCGCCGCTTTCCGCCGCCGTTCTTTGCCGTTCCTTGCCCTTTCTTAAGGTCATGTTTCTCATTCTTTTAGTTTTTCAGTTTTATGTTTATTAATATTTGATTAAAAATGTTTTTATAAGCCAAATAATGCATTTTTTATTATTATTTTTCGACTTGATTAAAACTTCGTATTTGTTTAATATTTATTTGTTTATCTAAGAAATTGTGTGCATGTTGATTATTAAATGATTATTAATAAATTTAAATAAGGTATTCATGTTGATTATTAAAATGCATGCTCTTGATCGTGGGAAACTCTTGTTTATTTGTTTAAATTGTTATATAATCAAATGCATGTCTATATACTCAAATGCATATTTATATATTCAAATGTATATTCTACTTCTTATACTCGTTTTTTTAAATTCTACATGTTATACTTTTACTCGAATGCATGTTTATATACTTATATGGTACATATTTTTAAATGTCGTTGATTTACTTTTTTTATACTCGAATGTATGTTCTACTTCTTATAAATGCATACCCTAAATATTTATTGTTCATTTATATGTTTATATGATTATATTTATGTTTCTAAGTTTACATGAATATATACTCAAATGCATGTTATTTGCATTCTCATTTTCGGACATTTATATATAAATGCATTTTCTACGTGTTATATTTTTATATATTCAAATGTATGCTTTTTTCGGACATATAGGAATTTTTCAGATATTTTCGAAAATTGTGGGACATTTATTAGCACTATAATTTCCCCCCTCATGTTCAACTTTCAAAAAGTTTAACATGTTTAGTTTAAGAAAATCATGTTAAATCATATAAATTCAACTTCAATTTAGTCATATTTAAGTAAAAAGCCACATGCCCCCTTAAAGTAAACAGACTAGGGTTGATGTGTTGAGTTATAAGTTAAAACAAATGAGCGAAGAGTTGTAATGTGAAATCATATATATATAATTAAAGTATAAAAGACACGCTAATCGACTGTGGCTAGAGTGGTTTCAGACAAACCCGTTCGTGTTGTTCCTTTTGCCAAACAATGCTATGGTTTGGCGACCAGTCAAGGGAGTTTCAATTAATGAAATTCGGGATTCCAATTTCCTATTCCAGTTCTATCATGAAAGAGATCTAAATAAAGTTGTTGATGAAGGGCATTGGTCCTTTGAGTAGAATCATGTGGTTATCAAACGAGTGAGGTGCACTGACAAACCTCTGGAGGTTCCACTGGATCATGCGGACTTTTGGGTTCAAGTTCACAACCTAGCTACCGTTAAGCTACATGACGGTAAGGGCAGCTCTTGGAATAGCTAAGAACATCGGATCGCTTGTGCAACTAAATGAGGGCTCTCTTGGTGGAAAGGAAAGGTTGGTCTTGCACATTAGAGTCACTATTAAATATTAATATTAACATTAGGATCAGAACTCGATTTTAATATTAATTAAGTTATCTTTTGCCAAAAAAGACACACTAATTTTCTTACAATTCTATTAATGTTTTACTTGCGCGCATTTGAATATTACTTTATTATTATGATGCGTAGGAAACAAAAGTTCGTTAGATATCACCATTACTGTTAAGTATGAACAATCTTATAGTATAATAGTACAAAATTATTAAAGTCCCACACTCCTAGCTAGTATGTGCATTGAAGTTTCCTAGCTACCACACGAAACCACCACGCAATTCAACGATTGCCTTCAATATATAAACACACCATGTTTTCCCAATATTCTTCACACTACAACACTTAGCTTCCTCCGACTATATTCGCCACTTCAGTTCCATATCTCTGTAAAAGCTAAGTGTAGAACCAATAGGTTATCACAGTTCAACCATAAAAGGAAGAAACCATGTTGATGAGAAGTCTCAATCCTTTCTTCAAGAAAGCAAGCCTACAAGATCAGTGTGATAAAGCAAGAAAACCCAAAGCTGTTCAAACCACAGTACACGTTTATAGAGAGGAGCTAGACACCACAAAGAAGCCACCATCTCACAATAAGATCAAGAAGAAAGTGAGGTTTGACTTGGGTCAACAAGGGGGAGAAGAAAGTGAGGAAGAACCAGTCAAGAAGAAGAACTCTGGCGGAGTCAAAGTAAAAATATTGTTGACCAAAGAAGAGGCTGCCAGGCTGCTATCAAGGTGCAATGATGGAGGGGTTCTTACGTTCACAGATCTTGGTCTTGACGCTATAGATAGTATTCCTTCAAATCGTGAGGCTGTGATTTCTTGATGTTTTTTCTTCAAACATTTGTTAGTTTCTTGGTTCTCCTCACATTATTGGAGCGTATATAGTATGTTTTCATATGTACTTCATAATTATTATACGGGAAAGTTCCCGAAATGGACTAAAACAGTTTGAAAATTTCAAAATAAGACTGTCATGTTTTTTATTTCCAAAATGCGGGTAATTACTGTCAAGTTTAGAAAATTCTGTCATTTTTGAAGTCTGAAACTGCCAAAACATGATAGTAATTAGTCCTATTTTAGAATTTTAAAACCTTTTTAGTCTATTTCGAGTAATATTTTTTTGTTTATATTGATACTTGTTATATTGAGTCTTCGTGCCAAGTATCTTGTGGTTCAATATAGTAAATGCACAAATGGTGCAGCGATTATTGATTTTGTTGCATTTTTTGTATTTTATCTCTTAAATGAAATAAATCACTACCATAACTATATATATTAATATATGTAAATGTTTCAACTAAACTGCAATACTATTCAAATTCCCAACCAAGAAGTCCGACGCGATGACCGAAATTTCATGTGACAATAAATGATGCTTGCTTTTTACACTTTTGTCAATCTTTCTAAAAGTAGATGTCTTTAAGTTAATTGGAAAAAAATAAAAGTAAGGGTAAATTTGTCACTTTATTCTTATTTACATACCTAAAATAGAAAATGGAAAACCATTTTGGAACAAAAAAAAAGATATTTTGCAAATCAAATTGGAACGGAGGGAGTATTATTCAAGTAAAATCAAGTTTAAGAGCAACAAAAGACTTAAAAAGCAAAAAAAAAAAATCAATACGATAGTACTAGAAAAAACATTTCTCATTTAGCCGATATTTATTACATTGAATTTAAAGGTACAATTTCTCGATTAGTTGGAAGTTGCAACTGTACAACATTAAAGAAACTCGATTGCTCTATCTTAAGTCTAACCACACCTTGCACGCATTAATTGTAATCTTCCAAAATTGTCTTCCTCAATAAATACTGCGTATTCTCCATTATTAAAAGTATATAGCGTGATTGATAACTTCTCAATCATGTTAACCACAGAATTGGACAGTTTTAGGGAGATTATCAAAAATAGATATAAAAAGCACGTAAAATATTAAAATAAGAGCTATCTCACATTTTTATCATATTTTTGCATTACCGTCATATTTTGACATTTTCAGACATTGGTATGACAATTTTAATTTCATAACAGTATTTTCCAGGCAGTAATTACTCCAGACCTATTTAGAAATATGTAATACTCTTATTTTGGAGTCTACTTCTCAATTTCGGAAATTTTAATTTTTAAATGGCGTGTGAGGAGAATTCAAAATTAAGTTTGACACCATAAAATGACAATACAAGTATTGAACAATGTGAAGAAAGAGAAAACATATTCATTTATTTATATCTTTCTTGATTTATTTATTTATTTATTTATTTATTTATTTATTTCTTTTTCATATAGAGAAATAAAATTTATGTTTAGCAGATGAGCAACTCATAATTTCTCAGCCTATTCCCTAATCTTTTATGATAAACTATGATAGCGACTAAACCTACAAAAATATTACTCCTTCTGTCTCATTCAAAGTTCACATTTTCCTTTTTTAGACATCTCAGCTTAAGGTTCTCATTTTATATTTAGAAACAATTAACACTCTTAAATAACAATTTAATCATCAATATTAAAAATAATACATCCATAACATCATATAGTTATAATCAATAAATCAATATATTACATACCCATCAAAATTATTTCTCATAATATATTTGAATTAACATTTTTAATTATTGTCTAAATAATTATGGCAATTAGAATTATTGACCCGATTAGAATTTTCTCCAAAGATAGAATTTTATCTAAATAATTGTGCCAATTAGAATTATTGACCCAATGAGAACCTTTGAACAAGACAGAGGTTATACAAAACTTCAATAGTAAGAAACCTCCTTTGAAATCAATATTTAGTGACCCAATTAGAATTTTCTCCAAAGATATATATATATATATACACACACACACACACATACACACAATTTCTCGTAGAAGGCAAGTATATTTTCATTATTTGACCCTTCTTAATAACAAATAAGATCAAGACCTTTTGAAAGTAGAATATTTTCATCTACAATATACAAAAAAAGATATTGGGGAATCTAGGAAAGTGTTTTGCAATTTATTTACCAAAAACTTAGGTTTAGTTAATAAAAAAGTTATTTATAAATTAATTTTAATTATTTCATATGGAACTCCATGAGTTTATATTTTATGTAAATATTATGTGAAGGTTTATGCCACATGTGTATAACAAATGTGCCCTTATATTATAATCAAATATTCAATTAGACTCTTTCGAACCTAACACACCCATTTCATATCAAATTTTGTTAAAATATTCAATTACTATTTATAGACAGTATATTATTAGGTCACATGTTCACCTTAAACTCATATATTTGTGATGTCATTGCTAACCCATTAACATACTATTGTCAGAGGTGGAGCCAGACCGGGGACAGGATGGTCATGCGACCCACCTGAAAGTTTGAGAGTATAGAGCGATGAAATAATTTTGATTTGATATATTAAGGCTCTCGTAACGTATTACAAGTAAAAAGTTATGATTTCTTGAAAATCAACACTATCTAAACTTAAAATTAGTAAAATTTGATTGGTAATATTGCTTATATTCTCAAATATTAAAAATAACTTATAATTCGCTAATTACTTACGTGACATGACTTCAAACAGAGCAAAGGCAACATATCTTACTGCCTATTCAATAGCCAATTATTTTTTAAAAAAAATCCTGATATTAACCGGGTGAGAGGGTAACTACAGAATTTCAGGAAAATGCAAAGGGTCTCATCTGAGACAGCCACCAGTGTGAGAACCTGTCCACTAACATTTAAAGATTTGCATCTCACAAAATTTGTGAACACTATGAAAACAAAGGATGACAGTTTACAAAACCTGTATAAATCATAGATATGTTAACTTTAATGGTATTAGCAGACATCGGAATATTATGTATCATGGCCCCCGGGGCGGTATTATAAGCCAAAGCCATTGCTACATATTTCAAATCTTTTTGTCCATCTTCTGCTTGTGACTCAACAGCTAGCTTACAGGATGAATCGTCCTATAATTATTTTCAAAAAAAAGTTAATAAATATTGTAGACATTAATAAATATATATGATTTTAATAATTACTTACAACAACAAAAAATCGTGGAATAGGTGTCGTGGAGTTCATAGTGTCTGCATCTACTGTTTGAGAATGCGTAGATGGAAATGTGGTAGATTGGAATCCTCTTTGAGCAAAAGCTTTTTCCATATCTTTCATCCACTGATCCTGTAACTTCTTCAAATCAGTATCGCTCAAATTACCAATCTTACGTGAACTCCTCGGCTCTTGCTCAAACACTCTTTTATGCCCCACACCTCCTCCAATGCCACGTACACGTCCAGGATAATCAGGTTTCTCAAATATCTCGGTAAGAATATCATGTCGTTCGTGTGGCTTTCATGTCTTTGTAGCAACATCATCTTGAATTTTATCCTATTACATATAAAAAAAGAGTTACAAAATTTATACGTAAAACATTCTTAAGTGAAAAGTTTGTACGTAAAATATACTAATGTGAAACATCTTATACGTAAAACATTCTTATGTGAAGAGCTACAAAATTTATACGTAAAACAAAATTTATACGTAAAACATTCTTATGTGAAAAGTTTATACGTAAAACATTCTTATGTGAAAAGTTTATACGTAAAATATACTTATGTGAAACATCTTATACGTAAAACATTCTTATGTGAAGAGTTACAAAATTTATACGTAAAACATTCTTATGTAAAATATACTTATGTGAAAAGTTTATACGTAAAATATACTTATGTGAAATCACCTTTGATTTCAAATATCCCATATGTCTTTCCATTCCGTACATGTATCGTAAAAACACAGGACCACACATTTTGACTTCTCTAACCAGATGTACCAAAAGATTTTTCATAATGTCAAATAGTGAAGGTGGAAAATACATTTCAAGCTGACACAATGTAATAACCACTTCAGCTTGCAACGCATCAAGTTGCTCAGGGTGAATTACTTTCTGACATATGGAATTGAAGAAGAAACACAACCTCATGATCGCACATCTAATATTATCAGGTAAAAGCCCTCGTAGAACAACATGCAACAAATGTTGCATCAGAACATGATAATCATGAGACTTCAAACCAACCAATTTCATATCCTTCAATGATACGAGATTCTTAAAATTTGAAGAATACCTTGAAGGCACTTTGATGCCATATAAGCTTTCACAAAAAAATCGTTTCTCAACCTTTGAGAGTGTGTAGCAACCTGGTGGAAGATAAAAACCATTTTCCCGCGGTTGTGGTGCCAATTCTTTTCAAATATTTAAATGTTCAATCATGTCTTTTCGGATATTAATTCAATCCTTTGTCTTTCCGGGAACATTCATAATGGTCGAAATGATGCTTTCACACACACTTTTTTCAATGTGCATAAGATCAAGACAATGCCTCACAGATAAGTCCTTCCAATACGGAAGTTCCCAAAAAATAGACTTCTTCCACAAACTCTGTTTGTTCCGCTTATATGGCTTACCAAAAACCATGTTCAAATCTTTGACCTTATCATATATTTCTGATCCACTTAATACACGTCGAGGAACACCATGTTCAGCTTTTCCATTAAATGCCTTTTTGAGTGCACGATAACGATGGTTTCGTGGAAGAAATCTTCGATGACTCATGTATACATTCTTTTTGCAATTGGGTAATCGCAAATCAAGAGTGTCATCTTCACAAATGGGACATGTCTTTCCACCTTTAACCGTATATCCAGAAAGATTTCCATAAGCTGGAAAGTCATTAATAGTGCAATACAACAAAGCACGCAAATTAAAATTTGTTTTTGTGTGCATGTCATATGCTGTAACACCCTCATTCCACATAAGTTTAAGATCATCAACTAATGGTGCGAGGTACACATCAATATCATTATCGGGTTGTTGTGGTGCCGAGATAAGCAGAGAAAACATTATGTACTTCCTCTTCATGCACAACCATGAAGGCAAATTATAAATAACCAATAAAACTGGCCAAGTACTATGTTGACTACTCAATGTGCCATATGGATTCATACCATGAGTGTATAATCCAAGTCTCAAATTCCTGTCTTCTTTGCCAAAATCAGGATATTTCAAATCAATTTGCCTCCACTGTGGTGCATCAGATACATGTCGCAAGTACTCATCTTTTTTCGTGCCTTGAGCATGCCACACTAAGTTTTTTGCATCTTTCTCATTAATGAATAATCTTTTAAATCTAGGAATGATAGGAAGATACCACAACACTTTGGCAGGTGTTTTGGTATATTCAGCATCAAACCCAACATTAATACTCTTCTTCTTCTTATAACGTGAAGCGTGACAGTTTGGACATTCATTTAGGTTTTCATATTCATTGCGGTACAGTATGCAATTGGCTGGACATGCATGAATCTTCTCCCATTCTGTTCCCATTGGACACAACAACTTTCTAGCCTTATAACTCGTATCGGGAAGTGTATTTCCTTCTGGAAGCATTTCTTGAAGCAATATCAGCGACTCAGTGAAACTAACATTACTCCACCCATGTTTAGCTTTCAAGTGAAATAATTTGAGAACAGCAGATAGTTTGGAGAATTCAGAACCCGTGAATAGCGGGTATATTGGCGGCCTCAATCAAATTATGATAAGATTTTGGTTGATAATCAAAATTATCATGAACATCATTCATGAGTTCATCAATTCTATCTTCATTGACATCATCATCTGCAACATCATCATCAATATCATTTGAAGTAGTGATAATATGAGTAGATTTACACTTTAGATGACTAGAAGTTGCTCCAGAAAAAAGGTCTTCGACATCCACACGATTCTCACCATAGAATGTTCATGCCATATAGTTTTCTCTAAAACCCTTCTCAAATAAATGCTGAAGAACTATGTTCACGTCATTCTCTCTTTTAATGTTACGACACATTGAACAAGGACATAAAATTCCTTTCTGTCCTTGTTGCTTCTGATGCGCAACAGCCACTTTCACAAACTCATGAACACCATTGAAAAATTGAGAAGTATTTCTCAAACCATACATCCAGCTACGATCCATGATTAACAACACTAAACTTTATCTAAAAATAAAAAAATAATAATAAATTATTGCATACTTTTTTTCTTTTTAAGCACACTTTTTATGTAAGATTGCAATTGAGGGTAATGCTAATATAAAACAACCTATTGGAAGTGTTTTGCTGCTCATTACAACTATTCCAAAGTTACCTTTGATTGGATGTATTAAAATTATATTACTCAAAATTAAATAAAATAAAAAATATTGAAAAAAATTATTATTAAAAAAATATACATAACTGCTGTGAAATGGGAGACCGACGGCTGCAAAATGGGCCGGGGGAGACCGATGGCGGCAAACGAACCAAAGCTCGACGGCGGCAAGCGGACTGAAGCTCGACGCACAGTGGACGCGGACGAGCCTCGACGGCTGCGGCTGGAGTGTGTTGAGCTGCTTAGCTTCGACGGCAACGAAGGTGAGCGGAGGAGCGTTGACGGTTGGGCTAGAGAAGGTGCGACGGCGGAGGTGCGACGGCTGAGCCACGGAGTAGGTGCGACGGCTGGAGTAGGGGTTCGGTGGATTGAGGTGTCGAGGGTTCCAAACTGAAACGCTTATTGCAAAGGCCAGGTCGATTAGGTGGAGTAATATATGCGGCGTTTTTTACATATAGGCGCCGCACGCCTCTTTTTAAAATCCGATTTTTAAAAAAATTAGTTTAGTTTGAATAAAAATTTGGTGTCGGTCTGCGGCGCGTTTTTATCTTAGGCGCCTCCTAAATAATTAAAAAAATATTATTTTTTTAATACGGCGCTTTTCATTAATTAGGCGTCGCAGCGGCGTTGATATATTCTTAAAATTTTATTTAAATGTTTCGGTTTGGCGCTTCATTTACACTTTTTCGCTCCTGCGCTTCTAAATATCAAAATTTTATTTAAATATTGGCGACGCTTTTATATATAAGCGCCGCAAAGACCCGAAACATTAAATAATTAAAAAATTAAATACATATTAGAGGTGCTTAAAAACAAAAGCGCCGCTTGTCGTATATGTTAAAGGCGCGTGTTTTATAAGTGCCTCAAATGACGTGACACAGTTTAACAGATTTTTACTAGTGAAGTACAGATTATTTTTATGAATTTCACCTAAATATTATAAGTTATTTACGGGTAATTTTAAGTCACCGGAGTATTTTGAGAAGATGTTTCAATAGTTGGGATTATTTTGAGATAATTGACACTTTAAATTATTTAAAACATATCATTAATAGTTGAGATTATTCTTATCCATTTTTCCATTATAATTAATAAACGAATGAAAACATATACATAGTATATTTCAAGAATATAAAACATACTCCCTCTGTCCCATAAAATAAGTCTCATTTCAATTTGGATCAGAGTTTAAGAAAGTGGGAATAAAGTGGAAATGTATGGTTGTGGTTGAGTAAGAAAAAGGTAAATGAATGTTAGCCACACAAAACTTTCCAAAAAGGGAAATGGGAACAATTTTTTGGGATGACCCAAAATGGAAAATGGGACTTATTTTATGGGACGGAGGGAGTACACTCTTATATTTCAAGACAAGAAGTATTTCACAATATTAATAATGCTTTACTTGCATTTGAATATTACTTTATGTTGATGAGCAAGAAACAAAAGTTTGTTATACATCACTCTCACTATTAAGTATGAATAATCCTATAATTGTATAGGTAAATAAAGCCCCACACTCCTAGCTAGTACTCCATATGTGCTTTGATGTTTCCTAGCTACCACACGAAACCACCAAGCAATTCAACGACTGCCTTCAATATATAAACACACCATGTTTTCCCAATATCTTCAAACTACACACTTAGCTTAGCTTTCTCCAATGTAGGGAATTTCCACCCTCTTTCTTGGAAGTTGCCAAGAGGCATCTCACACCTTCTTAGAAGGAGCTCTCCAACAAATGAAAATGAGAAGAAGATATGGAGAAGATGGATGTATTTTCCTCTTGTCTTCAAACTAGCCTATAAATAGAGTGTTCTATTGTGTTCATATCATCAGTTTAGAAAGCGAGAAAACTGTGTGAAGAATGAAATACACTTAGTGTAGAAGTGTATTGGTGAGATTAGTTTTTTGTAATAGTTGAGTGTGAGAGTTTGCTCCTCCTATTGTAATTATGTTCTTGATATTGAATAGATGCTTTTTTCCAATCCCAACAAGTGGTATCAGAGCGAGTTTGAGTTTCCATACACTTTTTCTCATTTTTCAGAAAAATTTCTATAGGTTAGAAAATTGTTATTTTTGAAGTTGCTCGGAATCACGATCTCATCATACCGTTAGATTCGTCTCGTCGAGAGGAGATATCTGGTATTTTTGGGTAATTTTTTAGCCACCAAAAGAGTTCGTACGCGCCGCCCAAACACCGCTGGAAACTGCCTGCGTCATCACTGCGTCATCACGCAGTCCAAAGGAAGAAAACGAGGCACGTTATCGCCACGTCATCGCCTCGTCGGACCACGTCATCGCCATGTCGTGCTGAGTCATCGTCCATGTCATCCACATAATCCGTCTCTGTTGCCACGTCAGCGCCACATCAGCGCCAGCGCAGAGCCAGCTGTGTCCATGCCATCAGCCTGCTGGTCTGCCCACTGGGCTGCTGCCTGAACCGGACCGAACCAGTTCGTACTTGTGGAGGCCGGTTCACCCATTTCCAGACCGGTTTTGGACGAGATCAGACCGGTTCCTACCATTCTCGGCCATTCCGGATCCAACGGTGAGCTCCATTTGTCCAAATTCGGCTTCGAAAATAAGGTATGAGATATATTGAGCGTTTTATTATGGATAAATCATCGTCGGACACCATGATTGCGCTCACTTCCACAAACTACAATATGTGGAAGCCTCGGATGGAGGATTTGCTAAATTTGTGGGATTTAGCTGATCCTCTTGATAATAATGGCGTCAAATCGGATAAAAAGACGGATGAAGAATGGATAAAAATGAATCGAAAAACGGTCGCACAAATTCGACAGTGGATCGATCATAGTGTGTTCCACTATGTTGCTCAAGAACAGGGTGCTTACACACTATGGGAGAAGCTTGGTAGCACGTATCAAGCTAAAACCGCTCGAAATAAGACGTTACTAATGAGGTGATTAGTAAACCACAAGTTACGAGGTGGTATTTCGGTGTCAGAACACACCAATCAATTCCAGGATCTCGTGAATCAGTTGAGCACCACCGGATGGGTTCTCAAAGATGAAGAGTAGGTGATACTACTCTTGAGCTCTCTACCTGACAGCTGGGAGACTCTTGTTGTCACTCTCAGCAATTCTGCTCCCAATGGCAAGATGACTATGCAGATGGTCACAGATGCCCTTATGAACGAAGAAGCCCGAAGAAAAGAAGCCGAGACTGAACAATCATATGCCCTCATATCAGAAACTAAAAGACGAGGGGGGGGGGGGCAGAAATGGAGGAAGAAGTTGAGGTCGAGGTAGAGGCCAAGGTCAAAATAGAGGAAACTCTCAAGTTCGCGGCAGATCACAAGAGAGAGGTATGTCTTTTGAAAACAATACTTGGCTTGAAGGATATTGTAATTATTGTAGTAATTATGGGCATAGAAAAAGAGGTTGTAGAAAGTTTCTAGGAGAGCGAGCAGCCACAGACGAGTCAAAATACTAGCCAAGAAGATGGTGCGACCATGGTTAGTTTGTCATCAGACGTGTTACTTGTTACACATGGTGAAAAAAAATGTTTACACGTAGGTACTCATGATGTTGAGTGGGTGGTTGATACAACCGCATCATTTCACGCCACTCCACACTAGAACTTATTCACATCTTATAAGTTCGGAGACTTTGGAGCTGTGAAGATGGGAAACACCAGTTTCTCAAAGATTGTTGGCATTAGTGATGTGCACATAACAACCAATGCCGGATGCGCATTTGTGTTGAAAGATGTTCGACACGTTCCGGATCTTAGATTGAATCCTATCTCCAGTACAGCTCTGGATCAGCAAGGATACCTTAACCGATTCAAAGAAGGTACGTGGAAGTTATCTAAAGGTTCCTTGATTGTTGCAAGAGGCCATATTTGTGGTACTCTTTATAAAACTCATGCAAAGTTGTGTCATCCAAGTCTCAATGATGTTGAAGAAGAGACATCACCAAACTTGTGGCACCAGAGGTTAGGCCACTTAAGCGTGAAGGGATTGACAACTCTTGCAAAGAAGGAAGCCATTTCCATGGGCAGAGGTGTTGCCCTAGATCCATGCGAGCACTGTCTATTTGGGAAACAACAAAGAATTTCCTTCAGTTCTACCAGGAAGAACCGTTCATAGTTACTCAGTCTTGTCCACTCAGATGTATGTGGACCCATTGAAGAGGAGTCACTTGGAGGAAGCAAATACTTTATGACATTCATTGATGATGTGTCACGAAAGGTATGGGCTTACTGTCTGAAAAGTAAGGATCAAGTGTTTGATCATTTCAAACTACTTCATGCCATGGTAGAAAGAGAAAAAGGGAAGAAGTTAAAGTGTCTACGTTCAGACAATGGAGGAGAGTACACTTCCCGGGATTTCTCAACATATTGCGCCGCATATGGAATCAGACATGAGAAGTTGATTCCACGAACTCCGCAACACAATGGTGTAGCCGAAAGAATGAATCGGACCATTATGGAGAAAGTTCGTTGCATGTTGAGTATGGCTAAACTGCCTAAGCCATTTTGGGGTGAAGCTGTTGATAATCATGTAATTTCCATGTGTATGTTTGTATTTTTAATTAGTTTTGATTGATTTTTACTTTGGAAATTACACACTTTTGGTGTAATAGTTTAGTTTGTTAACTTCTTGTAAATTGTTTAGATTAGGTTCATTCTGAGATCAAACAGGTCTTAATCACTCAAAGAACAATTGGTGAACCCCTAAAGTGGAAGAAAGGTACATAATCTCAAGAGAAAATAAGGATCCTGAATTTTTTGTCTATACCCGGTCGGGTATCATCTATACTCGATCAGGTATCTTGTTGAAACTTCAAATCGGATCGGATCCGAAGAAAAAGGAACATGCAGGGAAGATTTTGACCACGATCGAGTGTCTATACCCGATCGGGTAGACCGACATACCCGATCGGGTATGCCTTTGAGTTTAACCCCAAATCCGGTCGAGTATAGCTCGAATATCATTTTCTACACATACTCGATCGGGTATAAAAGCACACCCGATCGGGTATACCTATAGAACATAGCCCATAATCGATCGAGTATACCTCGAATCAGCTGGCATTTCACACATACCCGATCGGGTACCGTGTATACACCCGATCGGGTACCCGAGCTGCATCCCAAGAGCCTATAAATACACCCCCTTTCCTTCACAATGAGATATCCAATTCCTATATACTTCTAAGATCAGTCTAGAATAGTTCTTTCTTTATATTTTCCTCGTGTTTAGTCTCCAAATGAGGAGCTAAACTCTTCCATCTTGGTTTTGCTACTTTGAAGCTTAATGATTTGTAAGTTGTGAACTATTTTCTTTAACCTTTTTACTTGAATATTAATTACTTCCTATTCATATTCCATATTAATATTTTGAGCATTACTTTAAAGATCAACTAGTTTTATTTCATCTATTAATTATTACTAGAATCAATCGGTTAATACGTTTGTTATTAATTCGGTTCCATCAAAGGTAGTAAACTTGGATTGTTAATGCATGCATCTAATGGTTAATAAACCAAGGGGAATTAATTATATTGATTAAACCAATAAACCGCTTGTGTTGAGGTTATCAATCTCAATCGTTTTCACCTTAAGCTTATTGCTACTATCGAATTAATATACGGCGCTTGTTCTATATTGACTCGATAGTAAGTTTTATTAATGAACGCATCTCGTTATTAATAACTACCCTCGATGTACTAGATATACTCCTCGATTGAGTATTCGAGAGGAAGATAGTTAAATATATAATCGGGATCGACGAACATTTCATTAAGTGAATAAAAGCAAAACCAAGTCTTCATCTCTATTAAAGTAAACCACATAAATCGTTCATCTTAGTGTTTAAATTTACTTCAAGTTCAACAACAATCAAAAACCCCCTTTGTTACTAATTATATAAAAGAAAAGTATTCCTTTCCCTGTGGATACAAACCTTACTTTCTTATACTACGTATATTCGTTGTATTGTATTTATTTTGAGTGCACCTCACGACAAGTGCACGTCAGCTGTGTTGACAGCTTCTTATCTTATAAACATGTCACTTTCTGTTCCTTTAAACTTTGAAGTGCCAGAGAAGAAATGGTCAGGAAGAGATATTTCTTACTCTCACTTGAAAGTGTTCGGGTGCAAGGCTTTTGCACATGTGTCCAAGGAGTTGAGACAGAAGCTTGATCTCAAATCAAACTCATGCATCTTCATCGGCTATGGAGATGAAGAATTCGGATACCGGTTGTCGGATCCCGGAGTGAAGAAAGTTATACGACGCAGAGATGTTGTATTTTTTGAAAACGAGTTTCATGACTGTGCTCCAATAATCCGCAAACAACATACTCCAGAAGATGAAGTCCCTGTATCATCAAACATTCCTCTCAGCGACGAGGAGATGTATGAGACTACTGAGCAAGAGAGTGCTGGTTTGGTAGGTAATGATGATGATCACAGTGATGATATTCCTCAGCAAGGGGAGCCTTCATCTGAAGACGAATCTGAAGGTATTCATGTTCAGCGTTCTATGTGAGGCATAGTTCCACAAAGAAAGTATTCCACATCCGAATGGATGCTTGTTGCCAGTGAGGGGGAGCCAGCGAGCATCGCAGGAATGAGAGAAACAAAGAAAAAGGTGGAGGGGGATATATGTAGGGAATTTCCACCCTCTTTCTTGGAAGTTGTCAAGAGGCATCTCACACCTTCTTGGAAGGAGCTCTCCAACAAATGAAAATGGGAAGAAGATATGAAGAAGATGGATGCAACTTCATCTTGTCTTCAAACTAGCCTATAAATAGAGTGTTCTATTATTGTTTATATCATCACTTTAGAAAGTGAGAAAAGTGTGTGAAGAGTGAAATACACTTAGTGTAGAAGTGTATTGGTGAGGATTGGTTTTTTGTAATAGTTGAGTGTGAGAGTTTGCTCTTCCTATTGTAATTTTGTTCTTGATATTGATTAGAAGAATTTTCCAATCTCAACACTACATATATTCACTGCTTCAATACCATATCTCTGTAGAAGCTAAGTGTAGAACCAATAGATTATCACAGTTCAACCAAGAAATTAAAGGAAAAAACCATGTTCATGAGAAGTATCAATCCTTTTCTCAAGAAAACAAACCTACAAGAGTGTGATAAACCAACAAAACAGAGAATTGTACAAACCATAGTACATGTTTATAGCAAGGACCTAGGCACCACGAAGAAGCCACCATCTCACAATAAGATTAAGAAGAAAGTGAGGTTTGACTTTTGTCAACAAGGAGGAGGAGAAAGTGAGGAAGAATCCGTCAAGAAGAAGAACCCTGGCAGAGTCAAAGTAAAAATATTGATGACTAAAGAAGAGGCGGCTAGGCTGCTGTCTAGGTGTAATGGCGGAGGGGTTCTTACGTTCACAGATCTTGGTCTTGAAGTTATAGATAGTATTCCTTCAAATCGTGTGGCCTTGATTTCTTGATTTTTTTCTTAATTGAGACATTTGTTTTTAAATCAAATAACTGAATGACAAGTGAAGAAATAAGTGAAGAAGTAGCCTAAATCTACAATAGAATGAGTGAAGAAATAGCCTAAATCTACAATAGAATGAGACATAATTACAAATCGCTAAACTCACAATAATGTAGTTGTCAAACAATCTTGCTTTTCTCTTTGCTACTTCAAAGAAAAAATTACAACTAAAGATTCGACTTCACCGGTAATCGAGAAGGGAGAATTAGCTTGACCAACAACAAATAAAAGAAACTCAACCGAGTAGAAATTTGTTGAATCATCCGTTTGACCATTCACAAAAATGAAGATCCGGTTGAGTGCTAACTTTCTCTCAGTCTGAGGCAGTGGCTCAGGAGGAGGGTAAGCAGTTGAAGACTTGAAGCGTCAGAAGAATTTGTTGAATCTGCCTTGCCATCCATGAACAATGAAAATTCACCACTCGATCGGTTATACCGACAAGCAAAACACAGCCTTCGGACATTGTTAGGAGATGAATAAATTAAACGCTCAGTCACTCACCTGGAGCAGACAAAGAAGAAGCCGGAAAAAAACCGGAATCCTAGAAGGTAGAAATAAAAAAAGAGCAACAACATAAGAAAACCTTTGATTCATTATGCACAGAGAACATCGCCATCATCAAAGACTCCGGCCAATCGGAGAGGAGAACCCCAAGAGAAGATTCATCCACGAGCTCACTGCCTAGGATTTCCAAAATCCTAGGGCCGACTCTCGCTCCTAAACCCTAGGGTCGGCTCTCGCTCCTAAACCCTAGGGCCGGCTCTCACTCCTTGCATCTTTTCTTGAGAGATTTGTTAGTTTCATGAGAAATGGTGTTATATAGGACTACAACTTTTGATATGTAAGCGGATAGGAGTACCTACTTTTTAACTCCTAAGTACGACCAATTTTATTGAATATAGCTATTGTGCCCCTAATAGAATTCCAGCATCTTTCAAAAACTTATTCGGTAATACAGACGACCATGTTGAAACTTTCAAATCTCTATCTCTCAATTCTTTTCTTTCACTTTCTCTCCACCGTAACTCCCCAAATATTCTATGAAGTCACAAGCGGCGGGCACCAACAACTACGGACGACGACAGCGACATATTGGACGACGTTGACAAAGCTGCAATGGCGAAAACAACTACCGCCGGTGGTAGGTGGTGCAACAGCGGTCATCTGCCCTCCCCCATATCCCAAGTTCAATAGACTGGTCTCCCTAGATTTGAAGCGATAAGCCAACGACGAAATAAATAAAGGTCAGAATGAGGTGCTGAGCGGCGCCGGCGGTTCACGAAACCGACCTTTTCTTCTCCCTTCTTTTTCTCGCTGCGCAGCCCAACTCCTTTTCGCAGAGTACATGAAGCCGGTGCTTTGAATTGCAAGCCAGTTTTTCGTTTTGATTTCTTACGGAATGTAGGTTAAGTGCTTTGGTTTGTTTAATGTTTATGTTAATTACGTTTTCATTATTATTTCTTGATTAACTTTAATCATTTTTTCTTATAATGCTAATTGCTAAAGGAGGTTTAAATGGATGGCTTTGACTGCTGGAAGTCTGGAACACAGCTTGACTGCTTTGGTTTGTTTAATGTTTATGTTAATTACGTTTTCATTATTATTTCTTGATTAACTTTGATTATTTTTTCTTATAATGCTAATTGCTAAAGGAGGCTTAAATGGATGGCTTGACCGCTGGAAGTCTGGAACACAGATTATTACAAATGCTAAAGGAGACTTAAATACAGGCTTTTACAAGATATATGGTTGCATCTCTATCTTTTCTGTCGAGATCAAATCTACTACACAAGGCTTGAGATGTGGTTTAGTAAGGGGATGAAACAGATTTACATTGAAGCTGCTTGAGCCATTACCTTCTCTCTTGACAAAATTGTGACATTGTTTTTAGTATCGTGCCATTACATTTATTCAGACAATGTGATTGATGGAATCAATATTTCTGACAAAGTGAGAACAATTCAAATGTTGGACATTGTGATATTTTTTTGACCTTGTAACATTTTCTACATATTATTCATTTATTTTTTATTTTTCTAATAATATTTTTTAGATATACTTTATTCAAATGTCATTGTTACTGTAACATTTTTGTGTGCATTGTCAGATAATTTTGCAATGATATCAACATTGTCACGCTATTCAATAGTGCTCTGTACATACGAACAAACCTAAAACAAAGAAATAAGGAATGTAATTTATTGTCATTGGCATTCTTATGACATTGTCATTGACATTCTTATGGCATTGTTATTGACATTCTTATGACATTGTCATTGACATTATTTTTTATTGACATTCTTATGACATTGTCATTGACATTGTTTTTTATTGACATTCTTATGACATTGTCATTGACTTTTTAACAATGGTGATTATTTTTGGTTTGTTACAATGACAATAGAGTAAAAATGTGACATTACTTTTACATTGTCATTAAAATGCAATAAAAAGGAGGCACGAACTCACAATGACATACTACCTCCGTCTTGGAATTATCTTCTTATTTGACTGGGCACGGGTTTTAAGATAGTGGGAAATATGTGGTGGAGATTTGTGCAGAGGAAAGAGAAATGTGTAAGAATGGTTGTGAACCACAAATTTTTTGCCAAAAAAAGAAAGATGAGATAAATTTGGGACGGACCGAAAAGAAAAGAATGAAGATAATTCCGGGATGGAGGGAGTACTTATTATCACTCTATTCTCAATGAAAGATTATCAAAATGTATAATGAAATACTTTCCAGAAACGAATTCACAAAAATGAAAGAGAAACCAGAAAAGTAAAAATAATACCAATTAAATAGTAATGACTAGTGAACAAATTGGAAAGTAAAACAAGAGCAAAAGGCTAACAAGATCCAGGAAAGCTTTATCACAGCAGGCACGAACATCAAATACTGGATAAAAGGAAGGTAGAAGAAACAAGAAGGGGGAAAGAGGAAGAAGAAGAAGAAAGAAAGAAAGAAAGAAAGAAAGAAAGAAAGAAAGAGGAAGAAGAAGATCAAGCGGGTGAGTATCGCCCGTGACCAATTGGGTGGACTCGTGCAGGTGACTGCTCTGGCGACAGGTGATTTCAATTTTTCCAGAACCATAAAAAATGGAGCTCTTATCGGGCCGACACAATACAATACCCAGCTCCTTTTCAAGCTTCTCCTCATTGGCGAACCACTCCTCGTGAACTGATCTGTTGATGCTCCAGTTATATCGGCGGAGTAGAGCTGAAGCCTCGGCCTTGGACACCAAGAGGACGGCGATGCCTTGGGCGATATCGTCCTCCATGAGGTAGCGGATGTCGTCTCCAGTAAAGATTGATTGTGAAATTCACCGGCACCATGGGCTTCGATGTTGTTGATTACCGGCGATGTGAATGAATGTTCCGCAAGTTTGCAGCGACATGAGCAGGGAGCGTCATTTGTAAGCCAAGGGTGATTTTGTCCTTCCGTTAAAAAACAATCTTATTTAAAGGTTAAAAAGTTTGAGGTCCTATTTACATTCTTGGACATCCTTTTACTCCTATTGAAGTCTTTTTCCCTAGTTTCATGGTTTTCCTGACATTGGAGAGTATATAACTATATATAGAGTCGTTAGGTGATTTATGTTTACGACTTATCAGTTAATTTTTTGACCAAACATGTAATTTTTTATTCTACGTGTTGAACTGTGTAATAATCAAAATAAGTAAAGTTTAAGTTACTTTTCTAACTTAATTCACTGAAGTTACTGTAAATAATAATCATTTTAGTTATTCTTTCATATAATTTTTTCTTTATTTTAATAATAAAATACGTAGTATATTTTAAATTTAAATTTTTCCACCATTCACTAGATTCAGCCAATTTAGAGAAAACTTCGTCGATTTTAGCATTATCAAACGGATTAATGGTGTTTTCATATACGGAGTACTTTGTAATTATTACATTGAACTTTTTGTAACAAAAAAATATTAATTCTTATCGAATACATTCTTAGTCTAGGCCTATAGGGGTTAACTATACAGGTCCGAGGCACAAAACGCTACGTCTGCTGACCAAACAACAGAATGACTTTTTTTTTGCGATAATCCTAATTAAATAAGTATTTATGAAATTACTTCCGGGTTAAAATTATTTCCCGAAATATTGTTGAGACTAATCATAAATAACAAAAATCGTTAATCCAAGTGGTAACTTCAAAGTCACCAACCGCAGTAGTGACTTATAAGACGTCAAACAGTTTGGTGACTTTTTTCCTACACAGTTTAAGCCAAACAATGTAAGCCCAACAACGCACAAGGTACATGAACAACCGATCCAATGATTTGATGTGATAAAAAGGAAATAGTGTACATATTATTAATTATTTAAGAGAGCTGTTAGTATAGAATTTGATGTTAAAGAGAATAACGAAAGCTGTTGTAACAAACCCTGATTTCATGTCGGACCCGACGAAACGGCTGGACAGTTCGTCCTAGTCTAGGTATTTTAAATATTACGAACCTCTGATGTACGTGACATATATAACCATCGAATAACATTCTGAAATACTACTAAGTAAGTTCATCAAAATCTTCTTATTTGTTGCCATTTCATTTGTTTTAGCATGATATCCAATTGATTTGTTGTTTCCGAACATTTAAATCATATTTGCGTAGTTTAGCATAAACAATTTGATGCCGTCTTTGAGAATTTCGTGCAAATTAAATAAGATCAATATATCTATGACAAATCAAAATTCTAACATAACAATGGAGTATCAATTCAACAACAATTTGACTATTTGAGGCACTGAAAGGGGAGATTCTCCTGCCTCTCAGGGCAAATTATACCGTGGGATCGGTGTACCATGCGCATGGTACACCAATCCCAAATACGGTACCGTTTTTTTACTCTGTATAACAAATGAAGCATACAAGATCACTTGCTGAATGATTGCATGCTCTCTCCACTCACACATCCTTCACTCACATTTCATTTTTCTTTTTCATTTGTTTCTTTTGATTTTTTTATCATCAAAAGCTATAATGTTTCCAATTAATTTTTTTAATTTAATAGCACAGAACATATTACAATTTTGTGATCAAATTTCATCCTTTCAAATAAATTAATTACTTTTTCTTTCTCTCTTAGTCCTTATTGATACACTTTTCCTTTTCTTTTCTTTTTATTCAACTAAAAATACAATAAAAACTCTATTTTTTCTTTAGAATAAATATTTTTTATATTTATACACTTATTTGTAATATATTTTTTCACATCCACATTTTTCCTATAATATATTTATTATCTCTCTTATATGGATGTTTTTAGTATTTTTTTAGACATTAAATTTGGTTATTTTGATTTACATTTGATAAAGTATGAGATTACATTTTCCTGTGCGATTTATATTTCTACAAGTGTGAGTTATGTTTATCGACAATTTCAGGACTTACATTTGATAATATATGAAGTTACATCTTCTTGTACGTGAGTTGCATCTTTTTATGAGTGAGTTACATCTTCATACGCACGAGTTACATCTAGACTTATCTCAAGAAGTTACATTTTGCATATACCTAAGTTAGTTTTCAATCAGTACGTGTTACATTTTTCATAATATGAGTTACATCACTAAATAAACCTCTGCTATTGAAAGAAAATAACCATTTCTTTGCACAAAAACTGATTCTTTTTGGCAAAAAAAAATCCCCCCCAAAAAAAGTTTTGGCAAACAAAATATTTTCTAAGAAACAATTTTTTATGGCCTTAAATATTAAAAACAAAACATATTCACTATTTACATAACGTAATTGAGCAATTAAGCTCCTTGTTTTCATTGTTTACAATTGATAGTATATGAAGTTACATCTTCTTATGGACGAGTTACACAATTTTATGCGTGAGTTACATCTTCTTGTACCCAAGTTACACTTAGACTTGCTTCAACAAGTTACATTTTGCATACACCTAAGTTAGATTTTTTCATCGACATGAGTTACATTTTCCATAACTACATACCAAAATAAACTCCAACTATTGAAACAAAAAATTCATTTTTTTTGCAAACAAAAATGATATTTTGGCAAAAAAAAGATATTTAAAAAATATTTTTATGGCCTTAATATTAAAAACAAAACATATTTATTACTTATGTATAGTAATTGAGCAATTAGACTACTTTTTTTCATTGTTTACATTGAAATCAACGTTTTATTTATTCTTCTTCGTATTAGAAAAGTTACACCACAACTTGCCTGCAGTTACCTTGCATATTGACGTGAGTTACATTTCATTACACACAAATTACATCTCCCTGTCACTGGGAACAAAAAAGAATGTTATTGTTCACGCGTGTTACTGTTCACGCGTGAATTAGCTGTGGGAGCACCATTCTCACCATGGGCTGCTCCCACGGTATACCAACTGGCCTCTGAGCAAAAGGAGAACGACCTCCGGCAATCGCAAGTTCAATTGGTGGCATCTATGACCTCAAGTTCTTGAATGAGATGATGGCAGCGGTAACTAGCAAAATTGAAGAAACGATGAAGTTATTTTTATTCCCTCTCTAGTAACCGGGCCGGAGTATACACAAGTGGCTAGCCCGACAATTACGATGACTTGGCCCATGTACGGAAGTGAGCATGATGCAGGAGAAAATAAATGGATTCGTGAGAGATTCTCAAACTTATTGTGCTGAGTCACCTTCCATTTTTTTGATAATCCAGGTGTCGGGGTTTACGCTCCCATAATCATGGAGTCTATGAACTACCCTCCAAAGTCCCTAGACAGTTAAGTCCGGATCTTATCACAGTCAGCCTCGTCAGTACTGGCTCCAAATGACGAATCCAGCAGGACTTACATCACCTTTCAGGCTGCTCCTCCCACCACACGAACCCGCTACCTTCATTACCATCCTCTCCCTTCTCAGCCGCTGAGCAACTTTGTGAAGGTAGGAAGAATCATTGGGAGCAAGACCTCCCTCCTCTCCCCTAAATGTGCCTAGCGGGATTCGAACCCGAGACCTCCGCTAGGACACGGTAACCTTCCACCCAGTGAGCCGGAATGGTTGGTTGCTGAGTCACCTTCCATGAAATTATTTTATGGAACCTCATATCCGGGAGAGCACGTAGCCCAATACAAACAGGGGATGGATATGCTTGCTATATCAGTAGAGTCATTCTATTTGTACACGTTCTTATACACGTTTTTATACACTTATCTGTGATAGGTCATATTTTTGTCTGTGAATCGGCGTGTTTTGTCTGTCACAGACAAAAAAATATCCACAGACAAGTTTTGTCTGTGAATCTCGTTCACAGACAAAAAAAAAGATCTACCATAGACAAGTGTATAAGAACGTGTATAAGAGAACGTGTACAAATAGATTTTTTTATATCAGTAAGACCGGAACAAATTAAGGGAAGCCTGTATGCATGTGCAGAGGATTTCGTGCTACTTTGACATAAAAAAGACTAAGTGGTTGAGAATTTTGAGTTTTTTTCCGGAATAATGCTAAATAAATAAATAATCCCGAAATACTGTCGGGTTAATAATAATTCCCAAAATACTGCTGGGGTTAACCAGGGTTAAGCAAAGCCGCCACTTCAAGTGCGGCTCTTGTATTACTTCACAAAAGCCGCTAATTCGAGTGGCGGCTCATTAATTCACAGAAAAGCCTCCTTCTTCCCCAACCGACGAACAGAGACCCACAAAACCCTCCTCCCTCTTCAACGACGAATGACGAACAGGTGCGAGCGAAAAAGAATCCCGGCCGGAACGCCTCCAAACGAAGCTCAAATCAAACGCAAAAGAGACATGGTGTACCTGAGGTCGTTTGTGCTCCATTCTACCGGCTTTTAAACGTTTGAATTGAGGTATTTCACCGCTTTTGCGAAACCTAGGTTTTTTTAATTTAATGTTCGAAATTAGTGTTTTTTTTTGTTTTTTTCTTTGTATTTGATGTTATGAAATATATAAGTTGTTAATGTTGTTATTATGATTGAATTTACAGAATTTGTATAATTTGAATTATTTTTTGTGTTGGTTGGATTGATTTTGAATCAAAGGGAAAAGAGACACGATGTACCCGAGGTCGTTTGTGCTCCATTCAACCGACTTTCAACCGTTTCAATCGAGGTAATTCATCTATTTTGCTAAACCTAGGATTTTTTAAATTTTTGTTCGAAAATCACTCTGTTTTTTATTATTTTTTTTGTATTTGATGTTATGAAATATATAAGTTGGTAATTTAGTTATTATGCTTGATTTTATATAATTTGTAGAATTTGAATTTTTATTGTGTTGGTTGGATTGAGTTTCATATACGGGTAGTTTGGAAAAGAGTAATGTAGCACATCATTAATATGTATCTATCAGATTTTGTAATTGAATGAAATCATAAAAATGATACATGTGATTTAATACAGTTTGTTTGAATTAGTAGTTGAATTTTCAATGTGCGACATATATCATTTTTTTGGAATGATTTTTGATAGAATATGTCTCCAAACTTCCCCATTGTGTGTCATTGGGGAGGAAATATAATCGAGGAGTCGAACGGAATTCGTTATGAAGGGGGGAGTAGGAAGATAATAGTTGTTTCCTGTGGGGTGGGTGTGGCTGAGCTAATGAATAAAATTTATATACCGCCACATCCATCAATCGTATGAACAAGTTGGATTTGAAAGTTAAATATCCCGTTCATGGTGGGTCATACATGTTGATGCCTCTTGCTGATGACGAAGCTGTTACGGGGATGTGGACCTTGATCACGAATCTTGCTATGCATACCATGGAGATATATGTTGAAGAAGCGACTGTGTTGGCCATACAACTTGACAACCTGTCATTATCTTACCCATCCACAAGTGCACCAGTTGTGATGAATATGGTTGCACAGGAGAATGGAAGATACGTGAATAGTGATTCAACGTTTCTGGATTCACAGCACATCGACGACGATGCAGATGAAAATGTGAATCATGACACACTAACATATTCAGATGAAGATGGTGGTGATCTCGTAAGTGGCAATGCTCCATCCAGTCACTACACTAAAGTTTATGAGCTCCATGCGGGATTTGATGAATCATGGAGGGGTTGTACAACTTCCAATCGCTTCTCTGCAGATGGTGAATTCGAGGTTGGGCAAGAGTTTGATGATAAGAAACAACTGATTAACATGGTTAGAATGTACTCTGAAAAGAGGAATCGGTTTTTCTCAGTTGTAGAGTCTGACAAACACAAATGGGTGGCAGAGTGTAAGCACAAAAAAGAATGTGGTTGTACTTGGCGGATGCGGGCTACAAAGAAACATGCGGGGTTAGATATGTTCAAAATTGTTCGTTATGCAGGTCCTCATGTTGCTTCTAATCTGCATACTCAATTTAAAGACATTCACTTGAAGAATCTGTTCGTTTGGACAGCAAGTCAATGTCAAAAGAAGAAAATTGATGGTGGAGCATCACTTTCCTGATCGCGTACTACGACAGTTCGGGTTGCAGCAGGTTACTCCCGGACCTTGTGATACATTTGTGGACTTGCACAAGATTGATAGACGGGGGAAGCACACTGAAGATTGGGTGATGCGCCATAATCAGTATATCACTATGTGGGATGAGAGAGCGGCGTATATAGTGGACGGGACCCCACCATTAGTCCTCACAGCTTCTGTAGAGTACATGAGATGGTATTACACCATCACACGGGTGTTCATCTCTCCCAGCTTTCGTTTACCCACTGATCATTACCAGCCTAGCTCAGTCGCTCTTCATATGACGGTAAAGAATATAGTCAATAAAATAGCTTTATTTATTTATTCATATATTTTTCAGTAATAACCATGTTTGCATTACAGACACGTGCTTTGTGTAGCATCCATGACAGAGCGACTGATGTACTTGATGAGGCGGTAGATATACAGGGATATCATGACGCTTGTTCAGCCATTGTTGCTCTGTGCGCTGATGTATTGGGTTGAGTGGATTGTGGATATATGGCCGACTCTCAGCATTCTACCGCATCTACATCCACAGCAGGGTCTTCTCAGGCAGTTAGACGTGATAGAGTTGTTCTTCAGCCTCGTAACCAGCGCAGGCGCCGCCTAGAACAACCACAGCCACATGAACTTCATGATGATGATGATCACGTTGATTTATGATCTTTGTATTTATATTATTGTGTGAGAGTTGTAACATGCACTGGCAGATCGAATCATTTTGCATTCTTATTCACTCAATTGTCATCTTCTTCATTGCTCTTGTTCGAAGCCCATTCTTCATACAAATTCTTTTTTAATTAGTTTTAGCTTATCAAATTATTGCTTAAACAGCCGCCACTTGGGGTGGTGGCTTTTGTACTGTACAGAAGAACCACCACTTCGTGTGGCGGCTTTCCTTAAATGTGGTTAACCCCGTGTTGTGCCAAGAATTATTAGCAGGCCATCCCGCCCCGTCAGTATGTATTTTGGGTATATGTTACTTATGGCCTCAAATAATTGTAGCCCAAATGAATTAATAACAGCATGAAGTGGATAAGCATACCTGCGGATAGAGGTGAATCACATGCTGCAAAAAAGGAGGAAATGGTTGCTACTTTAGCGGCCAGTTAGATCAACAATCAAGGATAGATTTATTATTTAAATAGACTAGCAAGGAAGAGAAAGAAATGTTGGAAATATTAAGAGTATTTCAAATAAATAATGTTTTATTAATTTTAATTATTTTGGTAACTTTTAATTTAACCAAAAATTTTCAAATAAATATTTGTACATCTTATATATACTCTACCTTTACATCTTCATATTAAAATTATAACTATAATGAAATTGAAACGTTTCAAGCTAGGCTTGATCCTGGTGTGATTATTAATTGAAATAACATGCACATTTCTATTGAACTCTTATAAAAACCGTTACATGAGTTGTAGCTTTTGTTATTATTATTAAAAGTGTATTAAATAGTCCATTAACATTATAAACTATGATCTTGCTAACGTTAAGCTTTTAACTCAAGCTTTAATATAAAACGTTTTTTTTTGCTTGAGCTTTAAATGCTAATGTCTCACCTGAACTGCATCGTAGTGATCATACGTCGATAGCATGTTATATATATTCAGCTACTTGTTTATATTTTGGAGTAGTAGCTACGAACCAAAAACTCCTTCACATGAAATTTCTGTCCGCTGGATTAATAATTTTTTTCAATCTCGTTGTTCTGTTACCGGCTTACGCCGAAGAGCTCGTTATATCTTGGGGAAAGATTTTCGCTTGTCGAAAATACTTTCTTGAGGACAGCGTCTGACGCGTCTCGAGTTATATATTATTTTCTAACGCTTTTTTGCAGGTTTTTCCGGCCAACTTTCCTACAACAATCTCAAGAAAGTACTTGGCGTCGGATATGCCTGCACATATCATCTCACAAGGCGTTGCCGCCGCACTCATCGGGGCTATGTTATCTCTACTTGTGCGTTGCGAAGTAGGCTGTGATACACCCGCATGGGGAGCCGTATTAATCGGATTAACGCTCAGAAAAGTCTTCTACGTATAATGGTTAGTCTCTCCACTTTCCTACTTACAATACGCCATACTTTAACACCACTTTTTATGAAAAAATGGTATTCGTTTTTTAATGATAAAATGACAACTATGAAAAACAACAAACCACTAAGATCAAGTTTAAACTTGGTTTGTAGTGATGATAATTTTATTGCGGTTGTTTCTCAAAGTTGTAAAACTAATGATGTGAATGAGTGGGTGGTAGACTCCGGGGCTACCAAGCATATTTGTAAAAACAAAAATGATTTTACCTCCTATACTATTATAGGAGATGGTGAAGAGCTCATGTATCTAGCGGACTCTAAAACCGTTAAGGTGCATGGAAAAGGAAAAGTTCTTCTGAAGCTCACATCAGGGAAAACTTTATCACTAAATGATGTGCTTCATGTGCCCAAGATTCGGACTAATTTGGTTTATGTTTCTCTCTTGGGAAAAGTTGGGGTTAAAGTTTCTTTTGGTTGTGACAATTTTGTTATGACCAAAAATGACGTTTTTGTGGGAATTGGCCATTGTAAGGATGGACATTTTGTGCTTAGTAATTTTAAAATGTTGCATGATGATGCTTCTGCGTACTTACATTGTGTTAATTATTGTGTTATGTGATATAATAGATGTGACGTTTTACATGGTAATATTTTGTTGGTCTTTATTTTTGTTTGATTTATGAAACTCCTAAATATCTTAAGATTGATATTTAGTGATATGGGAGCAGCTCTAGAAAATTATGATATAATTGATGAATTTATATAAATTTTATTAGAGCATCTACACTGTGTTTAGAGGTGGTAAAAAAAAACTCTTTGTCATATTTATTGATGCTTTTTTGAGATAAACTGAATTTTATCTTATTTAAATTTAAAGGCGAGTTTTTGATAAAATCATTGTGTACAATTAAATGTTGAGATATAAATTATCTCTCTATGCATTCTAGAAGGGCTATCACCTGTTTTTAAATATTTAAAATTGTGGGGGTGCTTAGCTAAATTTTTATTACCTATTTCATTTAGTGAAAATGAGATTTATAACTCTTGCCACTTTTACATAAATTGAAATAGTGGAGCATATATATGATTTTCTTAAAAGAAAGAAATAGTGCGCTAATGTGCAATGCTTTATGCTATATTATTGATGTTATTAATGTGACCGTTTTTGAAGAATGTGTACACACTAAATGATGCATGTGTGATTATTTGTTTATACGTTGTTGTAACAAAAATTGCTGAATTTTAAGACAATGTGTTTCCTTGAAAATTGAACACAAGATCGTTGCGCCATATAGTGATTTGTGACCCATTACAAGGAAATAAATCCTTTAATGATGAACTCTCTAGTGATAGTGATCCATTAAAAGAAAATTATTCTTTTAATGATGAACCTTCTCTTTTGAGAAGAAGTAAGAGGCCAAAGATATAGAAATCTTTTGGAAATGTTTTCTATACATATCTTATTTATGATGAACTTTTGACTTATTCATAAACTATTTCTTATAGGAAAAAAAATTCCATTTTATCTTGGGGTCATACAAACTGAAATTGATTCTAGTTACAAACTATTTTCATCAAGTAGTTTTTAAAATAGTGATTTTAAATGGTGAACTAGAGGAAGAAGAAATTTATATGGTGCAACCGGAAGGTCATGTGGTTAGTGGTCAGAAACACAAAGTGTGTATACACTAAATGTAAAAATGGTGTGTGCATTATAATTTGCTTGTATTTGGATGATATGTTAATTTTTAGTGTGAAAGATTTGGGGGTAACAAAAATGATTTTGGGTATATATGAAAGTCACAAGGAAGGATGATGATGTTATTCTCAAAAGCATCATGGTGATAGACTTCTAAAGAGGTTTGAACATTTTAATGTCAGACTCGTGAGTATCCTTTATGACTTTCATATGCACTTAAAAAAATAGAGGTGATCGTTAGGCTCAATATGAGTATTCCCAAATTATTGGATGTTTATTACACTTGATGAATTATACGATGCCCGACATAGCTTATGCTGTCAGAAGATTGAGCCAATATACTAATAACACAAGTGAGGATCATTGGACTGCGTTGAGGCGGTTATTCAGATATTTGAGAGGTACCATTAATTATGGTATTTTTTTATTGAGAGTATCCGTTGTAATCTATTAATACAACGATGATATGTTTTATTGAGAAATATCCATTGTCCTAGAGCGGTACAATGATGTTATATGAGAATTATCCATTGTATTATAATAATACAATGATGGTATATATTTTATTGAGTATTATCCGATGTACTGAGGGGTCACATCGATGTTATTTCTTATTGAGAATTATCCGTTGTATTATCGGGATACAACGATGACATCTGAGTATACTCATATCAGATAAGTTAAAATAGTGAATATTCATTCACTCTTAAAAGTGGTGTAATGATGTTTGAGAATGGAATTATTTCCATTAATTTGTGAGGTCAAAAGGAATTATCTACTCCTTTGACAGAATCCCTAGGACGAAAAAAATGATAACCCAAACATCGAAGGAAATGGGACTAGTGTCACTTTGAAGCAAAAGCGGTACACACTTGATGATGTCACCTATATGAGTGTGAGGTGGGGCCGCCTCCATGAAGCATGACAAAACTTCTAGAGCACTCATGAACACCAAGCACGCGCATGGCCTTACGGCGCACAACGGCGTAATAACGAGAAATTGTGCGGGGTGAGACACGACCGTTAAGACCCTGATTTACCAATAGTAGCTTGTTGGTTCAAGAAACTATACGTTTCACCAAAAGCTCGGTTTATTAAGACTTAATCGTCTCGGTTTGGTTCATAGTCTACGGACACCAAACTTAAAGTCTCATTCCTTTAATCCAGCAGAAATTTTTCTAAACTATTCATTTGAAATATGTGGGGGATTGTTGGAAATATTAAGAGTATTTCAAATAAATAATGTTTTATTAATTTTAATTATTTTGGTAACTTTTAATTTAACCAAAAAATTTCAAATAAATATTTGTACATCTTATATATACTCTACCTTTACATCTTCATATTAAAATTATAACTATAATGAAATTGAAACGTTTCAAGCTAGGCTTGATCCTGGTGTGATTATTAATTGAAATAACATGCACATTTCTAATGAGCTCTTATAAAAACCGTTACATGAGTTGTAGCTTTTGTTATTATTATTAAAAGTGTATTAAATAGTCCATTAACATTATAAACTATGATCTTGCTAACGTTAAGCTTTTAACTCAAGCTTTAATATAAAACCTTTTTTTTTGCTTGAGCTTTAAATGCTAATGTCTCACCTGAACTGCATCGTAGTGATCATACGTCGATAGCATGTTATATATATTCAGCTACTTGTTTATATTTCGGAGTAGTAGCTACGAACCAAAAACTCCTTCACACGAAATTTTTGTCCTCTGGATTAATAATTTTTTTCAATCTCGTTGTTCTGTTACCGGCTTACGCTGAAGAGCTCGTTATATCTTGGGGAAAGATTTTCGCTTGTCGGAAATACTTTCTTGAGGACAGTGTCTGACGCGTCTCGAGCTATATATTATTTTCTAACGCTTTTTTGCAGATTTTTCCGGCCAAATTTCCTACAACAAGAAAACACGATCAACCCTGATCAAAACTTATCATTGTATTCTCATACTTACAACCATGTTAACAAATTCAATATTAATTTATTTCCCTTGATCAAGTTCTTGCACGTTCCCTGGTTTAATTCGATTGTATTTAGCTTGAATATTTCCTGCTAAAACAATTTGGCGCCCATCGTGGGGCCTCGTGCAAGAGAAAGATCAATCATGGCTGGAACAAATCAATTGTCGATTGAATTTCATAAAAAGCTAGAAACGACAAAAGAGGAAATCCGGCATGAGATGGCGGAACGAACGGCCCACCTTCAACGGGAGAATGAAGTTCTTCGTTCACAGGTGTAGTCAGTGGTGTCAATAGCTTTAAACTCCATGATTAACCGGAGGAGAGACCCCAAGACTACCGCCACGAAACTGGATCTTGGTTTCACCCTGGCGGTGACGGATCCACCTGCAACGATGACAGATCACGTCTCCCTCACACTAGGCTTGTCTCCAACTGGAGAACCTCAATCAACGGTCATCTCACAGGTCATCCCTTATACACCTCTCGTCCCTGAGACAACTCCCGCTCCCAGCATACCAACTTGCTTTTTTCCGGAGTCCCTTCGATCCAGGCCGAGGACGATGGGCCTGCACTCGGCCACTCAAAGCTTACCAATGTCTTCATTTGTGTCAGCCTTGACGGAATTCTCCATTCATCAATACAGAGAAAGAACCTTTGGAGGTCTAGGCCCGTCCGGTTTCACGCAGAACTCGAGACGGAACATCCTTGACAAGCTGCTACCTGAACCACAAACACAACGTCCACATAGACCCATCACTTCGACGGATCCAAGTCATGGGGGACGACGTCCATAAGTCATAATCATTCCATCACCAACCCAGCCTGAAGCGACTCAGATGGCAGGACCAACAGTTTCAACAGCGGAACTACTTCAACGAGGCCTGGCGGACCCAATGTCAATGATAATGGATCAGCTACGACAAATGCAGGAGAGAATCAATGCAATTTCTGGAGTTCCCCCTCCACTTGACATAGCGTCTCAAACGTGTTATGAAGATTCATCTTTTGACGGTTCGATCATCAGTGTCGAACTGTCAAATAAATTTGATGTACCAACCATGGAACCATTTCAAGGAACCACAGATACTGGAGAACATGTCATGCGATTAAAGCAAGTGATGTCGACCATCTCCGTTAGACCTGAACAGAGAGAGGCGTGTATGTGTCGTGGATTCGGCATGATATTGACCGGTCCTGCTTTGTCATGGTTCGTGAATCTTCCGAATGGGAGCGTCAGTTCGTTTGCTGAACTCGTCAATCTTTTCAATCGACAGTTCGCGAGCAGTAAGGTATTGGAAGGACGGGCCAGCGACTTGTATCAAGTCACACAGAGGCATGGTGAATCACTTAGAGATTATTTGCACAGATTCAACATAAGGAAGGTGTCGATGCCAAAATGTGACGTCTTTACCGTCATTGAAGTATTCAGAAGAGGTTTGTGTGAAGATTCGGAGCTGTATCGCGAACTGACGAAATACCCTTGTCGGTCCTTCGAAGATGTCCAAGCAAAGACATTGGCTTTCATCCGTCTAGAAGAAGACTTAAGATCCCGTCGCAGACAAATTGAGTACAAAGGGGGGCATGGGAAATCAGAATCTCCTAGAAGACATGATTACAAGTCTGGAAAACCTTATTCAAGACCTGGAGAGCGAGTCGTCATCCCATGACGAGATGGACAAGACAAGATGACTGAAATCTCGGACGGGGGGCATGTCGTCCGGTGGTAAATAGGTTCTAAAGAGCTGCAATACGGTACCCTTAAAGTTGTTTCATTTTAATTTGTTACTTTCTTTTACATATTGTCATCAATTACGTGACAAGTCACTTCCGTGGCGAGTCACTCCCGTGACGAGTCACTCACGCAACGAGTCACTCCCGCGGCGAGTCACTCCCGCGACGAGTCACTCCCGCGACGAGTCACTCCCGCCACGAGTCACTCCCGTGACGAGTCACTCCCGGGACGAGTCACTCCCGTGACGAGTCACTCCCGTGACGAGTCACTCCCGCGATGAGTCACTCCCGTGATGAGTCCCTCCCGCGACGAGTCACTTTCATGATGAAATGATTAAAATCGTCAGACAGGGGCATGTCGTATGCATATTTTTAATTTATTTCTTTCATTTATCTATAAACAATCACTAACTTAAGCATCGGAGGGCCATTGGCTTCTAGCCAATGACCGACGTTAGCAGATTCTTTTTTACGCAGGAGCAATCGATAATTGACAATGACAGAATCCTAACATACATCAAACAAAGCCTTACAAAAGCGTCAAAACACGATTGACGAGGGGCTTACAGAATCTTAGGGGAAGAAGTGAGGTTTTCATGTACGCTAAACATGAGTATAAACACCATCGATTCTCCGCATTGTTTTGGCCAAAACTACAGAAATATACAACAGAAGCATGTGCTCCAAGACCATGACAACACAAGCTCCACAACTATACATAAAAACACACTACAGTTAACGTCGACACAAATGACATCGCTACAAATGACATAATGACTTCGATACGAATGGCATAATGAAATCGATGTGGAGCTAAAAAATTCAAGTGTAAGCTGACGATATTACTAAAGATACAAACAACATATTGTTTAAAGTTTTTGCTGGTTAACAGTCACACTCATGCAGCCCAACTCGTCGTCTGTCCAATGGTGAATAACGTCACCCTTGCCAACTGAAGTGTCGACATCAACCTAGAGAAAATTTAATTTCAACTCGTCAACATCGCCTAGTTATGATCATTAGCACAAATATGGAGGAAGAGGATAGGAGATCAGCCAACGTTCTTCATCACTTCAGTCAAAGAGACGAATTCGATCAAAAACCACTTGCAAAGAAAATGACAAGTTGACGGAAGCGTCTCGCCAGACGAGTGACAAGACGATAGAAGCATCTCCTCAGACAAGCGATGAGTTGATGACATGTCTTATCAAACTGATCACGAGTTTATAAGTGAAATAATCAAGTATGACCAGTATAAATTCTTTCAAGATTTCAACAAGTTACTGCTTGACAGGTTGACACTTGTACTATACCCATGCGCATCAACTTCTCAAAAGGGAGCAATTGTTGGGCCAAGAATTATTAGCAGGCCAACCCGCCCCGTCAGTATGTATTTTGGGTATATGTTACTTATGGCCTCAAATAATTGTAGCCCAAATGGAATTAATAACAACACGAAGTGGAGGAAATGGTTGCTACTTTGGCGGACAGTTAGATCAACAATTAAGGATAGATTTGTTATTTAAATAGACTAGCAAGGAAGAGAAAGAAAACCCAATCAACCCGATCAAAACTTATCACTTTATTCTCATACTTACAACCATGTTCACAAATTCAATATTAATTTATTTCCCTTGATCAAGTTCTTGCATGTTCCCTGTTTTAATTCAATTGTATTTAGCTTGAATATTTTCTGCTAAAACACGGCAGTATTTTGGGAATTATTTTCAAGCCAACAGTATTTTGGGAATTATTTATTTAATTGGCATTCGGGAAAAAACTATATATACATAACTCTTTATATATATCTACTCTATCTGACTATTTTGAGAAAACTCAAAACAAGTGATATTTTATCCTCCATATATACTACTATATTACCAAGTGTTATCCATTTATTTTGGTAATATAAAAAAAGGCGTATATAACTATATATACATAACTCTTTATATATATCTACTCGATCTGACTATGTAGAATCATTTAAACATACAATGATACAAATGATGCAAACTAGTAAATATTATCACCTACTTCCCTTCAATTCCCTTTCTCCCCCAAAATAAGTTTCCCAACCAAACAAAACTAATGAGTAGAAAAGAAATGATAGAAGTTAGTCTATCATTCCTTATCTCTAACTGCAGCCTGGAGGCACTTCTGGGCACTCAATGATGCTCTCCAAAGAAGGCTTCCACCCAAAAGCTCTTCCTCCCCCTCTCATCTTCAAGAGATCCTGTAACTGATGATCTCCATTGATAACACCTTCCCCTCCTATCTGGATCCTAAACAGCAGCCACTGCAACTCATCCTTTGTCAAGACAATCTTAACTCTCTTGTTACCATTACTGGTTTTTTCCAACTCACCATTTTTTTCACTGATGAACTTCTCCCCAGCCTCTGCCATCTCTTTTTCTTCTTCTTCTTCTTTTAATGGCCTATTTATGCAATTCCCCATGATTTTTATATTCTGAGATGAGCTGCAAATATAAATATGACTTCCTTCAATTTCTTCACCCTTAGACTATATAGAGTGCATGTGAGGGTTAGTGCATGAGTAGACTTTTTATATATAGATGGTGGGTTGTATGTAAATTCATTTATGGGCATCATTAATTACTCCATATTTTATATTAGTAGTTAATAATACTAACCGCCGTGGGCCCACAAAAGATACTTGTTCACACCTGAAATAATAGTTTTAGGACACGTGTCTGGAAAGAGTAAGCTGAATATACGGAGTATATTAATGAAAGATTGACACTAAATTTATGGGAGTGACCGAGTGGGCACATGATAGGTTAAGTTGTCTTATACTACGTACGAAAGTGGAAAAGTCAAAGGGTCAGACAAAAATGTCACACTTCTAAACATTGGTCTGAAATTCACTAAAAATGTTTGATTGCAGAATTATAGTGCAACAAGTTCAAAGTATTACCCAATCAATCTAAAGTATTTAATTAGGAATACTTCACATCTAAAAATGAACAACTTTGCAATGATTCACTTCATTGCTGCAATTCCAAGTGGTTCAGCATCTTCAGAGTTGGCTGCTCATGTACTGATCCTCCGTCCCGTTAAGATTGTCTCAGACACTATTCACTTTAATGTAGTTTCTGAATATGTAATTTTTTTTCTAAAAATAATTTGAGTGCGGACAGGGAACTGTTTGCTTTATCGTCGTCATAAACCGAATTGTCACAAACTTAGCGGGACGTAGGTAGTATATAAGATGGGGTTTGGAAACATAAGAACTAAGACTCTCATATTGTACATACATGAAATAAATAAATAATTACATATATATGACTAAAATAAAAATTGTTTGCAAAATGTGACATGTTAAGTATAGTGACTATAATAGAAATTTTACTCAAGTAATTTATATTCAATTTTTACACTTAAGAGACTATATACTACCACTCCATATTATAGTATACGCAGTAACTATTAGTCATACTTTTAGAAATAAGTTTCATTTGAGAAATATTTTTGATAAAATCTCCAAAATAAAACATTGAAAGAGCATAACTTAATCATTTTATTTTTAGGGGTATCAAAGCATGTGTGTGTGAATAAGTAGGATTCTCAGCCTATTTTTAGGGACGAAGACAATAAAGACGTTTAAATTAAAAATGTCAAGGGCCGGTAATCAGGCAAACACAATAGCGGGCTTTCGTATCTTTGAAACTGCGTATCAAGATTTCCCATAGGCTAGAGATGACTTCTTTTATTTATAATGAAATAAAATGTATGATAAACAATATTTTCCATTAATTATTAAGTATGTGATATTGCTATCAAATCGGCTTTTTGGGATAAGGGCCGGGGAACACCTTACGTGTTTATTGATAAAAAAATACAAGCTCTTCTATTAAATGTTCAATTTTGTCATAACATTTCTTAATATGTTAGAATTTGAGTTTTTCAAATTGAGTGTAACTACTAGTTGACTTGGCTTTTAAGTAAAATTACTGTAATAACTTTGATACAATTTGAAATAATTGAAATGGAATTAAAAAAATGGCTCATGTAAGCAACCGGTCCAATACTTGACTCGATCACTAATTCGGGATTAGGCACTCTCTATCCAGACTGTGTTTTATTTAAAGCAGTGATGTGACAAAATGAGTAGCGATTTTGTCAGGTCGGTCTGACAAGACCCACCGTCTGGCCAAGGCTATTTGAGATCCTTTCCGGTTAAATATTTTGATGAAATGTTTTTAAAACATTCTTCATCATGTGTAGTTTTTACCCACCAAATTTTGGCTTACAATTCAACCGGGAAGATGATAAAGTAAATTATTCAAAACAGTACGTTATATATATATATATATATATATATATATATATATATATATTAATATATATATATATATATATATATATATATATCATATGTTTTAGAATGGCAAATCTCACTACAAAAAAAATATGGGATTGACATAGATTTTGCACGGATCGACCGATGATTTCGTGTCAAATAGTTCGTGCCAAAATATTTTCGACACATATTTGGCATATCACTACCAATTTTGGGAAATTTGTGCTAAAAATATCTGTCAATCCCGCATTTTTTTGCGTTGAAACCCTTGGGTTGAGCATTCATTCAATCTTTTGTATATCAAGTCTGCTAGGGTGGCAATACATTAAATGTTCCTGAAAAGAAAAGTAATAAAAAAACAAGGAAAAAAGCATTGCTTATTCCGAGCATACATTTATGTTAAGTGGACAAAACCACCGGTTTTAGGCGACTTGAATTGAATATATACACACGGCTAAGCCTTCAATGAATTGATATCCGTCCGATTGAGATCATCTGCCATTTGGCGCGCTGGGCACCGTTAGGATGAAATCTCGACTAATTTCCGCCGTTCATTTTTTATCTAGTGGCTGAAATCGACTCGGGCAAAATGCCGAGTTGGCGGGCTTAGGTGTGTTTCGAATAATTAAGTTTCTCAAGAATGGGATTGATCTTTTTAACATTAATTTCAATTTTATACTTTTGGTCAAAACATTGTACACAATATTGTCACATTCTCTTTCGACCACTTTTATAGTTAAAATAATTATGACATCGTTTACGAGTTGAATGAATGGCATTTGTCTCTAACTCTTTTACGGTTTTATTTAATTTTGATAATTTTTCTTGAATAATGTCAACCGCAACTTCAATATTTAAACATTCTTCTTGACATTATGGAAAAAACTTATCAAAAACATATAAGATTGTTCTCAAAGAAATAAATATTTTACTTATTAATATTTGTGTGTCTATATCTTTCATGCCACATATACATATTGTAACACTAGAGATGCTCCAAGTAACAACCAAGCATTCCAGTTCAGCTGGTTGTGAGGTTACCGTGTCTAGTGGGAGGTCTCGAGTTTGAAACCCGCTAGGCGCACAAGGGTTTGAAATTCAATGAATTGAAGTGAGTTTCAGCCCTGATTACTCCAAGCCCCCTCGCCTAGACTCCTCTCGAGCTAAGTAGCACGGAAACGGGAAACGGGAAACGGGAAACGTCGGAAACGCCATTTACCAAAAATATAGGACACGAAACGCGGGGGAAACGCGCAAATATTAAAAATATAGGGGTTAATTTATAAATATTATATATATATATATGTGTGTGTGTGTGTGTGTGTGTGTGTATAGGGAAGAGTTCAAATGAAAAGTGGTCTTCCCGTGCAAAGTGCAAAGTTTTCACTTTTTCATGTTACGCTTGCACTTTTTGTTGTTTGCATTGCACTTTTTGGCCATTTTGATTTTGGCCAAATTCGGCCAAAATGACGGTGGCATTTTTGTAAATAAACCAATTTTTTTGAGCTATCGCGAAAAAGTGCAACGAAAGCAAGAAAAAGTGCAAGCGAAACATGAAAAAGTGTAAACTTTTCACTTTGCACGTTAAGACCTCTTTTTATTTGAACCATCCCCTATATATATATATAGGGTCGGGATCTAATGAGAAGATATCTTAACGTGAGAAGTGAGAAGTTACACATTTACCTATTTCTAATGCACTTTTTTGCTAATCTGATGCACTTTTTGTGATGGCAGAAAAGTTCCGATTAATTACGTAAATGCCACCGCGTCTAGCATTATTTTTTAAATATTTTTTGCACTTTCCCGTGCACTTTTTTGCTAATCTGATGCACAGATCTTAAATTGAACGCACCAGATGCATTCTCACTTTTACGATAAGCACTCTTCTCATTTGATCCTTATTCTATATATATATATATATATTGACACACACATATATGTACAAACATGCCACACGAGATTATGTCACCAATCACCATAAGGAAGTCTAAAATTATTGAAATCTTAGTCCATAACAAAACATTAAACACAACATCCATAAAAACAAATTAAATTGTAGTGGAGGCATCTTCCACGGGATCAACATCTTCATTAAAAAAGACACGTTCAAGATCAGGTTCATCCAGTGATAAATTTGCAAACTCAAGAACACCAACATCTTCCAAGCTTGCAAATTGATCCCCACCAACATCCCACATCTTAGTGTTGTCATCTTCATACTGGGCAGAATTTCTTGAAAGTAAGCGTAGATTATTGTGAATGAACACCAAATCTTCTGCACGCTTCGGATTTAATTTGTTCCGTCTTAATGAATGGATAAAAGAATAAGTACTCCAATTTCGTTCACAACAGGATGAAGAGCTAGGTTGTCCAAGCACTTTAAATGCCAATTTTTGGAGTAATTGTGCACCTGATCCATACACTGCCCACCACTTTCTAGGATCCGTATCACACATAGCAACAATACAATCTGGGTCTCTAAATGGACCAATCTTCAAAGAGAAATTAGCATATTCATCAATAGCCTTAACACGCTCTTCAGAAGGAAAAATTCGCCTAAAACACTTATTTCTCTCTAATGAAAGTTCATTATCCATATGTGGAGGCGATCTCCCAACTCCTTCCTGGATCCATTGATCGCTATAATACCTACAATTTATAAAACAAGTACATAATAATATATAATTATAAGACTTAAATAAATAGCTACTAGGGGAATTAAATTAAAACATAAATAAATACCGCGGATTTAAGGAATGAGCTAAGCAATGAAGCGGGGTGTTGTTCTTCGTCCAACGTTCAACTAGAATGCGATGAACAACATAGTAAAAGGGAGAATATTCACCATATGTTTTTCCTTCATGCGCAAAGATAGTCATTCTCACCTTTTCAATCATTGAGTCCCACATCTCGTAAACCAAATGGAGGCATGGTTTGTCAGTATCACAAATTCTAATCATATCATACATAGGCCCAGTGAACTGCAATATGCAATCAACCTTCTCCCACCAACCTTCATCTAAAATCTTTTCTCACACAAATTTAGCCTTTCCTTGATCATCATCTCGATATTCTGCCCATTCATCACTCAAAACCAATTCTTCTAAAGCACGTCTCAAAAGTTTAAACCTCTTAAGCATGACAATAATAGAAGCAAAACGAGTATCAGCTACTGAAAGCAACTTCAAAGTCCTAAATCGGCAGAACATAGAAAGCCTCATGGAATGGTTCATTATGAAATTTTTGATGTGCACCGCATCTCCATGAGCTTCTGTGATCCAATGACACTCTTCATACGTTTCTGCATTTGTTAACACATTTTTTGTCGCACAGATGTTCTTTAAGGCAAGGTTAAGAGTGTGAACAACACAAGGAGTCCAATAAATATGCGGAAATAGACCTTCAATAATTTCTCCAGCTGCCTTGCAATTTCTAGCATTATCGGTGATTACTTGAATGACTTTGTGATCACCAATCTCATTAATAACATCTGTCAATATATTAGCAATGAAATGCTTATCGTTTACCTCCCCTGAACAATCGACAGCTTTGATAAACATTGGGCCAGCTTCACAAACAACCATCACATTAATTAGTGGCCTCCTTTGCGGATCACTCCATCCGTCACTAACTATGGTCACACCTTTTTCGTACCAAGTGCTTTTTATAGGTCGCAAGGACATCTCCACATGTGCTTTCTCCTGTTGAAGTAATGTATTTCTCAACTTATTATAACCAGGAGGTATATATCCACCCAAATTATGATTAGCAGCAAAAGTATATGAGCTAATATAATATGGATTTCTTGCAAAATTGAAAGGAATACCTCCGGTGAAGAACATCCTTGCAATCTCATCGTCTAGCTGATTCCTAGTTTGCAAATCAAAAGCTTTGGAAATGGGCGAGTCATCGGCTCTTCTTCTTTTCAACATCTCTAAACGACTTGGTTCATTTATCGATAAATATGTTGAGCTGCTTTGCGTGCTACTACTAGTCAAGGATACTCGCTTAGGTTGTGAACCAGCAATTTGCTTTGCAGCATCTTCTTCAAGCTTTTTCATTTCTAAAATGCTCTCCGGCCCAACCTTTGGACATACAGTAATTCCTTTTGAAGGCAGTTTGAGTAAATGAGCTCTCACTCTAGTGTATGTCCCCTGTTTTTGGCTACCACAAAAGTTGCAAATCCATTTCACATTGCCACCTCCATCACCAGTTTTTTGGAGTCTTTTAACAAATTGCCACAAAGGACTACTTACATCCTCTTTAAATTGTGACATTGGCGTATTATTAACACTGTCCTCCATCGCTAGAGAATTAAAAATAATCTAAGTTAATCAAAACTTAATCAAATTGAATTAATCTAATTAAAAACTTAATTGCATATACAAAAACTAATTAAATTGAATTATACAACATTTAACAATTCAAATTTAATCAATTAAAAAAGCTGTCATTAGCCCATTAGGAAGGAAAAATGCATAAATTCATTAGCCACTACAATATCCAATAGATAAAACGGCTGGTTTTAATAAAACCAGAAAAAATATACAGATTTGCTTCATTCACAAGAATTGTAGTACTTTCTTTTAGATCAATTCAGCTCTATGTAGTCATTGACTAAATGAACTCACTGCCCAGTGCCCACTAAGCGTGCGTTTCATCTTTACGAAGGATGGGGAGGATGAAAAACCTAAACCAGTGCTCTGAAATACCTGAATGGAAGCTTGCGGACGAGTGAACGACCTTTGCGGCTTTGCCCTTTGGAGAAGCCGGCGAACTCTGCGGACTGCGGATGGAAGGAAGACTGCGTACTCGTAGGCCTTAGGGTTGAAGAACGAAGAGCGGACGATGAAAGGTTTGATTGTTCCGTTTGAGCAGGCCCTAAAATTGATCGATATGCGTTTAAATTTTTGGAAACGCGTTTCCAAAATTTACAAAATTGGGAAACGGCCCAGATCCGCGTATTGCGCGTTTCCTACGCTCGGAAACGTTCGAACGTTTCTTGAACGGGGAAACTCCCCACCCCCTGCGTTTCCGTGCGTTTCAGCTCTCGAGTAAAAAAAATGCTCCGAGTGAGTGAGTGACAAAATCGACTATAACTATGAATATACAAATGATACCTAAAATCATGGAAGTGGTTAAAGTAGAAAACTAAAACTATATATAAATGTAAGTATGTTTGCAGTTAAATTGATTTCATTCTCAAAACAAATTAGAATCCAAATAAAACTTATACATAGAAAAATATTCTCCTTAGAGCAAGTGATTCAGGATTGAGTTCCACCAAGGACAGTATGGAGTAACATTCAATGTAATGGGGACATATTCTTTATGTATAAGAGCATCTCCATTCATGATCTCTAATAATCAATTTTTATATGATTCCTACCATTTAAATATTGTTATGTAATTAATTATAAAATAATCTCAAAATTCATTTATGTCTCTCAATCATCATCTTCAAATAATCTGTTTTTTCTCTGTCCCGCATTTATCTCTATTACATATACTTTTCAAATAATCTTAAAATAATCCGGATTCATATTTTGATCCAAGATTATTCTAGCAAATAATCCTATTAAATAATCTATGTCACTCATTGATAATTCTCTAAAAAAAACTGCCATGTCACCAATTTAATCTTGTAATAATCCTCCCAATGAGGATGCCCTAACTGACACTGATCTATCATTTGTGCTTAATTGAGTTACTATAAATTACGATTTATTATACTATCTCCGTCCCAAATTGATTTGCACATTTAACTTTTCTTGGTCAAACAATTTCATTTTATTCGCTTAATTAGGATGTCAATTTTTAATTATATTCTAATTTGGAGTTTGCAACTTTGAAGAAATTTTAATGTAGTTTCTGAATATGTAAATTTTAATTATTAAAAATTGAATTAATTATCAATAGGGAGCATTAACTTTTATTATTAGTTGATAAAAAAGTGTTGATTTTGCAAAATAATTTGGGACGGAAGGAGTATGTTCTATCCGATTGGGACGTTAGGGATTTTAGAAGAAGACTTGAATACTGGTGGCAGACCAACAACCCTCCGTCTGCTGCAGGCCTGCAGTGCTCCAATGTAGAAATTCTACACAATTCTGTATCCACTAACTGAACTTCTCATTGCGAAAAATGAGCTTTGATTTTCAACCGGACGTTTAGTCTATGGTTGGTTGGGAACTATCCGGTCATGATTGTCCTGTTTTACCTTATCGGTCCGTCCGACTAAGATTGTCTCATATCAAATTTGGCAAAATTTGCGTGGCTCTAAATCATTTTTACTTTATTCTTACTTTATCAATTATATCAACCACAAAAACCATTTTTTATTGATTTGCGTGTTACTCCCTCTTGTCTCATTGTTAGCGGGACGGAGGGAGTATTAAAAAGAAAAGATTTTAAAGTGAAATAAATATGACGATAGATATTTAAAAGTTCTCTATAGGTTATTTATTGGAGTTATTCATTTTGAGTTGGACTTGGGGTACACACTTTTGGTGTACACACTTTTTACACATGTCTGTCTAAGGTTTTTTTTATGTCTGTACAGACATAACGTATTTTAAAAATACGTTATGTCTGTACAGACATAAAAAAAACCTTACACAGACATGTGTAAAAAGTGTGTACACCAAAAAGTGTGTACCTTTAGAATTTTTCATTCATTTTACTCCCTCCGTCCCGGAATTATCTTCATACTTTCCTTTTCAGTCTGTCCCAAATTTATCTCCTCTTTCCCTTTTTAGCAAAGAATTTGTGGTTCACATCCATTCTTACACATTCTTACACATTTCTCTTTCCTCTGCACAACTCTCCACAACACATTTTCCACTATCTTAATCTGTGTACCATTTGTACTTCAGGAGATAAATATGGGACAGAGGGAGTATCATTTATAGGACCCGAATTCTTTTGCCCCTTTTTCATTCTTGTAAATTCGCCCCTTTTTCATTCTTGCCCCTCTTTCCCATTTACTTAGTAGAAGTATATAATTATTGTTAGGGAATTAACTTTTCTTACATATTATTAATATGTTTTATACTACGTATATTATAAGAGAAGTTTATATAATTCTTAACATATACTCTGTATTCATCAATCATCAGAGTAACTATTTATTATGCATGTTTTCATTTGAATAGTTGAATTATAATTTTAAACTCAGCCTGTTCAATTAAGATCTGGTCTTCTATAGATAAGATATTATGTTCATTTTACTAGGGAGTATTATCTAAGTATATCAGACTGATTTCCTATCTTGATCTAGAGCCCGTTTGGTGAGCTATTTTTCGGCTTATCAGACTTATCAGCCAGCTTTTCATCAAACACGTAACTTTTGATTTCACGCGCTGGATTTTGTAATAAGCAGAAAAAGTAAGGTTGGAGTTACTTTTCTGACTGTATCGGCTGAAGTTACCGTAGAGGACCATTTTATCTATTTTTACATATAATTTTTTCTTTATTTTATTAATAAAGTATATTTTAAATTTAATTTTTTCATGAATCAGCAAAATCAGTCAATACAGCCACTTCAGCCAGAACTTCATAAATTTCACCAGAATCAGCCGATTCAGCCGATTTCCTGGTCTATTTAAATCTAATATGTTCTAGTGAGGTTTCTTTAAAAGTCTGATATGGTTTAATGTGAGATTGAAATCATTCAAAATGAAAACATACGTATAACAATTTATCATAAGAATTTTGGTTGTCAAGTCGAGATATGAGTGTATTTTTATGTAGTATATGGATAATATATGTGACTCAAAATGTTTTTAATTGGACTGAATTTTTATGATCTAGTATGGTATGATATGGTATGGTATGGTATGATATGATACAGTTTGAACTGGTATGACCTAATCTGGTAATGTCTGATCTTTATGTATTTTATAACTATCGAAATCTGGCCTGATCTCGATCGTCTCTTTAAGTCTGAACAGGGCTAGTCAATTTGAGTCTGATCTGATTTGTTTTGGTTTGGTCTGGGACTAAAACATCGCAAGTAAAAAGATCTCATATGGACATACTCCCTCTATTCCTAAAAATTTTGTCAAATTTGTCTGATATGAAGAATAATAAAGTAAAAAAATATTTATTTGAGATTTATGCAGATGAGAGAGAAATAAATGGAATCACGAATTAATTGATTAAATGGGAAAGTGATTTTTTTAGATAATTCAAAAAAGAAAAATGACAAAGTGTTAAGGGAGAGAGAATTTTTTTTGATGTTAGGATTTGACACCAAAACCAAGAGAAAATGAGAAATGTCCACCAAATAATCACAAAAGAAGCATATTTCTTTTTGGGCAACACTTCGGAATTGTTATAGTATGTCTTTAGTGATAATCTCTAGTAGCTTGTTTAATTGGGATGTGATTCAAAATTACGACGTCCGTGTCTTGTACCATCACATTTTATTTACTATCGATCATTGTGTTACATGTTTTATTTTAATTACTATCACTGAGTTACATGTTTAATTTTAATTAATTACTATCATTATGTTCTATATTTATCTTTTTTTACCGGACTTTTTAGTCTCTTATAATATATGTTCAATTAGGGTTGGTCTCGGGTCCGGGCCGGGTCCGGGCCGGGTCCGGGCCGGGTCCGGGTCGGGTCCGGGTCGGGTCCGGGTCGGGTCCGGGTCGGGCCTAGCCCCGGGCGGGCCGGCGGGTCAGAAATGGTGGACCCAGGACCGGCCCGGGTAACCACCGGGTCCGGGCCGGGTCCGGGCCGGGCCGGGCCAGGCCCATTTTTTTTTGTTTTCCTCTTCCTAATTAACCCCCCTCCCACCCCTAACCCCCCAAACCATCCCAAATGGCCCAAAATACCCAGCCCAACCCGAAAAGTTAAAAAAAATTGAAAAAAATATATATTTTTTGGCCCGAACCGGGCCCGGGCCCGGCCGGATCGGGCCTCATTTTGGGTGACCCGAGCCCGGACCGGAAAACCCACGGGCCGGGCCTACCCGGACCGGTCACTGACCGGGCCACCGGGTCAGGCCGGGCCGGAACAGTACCGGTCCCGGGCCGGTTCCGGGTCGGGCCGGGCCGGTTCCAGGTCAGGCCGGGCCGGAACAGTACCGGTCCCGGGCCGGTTCCGGGTCGGGCCACCCGGCCCGAGTCCATCCCTATGTTCAATACTTCAATGTTAAATGTCAACTTTCTTGATTGAGATGTGTTTCGAACATGTGACTTCCTCCTTGAGAGTGTTACAGTGATTTCATCGAACCATAAAGTGTTTGCCATATTTATTTATGTTAATAATTGTCCTTAATACTAAAGAATATATTGGTGAACCCATATTGAGTGGAAGTGGAAATTGTTCGAGAAGTATCAAAATCAACTTGAAGAACAAATTAAATCGAGGTTGAGACTTAAGATCACTTTTATGCACCGGGAAAGCCCAAAGTTTTCCTGGAGGTAGCGTCAGTATAATGATTATTTTCTTTTGTGAGGATCAAATAGACAAAAAATGTATACGTACATAGACAAAAAATATACACAGATACGTATATCAAATGAACGTATGTATACTTTGTGTATACATACATTAGTTGTTTGTGTGTAACAAATGAACGTATCAGAAACAAAAAATGATTATATCCAGACACTTTTTTGTCCGTACAGACAACTAATGTGTAACACAAACATTGATTTCCTTGAAACCATCCTGACATTTCAGAAAAAAGTATGTCAATCAATGTGATTTACTTGCAAACCAATGTCTATATACACGGACATTAGTTGTTCGTGTGTAACATTTTTGTTTATGTACACGAACAATTTAACCCTGATATTAGTTCTCTATACAGACAATAGTGTCGGTGCCCATACATTTTTTCTGTGTGCACAAATATTAGTTTTTATGCCACCTAAAAGAAAACAAGTGCCTCTATACATACATTTTTGCTATGTTGAAATTTTACAAAGTGCTATTAGTTTTTGAGTTTCATTTTTCATACAAATAAATTATAATATAATTTCAACTCTCGTTTCCGGCGACACCTCCGATGGTGAGATAAGAGATGATACAATATGACATGGTGAATATGGAAGCTTATGGATGGACAGAAGGAGAGAAAGAGGGAGGAAAGAGGGAGGAGTAAAATAACAAAAATGTTTGGTCTACACCTTGGTGCACACCCTATATAATCATCAAAGTTTACCATTTATTTTACCTCCTCCCTCTTCTCCATTCTTCTCCCTTTCATATCTCCTTCTCTTCATCCATACGATCCTCCATTCTTTCCGCTTTTATCTTTCTTCCATCTTCATCACCTCATCTTCATCATACCTATATCTAACACATTTCATCTCCACCATTTCCATCGTATTCATCTTCTATCTTCATTAGCTTCCATCCTCACCATGTCATATTGTGTCACCTCTTATCTCACCAACATCATTATCATCGGAGTTGTAGTCACTGAAAGTGTCACTGAAAAATAACCACATTTGAAGTTGTCAATGATATAACTTATCTCTATAAAAAATGAAACTGAAAAACTAATAAATATTTCACCATAGGAAAAGCGTATATATATATTTCACCATAGGAAAAGCGTATATATATACACACATTAGTTTTCTATCGGTGTATGTGGACACAGAGAAAAAAATATAACAGAGAAGTCAAGGTTGAGTGGCACATAAACTAATAAACTAATGTTTGTGAATATAGAAAAAATGTATGAGCACAGACACTTTTTTCTATACAGACAACTAATATTAGGGTTAAGTGTTGTCAGTGTACATAAAGGATGTTACACACAGATAACTAATGTCTATGTACACAGACATTGGTTTGCGTCTAAATCACATCGATTGGCGTACACGGGCATCACCTATTTGGATAGATAAAAAGTGTCTATACATATAGGTTTCTGTATGTGTACATAAACATTTATTTCGGTGCAACCTAACCCTGGCTTTTTATAACATTTTTTTCTGTCTACACAGACACTAAAAGACAATCATTGTTTATATACGTACGTTTTTTTTGTGTATAGCTAAATTTTAAAAAAAATACTCTCCCTGTCCTATTTTACTTGTCATACTTTTTTTGGGTAGTCCCAAAAAAGAAATATGTGGTTCAACAATATTTCACTTTATCATACTCAAATCTCAATAACAACTTTTCCTTTTTCAACCACTTTATTAATAATTGTGTCAAACTAAAGTAGGACATGATATGTAAAATGAGACGGAAGTAGTGCTAGTTTTTCACTTTTGCCTTTCATTACAGATAATATATATCATTATTCAGCCCGATACAAAACAATATTTATATACCACAAAATCAAAAAACCGATAACTCTAATTTTCCCGTGACTTTTCGGTGAATTTCTTATTATTCTCATACATCAATTTTTTAATGCATTGACAAAGTAAAGTTGTAAAGGTGAAGATGATGATCTAAGATGATGATGTAAGATGGTGATGAAGATGATTGTGTAAGATGATGGTGGAGATGGAGTAGAATAAAAGGTAAAAAGAAAGGAAAATTGTCAATTTGGTCATCGTACTTTCATGAAAAAGTCAATTAGATCCTCATACTTTTAAAAAGTAATCAAATTCTCGAACTTTGTAAAAACGTTCAATTGAGTCCATTTGCAGGTCACTTGTTATGTCAACAGGCCACCCGCTGATGTGGCGCACATGCGGCAGCCCAATCGGCAATAATTTTGCTGATGTGGCACACATGTGGAAGGCCAGTCAGACATTTGCTGATGACGTGGTGCGCATGTGGACCGCCATGTGTGCGCCACATCAACGGGTCACCCGCTAACATGACTAGTAATCTGCAAATTGTCTTCAATTGAACGTTTTTACAAAGTTTGGGGATTTGATTGATTTTTTTAATAGTACGAGTACCCAATTGACTTTTTCATTAAAGTGCGAGAACAAAATTGACAATTTTCTCTAAAAAATGAGAAGGGCGAGGAGGAAAGAAAGAAAGAAAGAAAGAAGAGATATGTCAATATGATAGAAGAGGGGAGGGAGGGAAGGGCAGGCGTTTGAGTAGGTCCGAGTCAAAGACAACATGAGTTGTTTTCTAGAAGAGAGAATGTGTTGTTTATCGACGCTTAGTGATTGAATATCTAAATCAAACCCGAAAAGGTAAAAAAGTTAGAAATGCTTAATAATTCTTTATAAAGAATGTACCTCATTATATAACTGAGAGTGTACACCAAGCAATGATGTCACATTGGGTATCCATCCATGTATGGCTTTTTAATTTTTTTGTAGAATGTACATCCAGCATTTTGTACATCCAAACATTCGTATGAATGTGTAAAGTCCAAACTAGCCCCAGAAAAGTATCAAGGAATCCACTATACCGGCGAATAACCGTCTGAAGTTGTGCTGTTCTGTGGCTGGCTAAACCCCAAAACCCTTTCATCTCTGTTCACTGTCTGCTCCCAAGCTCCGATTTCAAGCCCGTATGCATCTTTCAATATTACAGGCGTCCGCTGATGAAGATCTGAACCTTTTATGGTTACTGCTGTCTATGCGTGCGAAAGTCTGAATCTTTTAGGTATATCCAATTTATTTTATTCGCATCCTTGATTTCTTTGTAGTATTGTGTTGATTTATTATTTGATCTTTGCTATAGGAGGAGTATACTTAAAAGATGGCTCACAGACGGAGCATAACAACTAGAGCGAGGCTTTTCTACGAGCAACAACGGTTTGCCCAAACAATTCCCCACATTTACTGTGACGATGATAGGAGAAAACCCGAATCCAGACCGCAAAATCCAATAATTCTAAGCTATCTTCAACGCTGGAACTCTGGATATAGAGTTAACTGTGTTGGGGCCGCCGGAATCCCATGTCAAGATAGGAAGTTTTGTCCTCCGTGGCTAATGGGTCCTATGAGTTTTGGCGTCCCTCTGGTGAGGAATATGTCTACGACCGGTAAGGGAATGGAGAAGATAGAGTACATGTCTGATGTTGCTGGAGTTCTGTCTGATAAGGCTATTGAAGCTGTGGCTTCTCAAGCTCCAGCATTGGTGTCTGAAGTTGCAACTGCGGCTGCAGACTCATTTTTTCCAGTGGCTGCCTTGCAATATTTGATTGACTACGTTCATTTTTGTACTGGATTTAACTGGTAAGATTATTTAAGAGGCTGTTACTTTTTATGGAAAGTTGAATCCACATTATCATTCATGGAATTTTCATAGTGATGCTGTAGAGCAATTGATTTAAGCTTTAGGTGCTTGTTTGGTTCGACGATTTCAGAGGGGGTGAAAGCGTAGGACTGTAGGAGGGACATTTTTTTTCAACAATCTACCTTTAGATGGTTGGAAATAATCTATTTTTACATTCCTCTTCAATTGTCTTACTAATCATATAGTTATATCTAGTATAAACTATCTCATAGAAATTAGTTAGCCAAATATCAACCAACCATCCTCTTCTCTTCCCTTTGAAATCCCCGAACCAAACAAGCCCTAAAACTACATACTAATAACCATTTTGAGGTAGTTGAATAGTAGTTCTAGTGGCTATGTGGCTGTTATTAAGAGTATATATAAGATGATTTCTGTAAATACTTTCAGAGGATTATGCTTGCTATCAGTATTGGTTTTTTAACAGTAAAAATAAAAAGAATTTTGTTTGATGTCACATGAGATCATTTTTGGTATCATGTCTGTCCTAAGCCAGGATAAAGGAGGAAAACTTTTGTGGTTGGCCGTATGACGGCCAAGTGGCCAACAGTATCACTATACTTATATGAATCATAATACGAAATGCTTGCTATTAGTACCAGTGAAGTTACTTATAGTTAATAAATGAATTAATGACTGTCATATTTGTTTGCATTCGCAGTCAGGGTTTAAAAAGGCTAGTTAAGGTATCGACGCGGTTTGTTCTAGAGAGGCGAGGCATAAGCCTCAAAATATACCAGGGAATAAATTTATAATAACTAAACTACTAATAAACAACTAAAGAAATGCATAATTATAGGTCCAACAAGTCTGAAACACAAACACAGATATGAACACAAGCCCTTCATCTTTTGTCGAGGTGAGGAGGAGAAGAAGAGTTGAAGGAGTGGAGATATAGAAGCCGAGGAGGAGCAGAAGAGAGGAGAAATGACCTTGAAGAATGGATAGTTTGTAAGATGTTGTCGACTTCTTTGTGCAGGAGTATGGAAACTTCTTTATTCAGAAGTATGCTAGCATTTTAACGACTAATGAACACTTTACATGAAACAAGACTTGTTAGGGGTTTAGTGTGGACTATGGGTGTTTAATGTAGGGGCCTTTTATTAGATAAAATACACAGGGCCTTGTCAAAAGCGCTCGCCTCAGCGCTTAAGCACATCTGCACCAGGCGCAGTGAGGATGGCTTCTAGCGTTTGGGAGAAGGGGAGGCGCAGGCACATGGCTTCAATATGATGTTACATAAATCATATTTGGTAATTATAGAATAGTATATGTAATATTATCTAAGTAATGCACTTCACCCGAGTCGGGCAAGTGCTTTAATTGCGCCTTGCGCCTCAGGCACTGGAGACCCTTTGCGATTTAAGTGCGCCTTTCGACTTGACTACCTTAGTTACAATCCATTAAAAAGGTAGAACGAAGGAAATGCGCCTCAGAAAATGCCTCAAGGCGCTCCTCAAGGCATACGCCTTAACCATGATACCTTCTATGTCACCTTGAGGCGCGCCTCAAAACCCGCCCTGTAAGCGCCTTGGGCCTTCTTATAAACCATATTCACGGTGCTTACTCTAATAGGTAAAATGTTTTTTCCCTGTCTTTCCATTATGTTGAACAGTTGAATTAATGTTGAGTTCCGCCTCATCGTTATTTATCTTTATTCAGGTGGGCATCAATTATCTGCACAACTCTTTTAATTAGATGGTTAACTTTGCCATTGATGATACATCAGGTGAAAGCTAGTTCAAGATTATCTGTAAGTTTGACACTGCCCTTCTGATTCCTGGTTCTTAGCTTTGTTCTCCTGCAATAGTATCTTTAGTTGATTATTATTTTGTGTTTTCACTCTTTTTCTTTCTTACCTAAAGCAATAGAGTTTGATTTCAATTCTTTCTGGATTGCCCATTATTCCCCTACTGCCAAAGTGACCTCTGTCGCATGACATATAGGAAATCACATTGTATTGAATCTCTTATCTGCGCAGTGCTAAGCTATTTCCTTACAAACATTTGGAAACTTGACAGTTGATATTTGCCTAAGCTTGTAAAGAATCTGTTGTAGTTGTGAGAATGATTAATTCATTTCTTCTAAAAAAAAATCCTTTATCACAAGCTTGTCAACTCTAAACTTTATGAAACATTATATGTTTGGAAGTTATAGTATCTTCACATTTGTGCATGTAATTGATTGCAGAGATAAATCCTGTCTACCAATCTTGAACTAAATTTTAATGTGCTATGTTGAGTTGACTATCTTCATGCCTTCTTTGCTAAGTACACCGTAACTTTTTGCATGTACTAGTGTGTTACACACAAATGTCCATCAACTTCAACAGACTGCTTTGTCCACATTTAATTTCATTTTTCCCATTTGATCCCTTTCCACATGAAGGAATGTAAGCAGTGAAAACACGATAAATGTGATCATCATATTTTTCTCATGTTTTGTGATTGACAACGAATCTTATACTACCTCCGCCCCTGATAGGAATCAGGCCTATTAGGCTAATAATAAAAATAATAATAATAATAATAATAATATTAATAATAATAATAACAAGTGTACATGTAGATAATAATAAGTGGGCATGTAGTATAAATAGAAAGGGAGGGGAGGCAAAAGAGGTAGGCAAGTATTCACTTGGGAATAATAATAATAATAATAATAATAATAATAAGTGTATTCCTTCTGTAAACTACTATTCACATCAAATAAGATTTCTTGATCAGTTTTCTTGATCAATTCTTCCTAATTATTTACTTTTGTGAGACGGATTTACCAGTGTTCTACCAGTCCCACTCCCACTAACATTGGGACATGAGGAGGTGACACAGTTATTAAAAAAAGTAGGTTTATGTGGTTCATATTAAATTGATAAAGTAAGAATAAAGTAATAGTGATTTATAACTACACAAATTTTACCAAATTTGATATGGGACAATCTTAGTGGAACGGACCGGAAAGAAAAGATGGGACAATCGTTTAATGTTTATAAGCAATAAGCATTCTTAGATGTTAGTCTTTCATAATCATTTTAAATTGTTGACTGACATGCAAGTCTTTGCAGATTTTGAAGCCAAAGTTGGATGAGATAAGAGAAGAGATGCAAAATAGGGTATGGTAGCTTGAGTATACTCTTGATATCATATTTTCTTTTTCACCTGTATAGTTGATTACCACCTTAAATGCTTCATGGAATTATACCTTGGAGCTTCTCATTAATGTTAAATTAAATTATTTTTGCAAGTGAATAGTTTTTTTGTGCGATCATTATATTTTTCTTTTTTCACTTTATGTGGTTTTTTAATTTATAAACTTTCACTCTTTGTTTTCATTTTCTAATTTTTTTAAATGCGTCTTAGCTAATTGTAAGAAATAAATGTTTTGGATAATATCAGGGGATGTCTCCTTCAGCTGTGCATGAGGGTCGTCAGAAGATGAATGCGCTATTCATTGAGTACGTCACTCTGATTCTAGTACCACAGATTCAGTTTTTACTTTGTTAAGCTGTTTATTTATTTATAATATATTAAGTATCCTTACAACGATGTATCAAATGCGGATTTTCAGACATAAAGTTACACCCTTTACAGCGATGAAGGGAATTTTTATACAAGGTCCTATATTTGTCAGCTTTTTCCTTGCTGTAAGAATGCCTTCTCTCTACCATCTATCTGGCATATCACAGAGCAATATTCTTTTGCATATATATTTCTTTATAATAAATATGTGTATGCATTTGTATGTATCATCTCGGTGCAGATTAGTAACATGGCAGAAAAAGTGCCTTCTTTTAAAGAGGGTGGTGCATTCTGGTTTACTGATTTGACAACTCCAGATAGCATGTACATCTTTCCAGTTTTGGCTGCATTGACATTCTTGATCACAGTTGAGGTCAGGTTTTGTTCCGTTAATATGTAGTCATTTTCTGCTATCATCCCCAATCATATGTAAAGTTTCTCATTCTGCCCATCATCTAGGGTATGTCTGAATCTCAAAAAATACCAGGGGGCAGGGGGGGGGGAGGTGATGCTAAAGAGATTAATCTTGTTATGTTTTGTTTTACCTTGGAAAATGCAAAAAGAAAATGCAACATGATTATTATTTTTAAATAAAAATACATATATTTAGATATCTTATTATTTATATTAGAAACATAAATAAAATGAGTATCAACAAATATCCAAAATAAATTCATTTTTAAACTATGATTTCCATGGAGTGTTTTCAACCAAAGTGGAACTTCATTTTCAGTGTTCTACTCCATTCAAGATTGACCATATAAAGTTGTTCCTTGTGTATACAAGGGCGAATTGGATTTTTCCATTGTTATGTTGTACATTGTTCTTTCCTCAGTGTAATGCACTAGAAGGGTTGGAAGGAAATTCATCAGCATCCACCATAAAAAATGTTTCAAGGGGATTTGCTGTACTTACTGTTCCATTTACTGCAAGTTTTCCAAAGGTACATTTCTGGACAGTGATTGTGCATATGATATTCTTTCTGCTCAATTACCAGCTACTACATTGTATGCATACATGAGAAACATGTATGTGTTGAAAAGAACCAGTTAGTTAATGTTGCAAGATTTTATCTGTATGAGATTCTGGTTCTATATAATCAACAAGGTCGTTAAACGCTATAAACTACGTAGTATCTAGTAGCTAGATCAGGATTAGAGGATAAAAACAGAGAAATAATAAAATAACCTCCAGTCCATATATAATTTATAATATTGATTATATAATTACATACTTATAGTGTAGTTTAGTATATTTATACTTTTGCCACCCTTTAACTGAAATTCTTGGATACTTATTCATGTCATTTATATCAAAACGTGTACTAAATTTGGGCCAGCTCACCTCATGAGGCTTATTTATTAGACACAAATCTATTAAATATTTGATGTAGGACACTTAAACACACCTTTCTGAATGAGATGTATAAATGAGCAAAGCTGACCCCATACCATGGGTTCCCAACAAGCAAACAACCCTTTATGTGGAATTGTGCTTAGTCCAATGTCGCACTCTTTAGATTTCAGATAATTACATCCGATGTGACACTCTTTGACAATGAGGATATGTGTGCCAAGGATTGAACATTTTTTTATTTTTGCACAAAATTGGAATTCTTTTTATGCCAAGGATTTGTGACAAAATTACAGGCACTATTCTGTTACTGGGTTACCTCCAACCTTTTCTCACTCATGTATGGAATGGGTGAGTTTACTTTCTCTGAAAGTTTATTTTTTTCCTTTTAATACATATGTAGTTTTTCTTGATTTCTAACATTTTCCCCACCTTGTTGTATCAGTAATTAAAAGGCCTCAAGTGAAGAAATTCCTCGGTGTACCCATAGTGCCCCCGGCACCCCCAAGCGGTGATAAAAAGCCAGGACTGCCATTTTTTGAAGCGCTGAAGAAGTTTGCGGCGGCCCAAGAGTATGCAGCAAACCAATCAACTCAGAGTATTTCACCATCACCGGTCGAAAAATCCAAAACTGCAACCCAACAAATATCACCATCTTCCTCTGTTCTTAGTCACAGGATCAAAGTCTTGGAGAAAGAGGTGAAAGGAAGGAAGAAAGGAAAAAAGAGGCGATAATGTGCGTCATCAATTCAGAGAAAGGAATTATTTCAATCTTGTTATTTATTGAATTTTGCAGTAACGCATTTTGGACCCGTAAAAGATGCTGCATTTTGTTCAAAATGGCTGCAGTGGTTACTCCCCCTGTACACAAAAAAGTGTTAATCTTCAACTCTCAGGACAGAGTAGTATATACTATATATATAGGACTAATAAATTGGGGTCAACTCTTCAATTTTGTAGTATCCATCCTTGTGGAGGAAAGGTTTTCTTTTATTTTTGTTTTCACATCATTTTAACATGAAGATACAATAAACAATTGTGATATTCTTGTTTCTTTTAAAATGCTTTTGGTTACTTGCATATTTTAGTATTCCTTGTACGCTGTAGTTAGACACTGCAGATTGTAGTTGTAAAGTTGGGAGGCTAGCTAGAAGAATCATGTTATTTGTTTTGTGTATCCTTGGTTCGTTTCTATGCGTACTTATATTAGTTATATATGTATCGTCTGAATCCTAATAGTTTTAAAAGAACTGATTGTGATTTGGAGTAGACCTTATTATCATATGCTTAGATTAGGGATGGACCGAACCGGGCCAAACCGGCCCGTGAACCAGATCAGCCCGCTACTGTGCGGCCCTAGACCGGACCGAGACCGGATGGCTGGTTCCGGGCTTTTAGCCCGTGTGGGCGGGCCTGACGGGACGGGCTCAGGTCCTACTTTTGTTGAACCAGCCCGGGCGGTTTGGGCCGGGCCCGGTTCATTTTTTTTTTGTTTTTTCATATTTTTTCTTTTCCTTGGGTAGGGTTGGGTGTTTTGGGGAGGTTTGAGGGGTCAGGGGTGAGGGGGGGGGGGGGGTCGGGGGTTAATTAGAAAACAAAAAAAAATTACATAGACCTGGGCCTGGCCCAGTTAGGCTCGAACCCGGTATCAACCCGGGCCGATTCCGGGCCCAACAATCTGGATAAAAAGCCCACCCAAGCCCAGCCCGGAACCGGACCAACCCAGGTCCATCCCTAGCTTAGATTATAACACGTAAGTATGGGATATCAGAGATCATCAATTAGTATTTAATTTGGTACATTTATTATTCTAATTTGAACACATCAGTTTTGATTGAACCCCATGCCCAATAAAGTCTCTTTGTCACTCCTCTTCAAGCATATACTCAGGATGTTTTTACTTGGACTGTAATTTGCTGATATGGTCTGATATGGTCTGGTTTTTTGTATTTTTATAACTATCCAAGTCTGATCTGGTCTAGGACGAATTACAATCCAAGTAAAAACATCGTCACTTTCCATTTAATTTTATGAAAAATGGAGGTAAGGCATGCATACCGAAATTCACGCGAATATAGAATAGTAATTCTAATTGTTTGATTTATCATTATTATTCAAATGAGCCGAGTTGGCTTTTATGTGTCATTTTTTAGGACCCCATAAAGCCAAAATAAGACGACATAACTTGAACCCGTAAAGGGTAGCTCAGTTGGTCCAATGATGAGAAATTTGGAACAATGACCAAAGATCAAAATCCACGACGGCCGTTTGACGGTTACAGCTCCTGCAAGCTGGACTAGACCTTTGGTGCACACAGGTATAAGGCCTACCACGATTGGGCCGAGTGAGTCACCCCGACTTACACCACCATTCTGTCGGGTCGAGGTGTGGGGGCTCCTGGGATGGGAGATTCCACCTTTTTTGGAACAACAAAGACTACAAAACTTGATTAGACTGCAAATACTACAACTTTAGTTTTTTGGATTTTGACTGGAATGATAGCAAACATTGAAAGCTGGTTTTTTTGTTTGTTCTCAATTTTAACAAAAACCAAACTGAATTGCTTCTGTAATAGCTGAACCAAACTGATGATCTATATTGCTTTGGTATTCCGACAAAAAATAAGGGAATTTTTGTGAAATATCAGTTAGGTTAAGCCGAATGATTGGAATGAATGCCCCTAGGTGCTATCAACCGGGACAGGACTGATGTCAGCCATAGCATTAGATGACAAAGATGCTGAAGACACAAATCTCATGGCTAGTAATTCTTCCCTGCTGTATTTCAGCCTCTGATCTGTTGGGGGGTCATAAAAAGGGAAGGATTAGGCCCATAAATTCCGACACTTGCACACACAAAAATATAAATGACTAAATATCCTAACCAAAAATATACATGAGCATCACTCACCAATGAAACTCTCGTTTTTTAACTTAAGCACTGGCCAGGGTCGTCGTTTATCCTTCTTGAGCTTGTATTCTGAGGGAAGAATGCGGCGGGCATGCTCATGCCTTATTTCAATGGAAGGATGCTCTTGACAAAACGACAAGATAGCATCCTCTGTTATGAGCCAACACCCACTGAGATCAAGTACCTCTAGGCCTGACGGGGGGCTGAAGGAATAGAGCCCCGCATTGGTCAGAACTACATCACAAACCCCAAGGTTTGTCAAATTTTCAATCTTTGATAAATGGTACAGGCAGGCATCCGTTAAGGGTCCCCTTCGCAGAGATAAGTGGCTCAGTTTACAGATGCTTGACAGAGGAGCTAGTGCCTCATCCTTGATTCGAGTCTCCTCTAAATTCAACCTTTCCAAGTGATTTAGACTGTGTAATGCTGACAGTGATAAGTTCCATCCTTCATCAGATTGCACATGGTCAATCAGACCTGGATCATTCAAGAAATTCAATTAGCATCGTATGCCATTATATGAGAGATAATATGAGGGATAAATGGAGACTTCCAGAATATAACCAGAAATTTAGCTTTGATAACAAAACAAAATCCAGTGGCTATTTGGTAGCCACTTTTATCAACCAGTTTTTTTAGAAAAACTACAATGAGCCTATTTGGCCACCTCATTCGACTTATTCTGCATATCAGGGAAACAAGTAGCTTTTACTCACTAATTTGAATAAAACGGATTTTACCAAAAGCTTTCCTTCCAAAAAAAATCAACAGTCATCCGTTACAACAAAATAACCCTTTCAAAGTAGCCTCCACTTTTTTGGCCAAAATGGCTGACATGATCATTTTTTTTTCTTCTATTAATAACGTACTCCGTCTGTCTCGGAATATAGTTTTTGTTTGAGCTTGGCAAGCTTAGTAAAGAAGTGGTTGAAATTTGGTTAGAAATGACTGAAATAAGAACCACATAATTCTTTTCTTAAACTGAAATTTGGGATGGCTCCAAAATGAAAACAGGAAATTTAATTTGGGCCGGAGGAGTAAGTCTTCTTTGCATAATTCAGAATTTTTAGCGATTTCCTCAATTTCTGCAGATTCATCCAAATTCTTCCTGACAAAATGGGCTCTTAATTGCAAGTGAGAAAAGGAAACTACAAGAATCAAAGCACAGCAGTACCTTTGACATTTGTACCACATAGACTGATAGACTTCAGTAAATGCATTGTGCTGATATATGAGATGGCATTGTCATCAATGGCAGTGAAAGACAGCTGTAAAGTTTCGAGATGAGGAACATGTCCAGCTAAGGCAGCCACACCAGCTGAGCTTACTTTTGTCTTGCTGAGATTTAAATGGCGTAAACTTGATCCAACGCATGTGATGTATTCAGCTGAATCATCTCCGATGCAACAACCACTGAGATCTAATTCTGTTATGGCATTCATACACGTCAAAAACCCGAAGGAATGAATGAACGAGTTTGACAAATCCAGAAGAGATAAGCTAGAGGCTTCAACATTTTGAAAGACCTCAGAGACATCAGATATTGTAGCTCCAGATAGAATAAGCCTTTCTAGTGTCACTTTATTGCCTTCTTGAAATAAAGAATCTACAACACAATTACTCATGTTCAGGGAAGCAAGGGAGGGCAGAAAAGGCAACCTTGTAACTTTCGTCCAGGATAAATCCACCAAACTCAACCCCTGGAACCTTTTAAGAATAGAAGCTCCTTTGTCTGATACTAAGCTTCCCCAAAGGACTAAATGTTGCAGCTTAGTAAGAGCCTGATATTGTAGCAAAACATGATCTCACACATCAAAGAAGGATATGTATCTCTAGTAGATCAGGACAATAAGAGGTTTTCAGAACAAGATTTATCTACATCGACACACAAGTTTTAAACAATCAATCAAATGCAATCTTTTATGCTTCCATTTGGATAGTGTAAACTAAACCTAGTAAACATAGATAAACTAGTTTTAGAAAAAATTGAGGGAAGATGATTGATGTTTGCTCCTAAACAGCAATGGGATCAAATTTTTATTTAAAGGGAGAGAAGATAAATTCATTACAAAAAGAGAGTAGAGAAATGGAACGAGGAAAGCTATATAAAAGCGTGTGGATAAGAACAATCTACCTGTAGAGAGCTCAGAGCTGCATCAGTTACAGGTAGTCCGCCCAAATCCAAAACAGATAAATTTGTTAGTGAACTGAGAAGTATAACCCCCTCTGCAGTTATACCTGTTTCTGCAATCCACAACTTCTCCAACATTGGAATGTATATAAGATGCTTAATTCCGACATCTGTAATCTTTAAGCAATTAGAGAGGTCCAGTTCCTTCAAGTTTGAAATGCCTGGAACAGTCAAAGAGCTTGATATGTGGGTAAATATTTTCCATGACATAGGACAAGTTGAAGTTGGATGTAAGGATAGTAGGAAAATAATACAAATGCATAATGATACTGAGTAAGACAAGCTGACTTTAATATGATGTATATGTCACTGGTTACGGTGAGAAAAGTTTTAACTTTATTCAAGAATTAACATGAAATGCAGACCTGTTAAAGGCCATATAGAGGAACTGCTTATTTTACGGCAATTGGACAGATTCAATGTCTGCAAGTAGTGGAAGCCACCTAAATATGCCATCCATTCTGCATCCACCATGCTCTCTCCTTTTAAGTTTACTTCATCCACACAATACTTAAAAACTCTGCATACTCAAAATAGGGTGGAGATGTTCCAAATTTAATGCTTCATTTCTAGACATATCATTATATTTATTCATTACCCACATAGCCATAAAGGATTGTACGGAGTATCAATTTCAATATAGAGAACTTCCAAATATGTAGTTTAGGTATGCAGTAATTTAATGACTTTCTGGTCGTGTATAGAACAGATAACGAGTACAATTCAATGTTTACTAATCATCGAACTCTGGAATTCTGGATAAAAGAAATGCTCGTTATAGCTCTATTTGGACGTATGGCAAAGTAAACCAGGAAAATGCTAAACAATTTTGAGCTAACATGACAACAAGTACCAATGCATAGCTCAATCATCCCATTGATATTGCATGTGAACTAATTTTGAGACAACCATTTTCGAATTCTCACTTGAGAAACATGTAGGTAAGGAAAGATAAGAAATCAAGCGAGATATTTACTCGAGTAAAGAAGGGAAGAGGAGACGGCGGCGGAGCAGGCGGTGGAGGAGAAGGTTGGCAAGGTGAGAAGGCAAGCGCTCCAGAGTGCGCCGCTGTCTCCTCCATACCTCGATGACATCACGGTTCTCACTGGCCGCTTCGATGCACATCTGAACCAATAAGCTGCAATTTTCCATCACCGATTCTGATAAATTCTTCTTCGCCCAAAGCTACGTGCCTCCCGTGTTCTTTTCCTTTACTATTCACTTTAGCAGCCCCTTCAATCGAATCGGGTATACGTGTCCGGCAAGGAAAAGTAATTTGGGCGTGGAGGAAGGAATGAAGAAATAATGGAGCATAGCTGAACGAGTGGATATATGATTATGTATTTTTTAGTAACATCCAACAATGGCTCAACTCTCAGGTTCTTTACTCCTTATATTTCTATTTGTGTTTTTGATATTCCAATTTTTCAAGTGATCATTTTATAGCCAAGTATCTTGAGATGATTGTACTATTGTGAATTTGTGATACACTAAAAAAAGGAGGTCATAAATTATTTGTTTTTGTATTCCAATTTTTTAACTAATCATTTTAAGATCAACTACATTGTGATCTGATGACATTATTGTAACACTCTTAAGAGGGAGATCACATTTTGAACTTCATCCTAGTTAAGGATGTTGAACTTAACATAGAACAAATAATATTATAGGTCAGAAAGCTTTACAAAAAAACTAATCAATTTACCAACTTGCCAATGAATTTCATTGTGGTAATCGCCTTAACATGACCGATATTGATTCTAATATAAGATTGAATGACTAGTTTCGATAATCTAATTGTTATTAATTAATGAGTATAGTTTCGACTTGGAACGAGACACATGTCAATATTAAGTGTGCATTGTAGTCAGTGGGGGTCCCACCTTGTGTCCCACGGGTCCCACAAGCCTACGAACTTCCAACACAACCTATAATATCTATATATGGAGAGAGAATTCACCAAATGAGACTAAAACATAGTAAATGTGTACAAATAGGACCGTAGTTTATTTTTCCCTAAATAAGACTCTTAATTCACGATTGGACAATATCACCCTTAATGAATTTAGCGCATGATCCGTAGACCTTCGACTACTCTGTTGCGATGCCCTACAGGTGTGGCGGATCCGGTCAGGAATGTCTAATCGGAACTAGTCCCTCCGTTTCACAATGATTCTAATAAAAACTCACTTGGTTGTAGAGATACAAGGATAAAACCCCCATAAACATACTCCCTTCGTTTCACAATCTTTGACACAGTTTGACTTGTCAAGAATTAAGGAAAAAATGTTACTGAGGAGTAAATTTTACTCTAGAGTACACTGTTTGGCACTGTTTGAACACTGTTTGAACACTATTTGGCACTGTTTGACACTGTTTTGCACTGTTTTGGTAAAGATTTGTTTACCAAATAAGGAAATAAGGAAGTATGTCATTGATAATGAAACAGCCAAAGAAGGAAAGTGTGTCAAAGATTGTGAATCGGAGGGAGTAATTTTTTTTATTTAAGTGACCCAAAAGATCAAAACTACGTCGCTTTGGCATCTTTTTTTAGTAAATCTGGTTACCCTCGCAACGTGCAACAACTTTATGAGGATGGCTACTAACAATGAATTGGAAGAACATTGTAGAAGACATTTGAGTTGGCTGTATTCGATTCTCGAGTGTCGCAGACATAAATTTTTTATTTGATTTCACATATTTCCTATGAGTATCCGGAAGGAAGCAAGAAGTAAATTTTATTTTTCATAACAGTTCGTTCTCCTCCAAAACCACGTTCTGAATGAGGAGGCTTTGGGGGAAGTTAGCCCAGGCAACGGTCTTGGGCCTCATATGAGAAGGGGGCTCCAAATTCAAAGCTATTACTATTAGTATTATGTATAATTACTTAATAATTGGAAATTAGAATAGGAAAATTATCTCCTACGTACGCATCCAGCAGGCAGCGACGTGTCACGTGTAGATGTCTAAGTAAGGTAATAAGGATTTTAACTTTTTAGTACTACAAGTGTTTTAATGTGATTACATTGAGACAATGTCTACTAAAAGAGTAAAAGTGTAAAATTAAATATTTAATATGCTGAATGTATGACAAATAGGTATAATTTAAAAATTACTGGGTTAATATTGCTATACTGGTAAAACAAATTGGTATTGTATGAATTAGATTATACGTCGTATGATATAGGCATGAAATAATTAATGTGATGGTATTGGTATTACTAAATTATTATTATTTTTTCTCATTTTTATTTATAGATTATTGGTTTTTGTTAATTTATTGTTTATGATTTTTGTATTATATATTAGTCCAAAAGAAAGAATAAGTTCAGATAACTAGTGAAATTCTCTTTCATGAATTTTTACTTTGGACGTTCATGTTATATCTGCGATTTGAATATGTTTTTTCCATATTATTTTTTATGCTTTGAATATGATAACCATATTCTGGGGCCTCCAAACTTCTCAAGACGCCTCTGCATTCGTGTTAGGAAGAGATTTATGAAAGAGCATCGTCTGGTACTTGTACCTCGAAGGTTTTGAAGCCGCAAGTCTTATTTTAACATTGTATTTTCTCTAGTAGTATTCCTTTTTATTTTAATTCGAGTAGTTATGTTTGCATTGTTGTTGGAGCCTTTGGTTGGAATATCCGGTTGTTTTCTTTGTTATAGCTAGTTGGAGGGATGTTGTGGTTGATTAATTTGTTAGAAAATCAATATTTTTTAATATTGGTGACTAGCTAGCTCTATATTTAGTCCTAGAGCTTCTATTCAGGTTTGAAATAGCAATGAACACTTGTTGTGGTCATTACCTTAATCCTTTGCACTTTTCCTAACTTCTTCCTTCTTTGATCTTCTTCCTTGGACTTTCTTCTTTGCCTTCCTTAAGCTTGAGCTTGTTCTTGCCTATGGAGAATGATATTTTCTGGGATCTTTTCTCTTGATTGGGATGTACTGGCCGAGCTATAATGATAGGGGTGAGAGAGAGTACTCCCTTTTGTCTCAATTGAACAATAAGAGAGGGTGAGGGGTCCTCCTCGGTACTTAGATGCCAAATACATCTCCTCCGCTCTTCCCTTTGTCAAACCAGCCCCCAATTTGTACACACAAAAATGTGGGGTGGCCCCCACCCATGTGGGAGGTCATCCTTTTGTGTCCCGATGTGTACAATTGATCCCGAAAGTTGTAGTCCTTGGACTGTTTTATTTATATTTTATTTTATCGGTTCAAATAAAACATATTTGTTGGGTTAATGGCCCAAGAAGGATTTGTCCATAAGGGCCACGCCACGAACGTCATGAACATCCCTGGAAACATGAGTCGACGTACGCCCATAAGCCAACGGGCGCCTTACCTAGGGGCGGCTGGCTTACAGCGACGTACGTCCCCAACATAACGCCAAGGCCCCATTATACATTAAGGCGATGTACGTCCCCAGCAGGACGCTAAGGACCTTTGATACATTAAGGCGACGTGCGTCCCTAGCAGGACGCTAAGGCCCTTTCATACACTAAGCCTACGGACGTCCCCAATAGGACACTAAGGCCCAATATCACGTTAAGGCGACGTACGTCCCCAACAGCACGCTAAGGCCCAGAGAACGATCGGCGACAGAGGACGTTCGTTGTTTGCTGGACGGACGTCCCCATAGACAGCCAACTGGGAAACCTTTCACCGGGTAGTGGCGACGTACGTCCCCAACAGGACCAGCCCACTTCATAAAGGCCCAAGGGGCGTACATATCTAGGGGCAGAAATACCGGATGATCCTCGCTCCCGATGTGGGCCCAACATGCAATTCACTGTTCACGCAAAAGTAATAACAAAATTTACAACCTCGTAAATTCATTAACCATTTCACAAGGTTCAATACATGATTTACATAAAGGTAAATATATTTGGGGAAGGTGTTACAATGCGTGGCAGCTCAAGTAAAAATGCATTTGTGGTGGATTGGATTAAACATGTCGGACAAACTGATGCAACAATTGTTACACATGAGATAGATCAATACATCAATGATTCTTTGGAACCAATAGGAGCGAAACCGCCTTAAGAAACTGAGGAAGATGACACTTCTTTCAATGAAGAGGTTGTTGAAGAGGAATACGGAATGTTTGATGTCTTGCATTGGTGGAAATGTGCTTCACCAAATTATCATGTTTTAGCATCAATTGCTAGAGATGTATTTGCTATACAAGTTTCAACAGTTGCCTTTGAGGTTGCTTTTAGCACACGTGGATGAGTAATTGATGCTTTTAGAAGTTCATTAACTCCATCATCAGTACCAGGGTCGGTCCCGAGAAAACAGAGGCCATGTGCAACAATAAAATTTGGGCCTTTTTTCAAGTTTAAACGCAAGCAAATTGTCTTACAATACAAGTTACTAATAAACATAATAATTAAAATAAAAAAAGTCATTAATAACTTACAGTTTATTTAAAAAGAGACATTCTTCGAGCATATTTAGATGCGAAGTCATCTACCAAACTTGTGACATAGTTGACCGCAAATAGGACTTCAACAACTTCAACTTGGAAAAACTTCGTTCTGCCGAGGCCACTGTAATCGGAATGGTTAGCAAAACTCTGTACGCAATAAAGACATTTGGAAAACAATTCATTTCTTTTACAGAATTCAAAATTCTTGTTGCCCCTATCTTTTCCTTTGGCAAAATCTCTCTAAGTAACTTCAGCTCAATATACAAATCGTGGCCATCAACATCGTTGCATTGTCCATCCCTCTGCAATACTGTTTGTAAATGAGTGCAAGATGACTCCAAATCTAAATCCGTAAGAGATTGTAACTTCTCAGAATTGAACAAAAACCCAAACATATTTTCATATACTTTGTATTGCTCAAACCTCCGTGTCAATGAGCCAATAGATTGATCAATTATGTAGACAAAGTATTCCACTCTGAACAGCTCTTCTGGTGTTGATGTGGATGATACAGAAGATTCACCAACACTCTCATCAAATTGTTTTTTCTGCGAATTACACGCTTCTGAGGAAACACTGGTTCAACTTCCAATTCACTGGCTATTTCTTTAGCCACATGCATAGCACTAGAAAAACCAGTTTCTCTATACTTCTCAAAAAAAGAAATTAGCCCTTTGACTTCAACAATAGCAACATCAAGAAGCATATCTTTTGCTTGTAGATTTTTGCTCACCAAATTAACAGCATATAATATTTCATACCAAATAACTGTAGCAAGCAAAAATTCAAAATTACAAAGATCATTTGTAGCTAAGGATCTAGCTTCACTTTGTATTTTAGAATCATTGTCTGTCTCAGCCAATTCTAGCAATGCTTCTCGAATGTCACTGATTTGAAATCTTATTGCTTTGACACTTTCCACACGACTTTCCCACCGAGTGGTTGATAAGGATTTTAGAGTCAATCCTTGGACATTATTTTTTAAAATTTGTCATCTTTTTGTAGAATTAGCAAAGAGTGTGTAGATTCGTTGCACTACTCCAAAAAAATCTCTTGCTTTTTGAGAACAATTAGCAATGTCACACAAGGTCAAATTAAGGCTATGACTACCGCAAGGAGTATAGAATGCCCTAGGATTTACATCCAAGAGTCTTTTTTGCACACCTTGATGCATACCTCTCATGTTTGATCCATTATCATATCCTTGTCCTCTAACATTATCAATATCAAGATCAAGAGACTTTAACACACTTTACAACACTTCAAAAAGGCCAAGTCCTGTCGTGTCATTCACAACCAAGAATTCCAAGAAAAATTCTTCTATTTTAATCGGATAAGAGGAGATTTCAACACATCTTAATATCAAAGTCATTTGTTCTTGGTGACTCGAATCAGGAGTACAATCAAGTATGACAGAAAAATATTTAGATTCTTTGATTGTTTTAATGATCTTAGATTTTACTCCTGAAGCAAGCATCTCTATCAATTCATTTTGAATCTTATGACTAAGATAATGATGATGAGTATCCTTATTGTCGACGCGATGAATAAGCTCTTGAATAACAGGATCAAATTCACCCAGCATCTCAATTAATCCTAAAAAATTCCCATTATGATTCTGATGGAGCCGCTCATTCGTTCCACGAAAGGCCAAATTATGCTTAGCAAGATATTTCACAGTTGCAATCACCCTAAACAACAATTGCATCCAAAACTCTTTTTCTTTCAAAAGTTGATCATGAGCTACTTTATCAATTGTCTCATTTTTGTGTAATCGAAGCCTCAACTCTACCCAACTCCTCATGTTACCCATATGCTCCACACATGTTTCATGTTCTCTCAGTCTAGCACTAAGATGTCCCCAATCATCAAAACCCGTGTTAGCTAAAGAACCTTTGCCTACACCTTTTCTAAAAATCTTACAACAGAAGCAAAATACCCTATCAAGCTCCTTTGAATAAACAAGCCACTCTCTATTACATTTGTCTCCATTAGGCAAACTTCTAGAGTAAAAAGCTGATGAGAATCTTCTAGAGAATTTATCTTTAGGCCCTTCCACAAAATTTAAATCTCTTTTAGGACCATTCTCTACCAAAGTGTCTGTCAACTTTGAATCTAGAGCATCTGAGTTTCTTGGATCATATATGTCAAATAAAGCAGAATTATTTGGCATATCATCTAAAACATCAATTCTGTGGTCCTCTTTATCAGAATTCTCAGCCATTTCGTTAACACATTGATCAGGTATTTCAACATTATTTTCAACATTCACTTCTTGTTGTTCACCCTCTTGAACATCTCTAACTTCTTTAATAATAAACTTATCAAGAGCTCCTTTTTGAGATTGGGTTAACTCCTCAAGTCTTCTTTTCCTTTGACGCTTTTCATGACCGGATTGGTATTTATATATATGGAAACATAATTATTACCAATTATTGAAATTCTCCTATAATCCTGTACATGTTTATAAATTTTAAATTAATATTAAGTTTAAAATTAGGGTGAAAGCATGAATGACTATACTAGTGTATAATTATAATTTATCAACCTCAAGTTACCAATTTATCAATTCAAATAATGATTTACTTTAAATGCAAAAAATCAATAAATAACAACAACACAACAATTTAACAAACATTAAATCTGAAAATAAACAAATTACAAGATTTCAACAAACAATTCATCAATTCAAATATTCAATAAATTGAAAGTTCACAAGAATTAGCAAATTAGCAACTAAATGAATAAAAGAATTAGCAAATTAGCAACTGACCGAAAGGAGGGTGTCTGAGGGGGCCTCGTGTCGGACTGCGCAGGGCCGGCAGCGGCGTGCGGTTGTGGTCGATTGTGGTCCTGTGGAGAGGGCAGAGGCGGTCTGGCGGAGTGGGCCGAGTGGCACGGGCGAGAGGTCGGAGAGGCGGTTGTGGTCGATTGTGTTCCTGTGGAGAGGCCGACAGGCGGTCTGGCGGAGTGGTCCGAGTGGCAACAGCGACGCGGCGTGCGGTTATGTCCCTTTGTCGTGAAGAGGAGCGTCGCAGCGAGCAGCGAGAAGGGGGTGAGGGGGATTTGCCGATTTGAGGCCTGGGGAATTGATTTGGGCTAAAAACAAAACTTATGGGCTGGGGTAATACTAATTTTTTTTTTGGGCCCTCCAAAATACTGGGCCCTGTGCGGTTGGGCTGGGCAGACAGGCCCAGGGCCGGCCCTGATCAGTACAAGCTTTAATTAGTATGCAGAATTGGCTCAAAGGAGATAACATTATCACTCATTCTGAAGATGAACCATGCACAAAAGAACTGGAGTTTTATGAAGCCATTGAGACTGGTACTTCTTTCCTACTAATTTAGCAAATTGATTATTAGCCTCTTATTTTATAATAATTTATTCTGTTTTGCACTATTTAAATTGGTTGTTAAATATAGAGTTGGCAAATGCAAGACCTGGAAGCTTAACGATTCATGAAGTGAAGAGGATATTTGAAATTGATGTTTTGTAATTTACTTTTTGTACTATTATAGTTTAGTGGAGCAGCAAATTGAAGATCGTTTGTCATGCAATAAGTATGAAGGCACTTTACTTGTACAATAGTTAATACCTTTAAATTATTTCATGTGCTCTTTTCTAAAACATTGTGGTGCGTGTATTTCCAGGAGACCGAATGTGTATGAAGGTAATGAATAAGCTCTTGTAGATCAGATTTTAAATGAAGTGGCAAATGAAATCAATGCTTCTGTTGGGGTAAAAATGCACTAATTATGTGTGTTTGAGTGGGAAGTGAAGTTTTGGATATCATCTGCTAATGTCTGGAGAAGCCAACGGTGCTTAGAGAGTGGTGGTCGTGAACATTTTGTTATTTATGTTTTGTACTATTATAGTTTATATGAAATTCATTAACTTTGTAATATGAAAATTGATAATTGTGTGCACTTTTGAATGATGACTAAGTTTTAATTTGTCTAAAAAAGTGACATTGTTTGGTATTGGTCTGGCATGATACCGGACCGTTTGAAAACGGAACCAAATCGAACGGGTTTAGGTCTAAAACCGAACCGAACCGAACCGAACCGAACCAAACTATTTCAATAATAACGATCCGGGTACGGGTTTGGTAAAATATTGGATCGGACCGGACCGCACCCACCCCTAATAAAAATGAATCATCTATGTTTAAGCATTTGTTATGAAATATCTTTTGAAAAATACTATGTATATCTCAATCACTGTGAACTAAAAAATTCAATCAAGCACATTATGGAATTGGCGATTCTTCTCGTAAAACTAGGCATGGACTCGGGCATGCCTGGCCGGGCTGGTTCAGTTTTTTGAGACCCGGAGCGCGCCTTGAAAAAATACGGTCAAGATGGCCCGGACGGAGCCCGGACCCGGGTGCCGGGCCGGTTACGGACCAGTTGACCCGGCCCGAGTCCATCCCTACGTAAAACTAGGTAATCTCGATTATGTCTGAATTTTCAAACGTAGAAGCAATGGTGGCTTCTCCTTCGATTTTGACTGAACTTGGGTCTGACTGTACATTATATTGATAATGATTGGAATATGCATAAACGTGTTCTTGCTTTTCGTGAATTTAATGATCGTCACACCGCTGAACATATTTATATTTTGATTGAGTATAATTTAATTGACAAGGTGTTTGCTATTGGTTTTGATAATGCTACTACTGCTGCTATTCCTAGATTGTGTGAATTGTGTGCTTCTACTTCTTTGATGAGTAGATTTTTTCATCAAGATGGTCTAAAAGCGTTAGAACATCTACGGAGGTAGTCAAGGGGGGATTAGACGTATTTGGGGTAATGGTCAACTTAGAAAAAAATGACATGATTATTTGATAGAAAGAGGTGAGAAATATGTGGCTTTTCCTAAAGATTTGTCTATTCGTTGGAATAATACTTATAAGTTAATTGCAGTTCTTCTTAGATATAAACAACATTTTCCTGCTTTTATGAAATAATATGATAATTATATTATAAACTCGGCTGAGATCGACACCTGCGAAAAAATTTGTAATGCTTTAGTATATTTTAATAATGTAACTGAAACTTTTAGTCATGTTTATAAACCTACCTCAAACAAATTTATTCGTGAAGCTGTTAATCTCGCCGGTGCTTTTTCAAATTTTGAGAGTGCCGATTATGTGAGTTATTTTGCCGGTTTTATGAAGGAAAAGTTTTTAAAATATTATTCACATATTCCGCATATTTATGGTATTACATTTGTTCTCGATCCTCGTTTTAGACTTGGTTCTTTAGAAGAATGTTTGAATTATTATTATGCTGCTTTTTTGGTCCAATACCAATGTATGACGAGAACTCAATTGATCCGAAAAAGAATACAACGAGGTTAGTGATATATTTTATGCATTATTTAATGAGTTTCATGCACAATATGCCAACACGCCACCTCCCCCTACAAAAACCTTTTAATCTAAAGAAAAATCAATTTTTAAATCTACATTTGCAAATCTTATTAAAAAAACTAAAACAACAGCCGCTACTCAACAAAGCACAATTAATGAGATTTCTTTGTATTTAACATATGATGTTGATTTTGAAGATGACGACTTTGACGTTCTAAACTGGTGGAAGGGAAAAGAAAGAATGTTCCCGGTTTTAGCAAAGATGGCTAAGCAAGTGCTATCAATGATGGTTTCAACAGTTGCCGTGGAACAAGAATTTAGTTTGGCCGACAATGTTCTAACGCAATGTAGAACGAGGTTGAGCGCAGAATCTCTTGAGATGCTTATATGCTACCATGATTGGTTGAAGACGACCCATATAGCTCAAAAATTGACATCGCCTCATCCCAATACTTTATGGATGAATCTACAACCGAATGTGGCTCTACCTATGTCAGAGATTCTGATTGATTAGTATTTCATGTTTTAATTTACCTTCAATTCTCAATTGTAATTTCATATTTTTTTCTTAATTGTCAAATGTAGTTCCTATTTCATTTCAAATAAATGAACTTAAGTTTATTTTTAATACTTGTATAAAACTATAAAGTATAAATTATAAAAAATTTGAATTTATCCGGCCTGGCCCGGCCCAGCAGGTGATCCGAATACATGCCTATCTAGCACTGGTTGGTGGTGGCTTCTCCTCCAATTTTGTGATACGTGAATATGCATGTACGTTTTCATGTTGCACCAATAGTAAGTTAGTAACACACAGGTGTAATATTATAATATGTTTACAACATTTTAACTTCATCTTATACATCACACCAATTCAATAAGCAGTAAAAGGGATTAATGTGCTCAAAGTTCAAATGTACTCATAATCATATATAATTTGATGAAAGAAGGAAATGTTGTAGAAATTGCAACATTACACCCCAGAAGAGTTAACAAAAGAGATGAAGACTACAGATTTCTTTTTCTTGAGAAGTCAGCTTGTCTCACTTCTCAACACTATTTATATATATCTCGCTAAGACACTAACCAACACACAAGGAGAAGAAAGAGGATGAGCACTCATTTTAAATTCCTCTCTTCACTCCTTTCTTCTCCCATACCCCCTCCTCCTACACATTGCAAACCACCCACGACTTGAGAAAAACACTGCAAACAGAAATAGACAGTACAGAAACAGACACCCTAGACAGCTTTTATATAAAAATTGTGCTGCTTTGGAGTGCTGTTTCTTTTTCTGGTTTTAGTAAATTAGATGCGGTAACCAGACACCCAGACTTGAGCAGAAGAGCCACTACTATGGATGTAGACGAACTGGAGGCTCTTTCCAGACGGCAAAGCATTAAGCCATGATGGGAAGAAATAGGAGTGTCCATACTTTGTGAGACCCCAAATAGGACCATACAGCTTAGATACAGAGATCTTCAAATTCTTGACCGTCTTCCCTGATTTATTGGTCACAGTTACTAAGTACTTGTTGTATCTTTTCCCTCCATGAACCCATGATTTGGTCACTGACTGATGGATCCAAAACCGAGCTGAAGAAGAAGCTGCAAATGCAATTTCTTGTCAAGACTTTGGATATGAAACCCAAAAATAATAACGGAATTGCATATATATGACCATTTTTCTTTAATACTATACTGAGAAGTAATGCAGTTACCTGGAGGAGTCCGGATTGGTCTCCGTGTAGCAGGTGAGTGTGAACCATGTGAGTGTGGAACAGGTGAATGTGAAACAGGCTTAGGTTGATGGTGAACAGCTACATAAAAAATATCAATGGTAAATACTTGGTAAATAAGAACGCAATGCTCAAACTAACACTGAGAACCTGTTCCCTAATCTTCATTTACTGCTTATAAATCTGTTTTACACTACTGCGGTCGTGCAAGAATTACTTGTTTAGCTAAATGAAAGAAAACATATAATCTTTATTTGCAGATATACTTTTCATTGATGTATTTAATTTTTTTTACACTCTAACCTAATTTAGTATCGGTCCAATAATACTACTAACCCTGAATGGAATGGGACTACAGATTACCTTCTTTTTGGAAGGTAAGCCAATGCTACAAGACCACAAGTTCCTTGGTTTTTTTTTAAATTAAGATAAAATAACAGTCGATCATTTAAGCCACAATGTGATCAACTTAATCCCATTCAACCACTTCACCCATTGTAAGATTTACCAAATGGGATTCAATATCATTAAACAGAAAATCAAAATGTAAAAATATACTCATGTACCTGGAAGAAGCTGGCTATAGCCGTTAGGACCAGCATGTAAACGCGCCAAAACACCTATCAATGGGGCACTGTTGTAAGTGGCAGGTTCTGTTTGCTCAAAGTTGTCTCTGTGATCAGCAAAGCTGTCATAGGCATCAGGTCCACCCACAATAGCACCGGTGAGAAGATTAGGATCACTTCCTTTGCTGCTATACCAGGTCGCATACCCATCTCTGCAGCTAACAAATGCAGAATTTTCCTTAATGGATACAATAGAAGACCCTCTGTGGTGAACTTGTTTCGGGTAGTTGTTTCCATAGCCCACCATGTAGCTAGTTGCTCTTGGGTTGTCCCCAAGAATGTAATCCACCTGAGAAGAAATAGAGCAAATACAGAATGCAAACCCGTTGGTATGATAATCGATCAAATTCAAGAGGAAACCAGGAATACAACACGAGGAAGCATCATCGGCATGCAAAAATACCAACTCTTAAGGGTGCGCTTTGATGGATGATTTTAGAACAGAAAGCATTTAAGGGCTTACAAATATAGCTTGATTAATAGGGAAAAATGGAGATTGGAATATCCAAAGATTATCGCCTACTTTCAACACAATCTTATTTTCTTTTCCTATTTTCCCCATCCCAGAAGACCATAATGCAGGGTTAATTTACCTGTGATTGAGCGAAGGAAATCAATTCAGAAGGGTTAACATCAGCTCCATAACCACACTTGAGTGTCTTGCCGGCTGATGACAGATAGTCGGAATAGACAGTGAGAAGGAAGGAAGCACTGGTAACGAATTGCAAGTTGTTCCAATTCTGGTGGAAAAGGAGGCCTCCCGGTGTCCTCTGAACGTTCCTGTTCCCTTTACCTAAGCATGAACACATGAAGGATTCAGCGTTCTTCTGATATTCCTGGAGAACTGTTGCATGCCCTCCATCATTTCCTTGCATCAAGAACTGCAACATCACAGAAATTTTCAGTTAATAAGAAGTTTGAAAAGAACAAACGACAATACAATCATCATCAAACGCAACCATCAATGGGCAATAAAAATAATTGCATCTTTTTTTAACCTTTGCGACAAGAGTTTGAACACCAGCATATTTGACGTCCCATCCAAACTCAGTCATGGCCCAACTTGTCCCTCCAAATGCATCTCCATTATCGGCCAAGTAGTTGAGGTAAAATTGGTTGTTTGACGCCTTGTACAACCAGGCAGCTGCCCACAACAACTCATCCTGTGTAGATCCAATCAAAATTAACATATCAGCCCACATTTACTCGATTTGCTAAGCTCCTTCATCAACTTAAGGACAAGGGGAGCTCTAGACCATTAAAGACTAAATTTTTAGACTAAATATTAGTTCTTGCCTTGTTCTTTATTAGTCTATGTAACTTTTATCAGGATTTTCCCGTAAATGTTACAAGGTGGGAGAAGAGAGTAACGATACCTTATACCCACTAACGGATTGGTAGAAATTCCGGGCCACTGTGATGCTGCTATCATATTTGCCCCTGTACTTGTCCGCAAATTCGAATAACTGCATACCCCAAAAATTGATGGAAACATGAGGGGCAGTTGTGTAAAGAGCAGAAACTTAAGGGACTGAAAAGAAGAAACTATTAAGTGGTGCGCGTGTGGATTGATGAAATGAATGAGTGGGCGCCACGACTGAAGGTCGTGTAAAGGCGGCCCAATCACATGACATGTCGCGTTATGTGCGGATGGATTATTTTTTAGTGACGGTTAGGATTCGGTGAGCAGAGCAGATCCGGTAGAAACTACCCGTGATTACCGGCTACAGGCCCACCACGTCCGATACGTGTGCGCCGAAATATTCTTTGCCCGCATTTGTGCCGGGATGGTCAGGATTTTTAATCCCATTGTTTGTCGTATGTGATCTCGGTCCTCATATCTTTTCTTATGTCTAACCGGAACAAAATAATAATGAAATAATTGTAAGTATAGCATTTATTTGTCTGATATTATATAGATGATGGAAAAAATAAAATAAAATCAATTTATATCAGGAAGTATGTAAGGTCGTGATGGTACTTGTCCATACAGCATGAATATTTATTATTGCCAGGGAGGGTAGCCCTACTAAAAAAAAGTAAATATGTTAGGTATCACCAAGTCGTTGGCATTTAAAAAAATTGACGTCTAATAATAATTCACAACATTATATCAGGATAATTAGAATTAATAAATACTCTATGAGATGATCATTTTGGAAATTTTAAAACATATGCGGAGTGTGAGGAATGATCATTTAGGAAATACATTACAAATAGAAAATTTAGGAGAAAAATGGAACCATTCTTTGCCATTTTGTTAATGTCTATACCGAAAAAAATGTTTTATGTTTATAAAAGCACACAAATGAATACTCCGTATAAAAAGTTAAAATAACCTTGTTCAAAAAGAAAAGTTAAAGTAACCTGTCTTAGATAGATGAATGTGAGTCACTTTCTCGTAAGACGAGTAAATTGTACCGCGTAATAAAGATTTGGTAACCCTAAATCGGTTTATCAACTTTAGTAGTCACTTTTATATTTGATTTGCCTGTTACATTGTGTAATTGTCAAAAATGAATTATGTGTGAATTTACCTTTTTTGATTGAATGTCTTCTTTTGATTTATCACATTTTTTAATAAATTGATTGAAAAATAAAAATTATAGTTAAAATTTGAGTAGAATAAAGTGAAATGTTACGGACTATATATTTTGTTAAAAAATAAAATAAGACATTCATTTTGGGACAACTCAAAAAAAAAATTGGATAACGAAAATTGGTCATAAAGAGTAATACAGTATTTTTTATTTGACTAATTAAATATATTTAAAATATTTTTTCAAATACAATTGCTTGAGAATCTCAACTAATTCAGTCATTTCAACTAATTTCATTGTCATCATACCATCCATAAAAAAAGTAGAAGTAAACGTGTCAAATAAAGTAGAAGTAAACTTGTCAATGCAGAACTTTATATTAGGGAGTACGTTTTTTGAAACAAATCAAGATCAGTTAAATAAACTGAGAAGGAATATTTACTAATAAGGGCTGTCAAGTGAAAGTTATATGGAGTAGTTTTTTCAACCATGCTTAATGTACCCATTTTTATACACATCTTATTATGACCGTGTTTGTGAAAGTTTTTTTGTATGTGAATAGGAGAGGACTCGGGTCCGGGCCGGGTCCGGGTAAGCCCTAGGCCCTGGCGGGTCGGCGGTTCAAGAATGGTGGACCCGGGACCGGCCCGGGTAGCCACCGGATCCGGTCCGGGTTCAGGCCGGGCCTCGGGTTTGGGTTTTTTTTTTTTTGCTTTCCTAACCCCCCCGCCCTCCCACCCCCCCCCAACCCATCCTACCCATCAAGCCCAACCCGGGTGGAACCCCAAAAATGAAAAAAAAAATTAAAAAAAAATCAATTTGGCCCGGGCCCAGACCTAACCCAGCCGGTCCGGTTCACCAAATTTAAGACTCGAGCTCGGACCCGCCCTACCCCGAGCCTAGGCTCGACCCGGACTCGGACCCGAGAACCGGCTCGGTCCCGGTCCCGCACAGTAGCGGGCCAGGCCGGTCCATGGGCAGGGTGACCCGAGTCCAACCATATATGTGAATCTGATTCACAACTAAAATATGTGTTATTTTGTCTTTAAATTTTGTACAAACAAAAATTGTCAATTAATCGGTACATTAAAAGTTAGAACAACTAAAAACCACCAACCAGTTAGTGTGTACACGCTTCATACCAGAGTTCAGACCTGGGCTCTCCGTCGATTAGAAAGAAAGGGACATTTAATGCCGAGAAAAAACACGACAGCTATTGTCAATTTATTATCAACCTCCTTGTCTGCTTATTAAATGTCAAAAATGCCCTAAGAACTCGTCGGATATTCTGATTCGACACATACAAGTTTTTGTATTCCACTTTTTATATTATGGAGTATTACTGCACTAAATATTAAAATTAAAATTTGAAAAAAGTGATACTATTTTGAAATTGAAATTATAAGGTAGGAATGATACTCCGTATAAAATACTCGAATGCAGCATAAATTCAAATCAGGCAAATATTAGTAAATCCTCTGTATGTTACTCCCTCCCCTTCCTCCAAGATGGCCAGATACGTCACTCTTGCTTTTGACACGATATTTTAGGAACTCAATTAATGAAAGACCAAATATCTTGTATGCTCTCTGACTTTTGGGAAAACTAATGATATCTATTCAAATGTAAAAATTGAATGGATGGTGAAGGAGATAGTTAGGATAAAAACTAATGATAAAATTTTCATTGTATTGGAGTAGTACCATATATACCACTCCGTACCTAGTATCTACCGTGTAATGCTCCATATCTATGTCACATTTTATATTTTTGATATGTCACATTAAATTTATTCAACGTCATATTTAACACGGAGTAATACTTAATTTAGTTGTCACAATGCAATTTTATTTTATTCTCATTTTATCAATTCGATATATTTCACATGATTCTACTTTTTAACAGCATTCTGTCTTCTTGTACCAGTCGGTAGTTTTGTGTCTTATTAGTAACTTCAAATTTTTTATTACATTCAATCTTTACTTTTTCACCTATTCTCACTAAATTCATCACATACGTAGTATTATATTTAATAATATTCAAATAGGTCTAGTTGAATTTCACTTTATTTACACTTTACAAATTTAATACTACAAATACAATTCTAGTTTTCTTAATAACATGACTACGTTCTCATATAATTTACTCTGGTTATTCTACCTATCAATGAGATAAGTAGAGAAAACAGAATCAATAGTTTTGATTGATGCATTTGGGACAAATTAGTTGGACATTTAGTTGATATAGACATATAGTAAAGAAAAAGATCAAGTTAAATTATTCTGATTTTAGTAAATAACAAAAAGTTATTCTAAAAATACAAAACAAAATGACACTAGTAAATATCGGAGGTTGACATAATAAATGGAATGAGCAAAAAAGCCCAACCAACCCACACCGACAACAACCAATTCCCAGAAAAGACAGAGCAGAGCCTAACAGCCTCACTGCTGCACTGCTACTATTAACTTCCTGCCCTGCTAACATGCGCCCGCTCTAATGCCCGAGCTAACATACGCCTGACATTCTAAGTTCTAACGCTACGCCAGTCACTTCAAAAAATTTCACCACGAACATACCTGGTAGGCGTGTTGGAGCAGCTCGTTTGAGTAAGCAGGATTGTTGTGGCGGAAGACGATGGAAGCGGCGGCCATGGCGGCGGCGGTCTCGGCGGCGAGATCGGATCCAGGGTTGTTCGCGTCGATTTTGTAAGCGACTCTCGAAGTCGTCATATCCTCCGGCCTCTGCCAACAGTAATGATCGGACTCGCCGTCTCCGACCTAACCATCGCATCACAAATTCAACATTAAATCTCGCTATCAGTCAATAGGATTTCCAGTAATTAATCAAATGGATTGCGACTGTTTACGCTTACCTCTCCATAGAGAACATAAGGTTGAGGGTGAGCTTTAATGAAGTAATCGGTACCCCATTTAACAGCGTCCAGAGCATTATGAAGCTCGCCGGCGGAAGCCATTTGTTTGCCATACTCGATTATGCTCCAGGACATCATCGTCACAGTGAAAGCCATTGGCAATCCAAATTTCACATTGTCCCCTGCATCATAGTAACCTCCCACCAGATCCACCTGCAAATGTTACAACCAGCATAGCTATTGTTATTATCTCATAGTTAAATTTCCAGAAATTCAAACAGTTTCTGAGGGTAATACTAATACAGTACGGTACCCCATTAGCTTTCCCGTCAAGGAGACCGGAATGTCCCCTCCATTGGACTCTCTGAGAAGAGGGGAGAAAACCGGATCTCTGGGCTTCGTAGAACAGGAAGCTCTTGCTAAGCGCCTGGCCATAGTCATGGCCGGCCAAAGCAAGAGGAAGAAGCCCCAAAACCAAAACCAGTGGAGCCATGGAACAGAGCATTATAACTCCCTTCATTTGCACACGAACAGTATTCAGATCTGATCTGTGTTGACCGAATGGGGAATGTGGGTTCCGTTTATCAGCTAGTAGTAAAACTCTGGCGAATTTAATGATCTGGAACAGAGCAGACCACCGCCTGGAGTAAGAGAGAGGGGGGAGGGATTGTGACAGAGGGGATGGAGTTTGAGCTTCACCTTGAGCTTGGTATATATGGTGGAGGGAAGCGGATGATGCCAAAATGTGAAATTATAAAAGTTTTGTGCTCTAGCCTTATTTTCTTTTTTCGTAACAAACTTCCTCCATATTAAAGGTTTAATCCCATATAGTGAACAAGTGAACATATATAATGTGTTCATAATGATAAAATAATAAAATAGAATACTTGGTGAAACTTGTTTTGAAATTTTAAAATAAATTCAAGCATAAATTGTTCACTTGTACAAGTTATCATTATTTTATTTTCAAAACATGACTGATTCAATTCAAATTACTCCGTGACTATTTCTATATAAGGATGTTTTTACTTGGACTGTAATTCGTCCCAGACCAGATCATACCAGACCAGACCAGACCAAACTTGGATAGTTATAAAAATACAAAGAAACCAGACCAGACCAGATCAGACCAGACCAGATCAGACCAGATCAGACCAGACCAGCAAATTACAAGCCAAATAAAAAAATCCTTAAAAAAATCCTTAACTCTTTTCTACGGATACTTTCCGTTTTTATACTCTATATAATAAGTAGTACAACATAAATGAGACGTAGTACTTCTTTCGTCTCATTAAAAAAAAATCATTTCAAAGATTCTCAATTTCTATTTACAAAAATAATTTACAATCTTAATATAACGGTTAGTATAAATATAGTATTGTGATCCAACAGAACTTCTTTGGTAGTTTTAGAATATGTACATTGTACTACTACCTTCATCTCAAATTGTTTTCAAATCAATTTTTTGTCAAACACTTTCATTTTATTCACTTAATTAGGATATCAGTTTTTTATTACTTCCTCCGTCTCTTTTTAGTTGCAACATTCCCTTTTTCACGTTTTCCAACACACAACTTTGACCGTCATTATATTTAATTCCTTATTAGTAAAAATAAAATAAAAATCAGATTATAAAACTTAGTAATGAGGCGAATTTAACAATATTTTTCAAAAAAAAAATCACATACACTAATAAATAAAACGTAGTCAAAGTAGAGTACATGAATAGTGCATATATTTCAATGTTGCAACTAATGCGATACGGAGCAGTATATTCTAATATGGATTTTGAAACTTTGTAGATATTTAATTAGTAGAAATTCAAATAATAATCAATGCGGAAGATTTAACTTCAACATTGATTAACCAAAATATGTTGACTTTGCAAATCAATTTGTGAGGTGGAAGTTATTATTTATTAACACTAATACTGATTAGAGTATATGAAATTTTTAATTTTATCTTCATTCTAGCATCGCAAACTGAACAAGAAATTGACATATGATAAATATAATATTAGGATTGAATAATTAAGTTTTATTTTGATAATGGAACATTATTAGTCATATTTATAAACTTGGTCAATATTTTACTGGTATTAGCAATTTCTTGTATTTTATTTTATGTGTATATTCAATGGGTTTTTGAGATAGCTTTGTTTTCATTTTTGGTAATTCGGGTATACTCCCTCCGTCCCTTAAAACTTTGTCATCTTTACATTTTGAGACATCCCAAAAAACTTTGAAACTTTCCCTTTTAATCAATTATTTTGTGGTTTCTGTTATTTATCTCTCCTCTGCACAAACTTTTGTCAAAGTTTTAAGGGACAGAGGTACTATTAAAATGTTGGAACTACCTATATGGACTGTACAATTAGGTGACTAGTTCACTACCGTAACTTTCCCTGGGTGTATAGATTCTTTATGTGAAAAGTAAGAATTTTCTTCTTTGGTTTGTCGTTTGTTTTTCAATGAAAAGAGAAAGGGTTGTGTGGGAGGAGTAAGACACCAAAGCCACGTGCTTTTGTTTGACGCGGATGGTAACTGTAGAGCGGCCTAATTTTATTTCAATTCCGCGTGGAACCTAACCACTAAGTACGTGTATATTTTAATACTCTCTCCCTCCCGTTGGAATGTTTCCGGTTTGAGCTACACACATATCAAGGAAATAAACTTAATAGGGGGTAAATTTTACTGTTTTGACACTGTTTTGACATTGTTTGGCACTGTTTCGAAACTGTTTGACACTGTTGTGCACTGTTTGACTCTGTTTTGATGTAGGATAACTTTCCATTTGGGGAAATGAGAACTTTCCAACGGGAAATCCAAAGAAGGAAAGCGGGAACATTTCAACAGGACGGAGGGAGTATATATACCGTACATGACGATCATTAAAGATTAACCGGTTAATTACCGCAAATTATACTGTGGGATCGGCTCACTTTTCCCTTTTCTTTTTTCCTGGAGTAACGCTCATTCCTTTTCTTTTGTTTTTCTTTCTCTATTTTTCTTTTGTTCAATTCTTTTCTTTTCCATAAATTAAAATACTAAATATTTAATGGCAATCCTACTTTTTTTATCTGCATCCTAAATTATAATTGAATCTATTTTTTTATTCTTTATCAAAACATAACAAAAAGTTTATTAATCTAAATAAAATAAGTATATTGCATTTCATATTCATACACTATTTTTGTTTCTGTAATATTTTTTATATTCATATACTTTTTTTGTAATATACTTTTTATATTCTTACACTTTTTGTAATATTTTTTATATGGACTCACCTTTTCTATGATATAATTTTTTTATCACTTTTATATATCTTTAGAGGTTTTCAAGACATTGAGTTTGTTTATTTTGATCCTTGAAGTTACATTTGATAATATATCATGAGGTTACATTTTTTTTATGCGCGAGTTACATCTTAATGTACGAGAGTTACATCTTTTTCTGCGCGAGCTACATCTTTTTCTGCGCGAGTTACATTTTAAAATACGTGAGTTACATCTTAATGTATGCGAGTTTTACCACGGAATACCCCCTGCTATTGGTGTTATGTCATTTTTATAGCCCTAATATTAAAAATAAAACATATTCACTATTTAACAAAAGTAATTGAGCTATTAGGATCAATTTTTCATTGTCTACATTGAACTCGATGTTTATGATATACTTCCTCCGTTCTTAAATAAATGCAACGGTAAACATTTCACATTTGTCGAGACACAACTTTGACCATTAATATAAATGATTTTGTATTAGTAAAAAAATAAAAAATTAGATTATGAAAATTTACAATGAGACAAGTTTAACAATATTTTTTTCATAAAATAATATTATTACATTAATAAATAAAACGAAGTCAAACTAGAACATGTGAATAGTGTAAAAGTCAAAGTGTTGCATTTATTTAAGAACGGAGGTAGTATATATATATATAGATTCCGGATCAAATAAAAACCTTTCTTTCGATGAAAACTACAAACTAGTAACTTTTTACCAATTGTGATGCACTTATTAGGTTTCTATGTTGCACTTTTTCACAATGACATACAATTTTGAATTATTTACAAAAATGCCACCGTATTTTTGTATTTGCCATGATTCGGTCAAAGTTCAAAAAGTACAAGAGATAAGATTTAAAGTGAATCAAATTGAGCCAAAAGTGATGGTTTACAGTTTGCACAATAAGGGTGGTTTTTATTGGAACCGCACCCTATATATATATATATATATATATATATATATATATATATATATATATATATATATATTGTTCTCAAACACACACACAAAAATTGTTGAATTTTCCAACAAGTTACATTTTGTATACACCTAAGTTATATTTGTCATCAACGCGAGTTACATCTGTAATAACATGAGTTACATTAAAAAATCAACCCCTACTATTGAAACAAAAAATGATCTTTTTTAAAAAATTATTTTATATGGTCATGATATTAAAAACAAAACATATTCACGGTTTACCTTAAGCAATTGTGCAATTAAACTTTCTTTTTTCATTGTTTACATTGAAATCAATATTGTATTTCTAATACTATGTATTTGACAAGTTACATTTCGAATGCACTTGAGTTACATTGATCAATAACGTAAGTTACATATCTTTACACATGGGTTACATCGTTCATGCCACTAGAACAAAAAGAAAGAAAAAACAGTTACTGTACACGTGTGTACCGTTCATGAGTGTACTATTCATGTGATTATTTAAAAAAAAAAGATTGTGCAAATCAATGTCATTTTGGGAGTGGAGCACGGTGATCACTGTGGGATCATTCCACGGTATATGAACTGGTTAATTACATCCTTCCATATAATATATAATACGGAGTACATATTACGGTTATGGATGTTCGTCGATTCGGTTTTAGTTTTATCGATCGGTTTTATCACTTTTGGTTTTTTGTCGATCGATTTTGGTCGATTTCAGTTTTAAATCGTTCGGTTTAGCGACCTTTAGAAAAGGTGAAACCCATAATCGGACAAGAAAGCATGAGTTTTTTAAATTTATTTGTATCAATTTTGGTCGTTTTTAGCTTATTTTGATCGAGTTTTGTTAGCCGATTTTGGTTTGCTCAGTTTTCTAACCCAAAAGTATAAACAGTGATGGAGTAATAGGACTAGGCCCAGAGCCTAATCAGCCCAAGCCCCGAACTTTGACCCGTGGATCCAAGTCCACAACCTAGAGCCTGCCTGCCAACCCAGCGGGAAGCCTGCCAGTCCGACCGACCTCCCAGCCCGGAAGAGTAACGGTCAAGCAATTAATGCACTATTAATTATGTATTTAATTCTTTATTAATGTTGTAATTAGTTAGTCGTTATTATCGGTAGCGGTTACGATTTGTATACGCCTATAAAAGGCGGCTTGTAATTCATATTAGGGAGACAACTTCTATATGCTATTTCTGCCTAACTTTCCATATTCGTACTTTCCTAATTCCTGCTTGAGTGTCGTACGTAGCTTTCCTAAAAGCCTACGAGCGTCCTATTTTGGACCAACATTGGTGCTTTCATTGAGAGTCTCTATTGTCTCTCCCATCACTCTAGTAGGAAATTTCAAAAAAAATGGTGAAGATCGAAGGTTTCTAGCAGTTTTTCAGGTCTCTTACTCACAATCTTGAAAATCTAGCAAAACCTTTTCTTGAAATTCAGCAAAAAAGAAAGAAAAAAAAAACTGGATTTGTCAAGATCTACGCCGGGGATGTCGGAGCCGTGCGCCACTGCTCGCTGCCGCGGAGAAGCCGCTAGGCGCCGTGAGATGAAGCTTGTCTATGTTGCCCCGGAGGGTTCAAATCTGGGACTTTACTCAGCAGGAGCTGATGTCGTCATCCTGACCACCACCGCACCCTGACATGCCTACCACAGCCCAGGACCTCTCACCGATGTTGAAGGATCACCATCTTGGTCCCACCGTCGTCGTTCCAGATACGGCCGCTCTGGATCTCACCAAGACGCTGCTACAGCCCGTAGCCGTCGTCGTCAGAAAGGCTGAAGTTGCAGCCCCGTCAGCCGTCGAACGCATCCCAGCGCTGATGTTCAGGTCTTCAGGCGAGAGTGCGACTGGAGATGGAGCCGGGAGTGCAACAGGAGATGGCCGGCCAGGGTATCTTCACGGCTTGCGACCCGCAGACCAGGAAAATCCAAAGAATACCAGGGGATGACCGTTCAAGGTATCCGAAGGCCTTTCTAATGGCAGCGACGATAGACAACTTCCATTCCGCCTGTGCTGCGATTGTTCTCAGCCTCTGAGACGGCCAAAGGACCCCCTCTCCAGAAGTCTCTGCCAGCCAGAAGCTTGGCACAACCGCACAGGGTTAGGCGAACTGCTCAGTTTGCTAGGTTGATTTGTGGGCCTTGAGTGATTATGGGCCATGTCCATCTGAACTGATTTCTCTTTTGGATCGAGCTTCCAAACAAGAAAAGCTAAGTATACTCAATTTTACATCATTATTGATCAAAAAATTATAAAATGATTCAATAAAAAAACACAAATTGAATCATTTGAAAAGATATTTTAAGTGGTGTAATTGCTTTAACTCTTGTTGAGCGTGTGTAATTTTAACATTGAAAAATGGACTTATGAAATCCGATCACTCACGTACACCGGACGAGCACACACACTCGTACAATGGCCGAGCACACACACTCGCGCCACCGGGTCATGTCATATGGGTGTGGCGATTAATAAGCTCCAATATAAATGTTAATACCTCACACTCTTGACTTCTTACGGGTTCTTGTGTGCTCTTACCTCTTCCTAGTGCATCACACTCCGACCTCGGGGGACGAGTCATCCGTTCAAAAGTCTTTACTTGCGAGTTCGAACTACTAACCTCGGGCGGCGAGTTAAACTCTTGTTAGGGGCCTAGAGCCACGCTTTTCCGAGCAATTTTGTCACTTAATTGACGTTCACATTTCTCGAAGAGGTTGATATACTTTAGTTCTCTGGGGTTGGATTATCTGTTCGAGTGAGGAGTCCGCCTCACTTACTCGCGGATTCAATCTTTCTTTCGGAGACTGGGTTGAGGCCTAACTTGGGAACTTGATGTCACTCTTTTCAAGTAGTGAGTCCGACTCGCTTACATACTGAGTCGTGGTTTGACACCAGGCCGGATGCTCTATTCTACACTAGTTTCTTTTATGTGTAGGTACAACTGAATGAAGTGGGGGACTGAGGGTCTTACCGTCTTCAAGGAAGCAAATGACAAATCTGACGAGTCTGAGCTCAACGTGAAGAACAGTTCTAGCCATCCTATTCGCAGATGGCGACCATTACAATAAAGGCTGAGGATCTCACCTCTTGCTTCATCTTGGGGGCGTCAGATGTACTCTTTTTCCCTTCATTAGGATTTTTTTTCCCATTGGGTTTTTTCCTAATGAAGGTTTTTAATGAGGCATCTCCCCAACATGGACAAGGGCGGGGATCTTCTAGTCTCGGAGAAGAGCAACTGACTTGGACTACTCCCTCTTAGCCGAGTCTACTACTCGACTAAGGGAGTGGGGGACTCGTGATGGAGTAATAGGACTAGGCCCAGAGCCTAATCAGCCCAAGCCCCGAACTTGGACCCGTGGATCCAAGTCCACAACCTAGAGCCTGCCTGCCAACCCAGCGGGAAGCCTGCCAGTCCGACCGACCTCCCAGCCCGGAAGAGTAACGGTCAAGCAATTAATGCACTATTAATTATGTATTTAATTCTTTATTAATGTTGTAATTAGTTAGTCATTATTATCGGTAGCGGTTACGATTTGTATACGCCTATAAAAGGCGGCTTGTAATTCATATTAGGGAGACAACTTCTATATGCTATTTCTGCCTAACTTTCCATATTCGTACTTTCCTAATTCCTGCTTGAGTGTCGTACGTAGCTTTCCTAAAAGCCTACGAGCGTCCTATTTTGGACCAACAAACAGTGAACTGAATCACCGATGGATTAGTCCGTTTAAGTCATTTTTGGTTTTAATCAGTCGGTTTCAATTTTAGCCGGTTTCGGTTTTTCAGTTCTTTTATTCACCCCTATATAATACTACCATCGTCCCGGCTTAAGCGTTTCATTGAAAAATGATATGATTATTTAGATGTTAATTAATTAATGTATTTCAAGTATATTCTTAGAAATAATAGTGATTAGTATGTAACATAATGATGTTACTATTTATAGCTCTAATGTTCTGGATGTACTCCCTTTATCCTACAAAACCTTGCTAATTTTCTCAAATTATATATACAGTTGGTTGTACTAAGCACATGGTACAATCGTTTTTTTTTATATATTTGGAATCCAGATTATGCAAGAAGACATAGTCTTGCTAATTCAAATTGAAGCGTGACAGATAATCGTCTATTTCAGCCTTCATCTCCCTGTAATTAGTTTAAATGTGGAGGGAAAAAGTTAGGCGTTTAGTTTCTCTTATGTTTCTTGTTGTGCAACTGTTCCCTTGCTTCACAAACTATGTTCTTTTTTTCTTTATTATCAAACAACTCTGGATTTACTACTAAAATCTAACAACACAGTTATATGATTAAAACATCTCTCTTTCTCTATCACTAATAATATGATTATTTAAGGAGGTTAACCCAAAAATATTGAATGTCTATATCAGGTGTGAGAAAAGTTGACAAAGTGAATATTGATTCTTTTTTATGAGATACTTTATTACTTGTTAAACTAGTATAGTAGTATGCAATGTTAACCTATGTATGATTTGTTCTGCATAATAGCTTTTGTTTAGAATAGATTTTATTAATTTTTTCTACTTCAACACTAAACAAATTTAAAATTTTGGTAGGCATAAAAAGAACCAATTTAAAGATATGTATGATTTATTCCGCAAAATAACTCATGTAAGTATAACATAAGAAGAGATGAACATTCGAGTTGTAATTTTTGAACAGTTGGTAGGCATTCAGTATGAGCCAATAAAAAAATTATAGTTATACTGATGAAAGAGGAAGAGAGGTTATTGAAATCAAGTAGTCATCCGATTTAGTTTATGTGGAATTTACAAGAGTCAATTTTAGATATGAACTAAGAATTATAGATGTAAAAGAAAACGAAAATAAAAGAAGAGTAAGGGGAGATTGTATGGTGAAGTAGTAGAGACGCATATGAAGAGACCAAGGAGTAAAGGGTGATGAAAGAGTGTATAAATTAGGCTAACATTTGAAAAACATTACAAAAATATCTGGTTGTACGGTTCTCGTCATGCAATCGGTTGTATGGTTCACACACCCGTCAAATTTGCTTATTTAGTCATGCCAAAAAAGTTTTTGAAATCAATTTAGGGTTCGAAATATGTGGTTAAAGTTATTTCTCTCTCCTTTGCTTTAATTTCAATCACAAATTTTTTACATTATTATTTCACGTGCTAGTCAAACTCGACCAAGTTTTATTGGACGGAGAGAATATTATTTCTAATATTTGATGTTTATAAATCTTTTTACTCCAAGACATAGATGTTGTTGATGATTACCTTTTGATTTAAGAGTGCTAATTATAGTGTTGAGCGGTGGGATTTAGCCCCTTGATTTTTCACACCCACTACTCAAACATTCAGATAGGTATAGTCGAGAGACAAGGTATAGTCCAAATCACATCTTGTTACCAGTCAAATAAAACTTTCAACAAGCTCAAACTCCACAAGAAAATGGTGAACTATGTCTTGACATAGTTGAATTAGCTAGTGCATAATAGAAGCTCAAGGTAAAAAGTTGTCATACTTATAAACTACAACTGATGTAAATCATGTAATAGCAATGAATATTAAACATGGGTATGGTCAATTTTTTGCTTTTGGGGTTGAAAAACAAGCATGGTAAGTTAATTTTTCACTTATCTTTTTCTTCATATTTAATGTGTTTATATAAATCGGGATAAAAAGTCACATTATAATGCATCTCTGTCTAGTTTCGAGTTTACAAGTAAACGGTTCATCAAAAGTTTTTTTTATTTGATTTCACCTCTTGTAGGGTTAATTGTGCGAAGAAAATGACATTTTTGTCAAAAGATGAATTGCCATGGAAGTTTACAAGATAAATTATTCAATGACAGTTCAAGAGAAGAAGAAATAGAGCAAGGAAGCTCAAAAACCAAGAACATAGATCCAAGTAATTATCATAGAGTGTACATTCGTAGAGTGTACATGCTCCTCAGTGAACCCAGACATTCACTGTTTAGATGAAAATTTAGGGATTACTGTGTAATATTCCAAACTCTGTTTTATTATAAATATATAGTCAAGGCACCCAATAGGGCAGGCCATTCATTCCACAAATTATACTTTGCATATGGTATCACACGGCTAGGGTTTTCTCTTCCACATGCACGACACAAACCCTTCCCTCGTGAACTCCACGACGGCGCCCTCCCCCATGGTGCAGCCGCACCATCACGCCATCACAACAACTCAGGCGCCCTTCTCACAGGAGCAGTCGTTGTCCAGTACCTCCACCGGCGTCCAGAACGAACGCAGTTCCAGCAGCGTTGTTCCGTCCCAGGCGTTCGCGACGATCCCAGCTGCGCAGATTCAAGGGTCTCCGCTTGCAGCATCTCTCCGGCAACGCATCGCTGATGTACCTTCGCTCGAATCATACAGGTTGTTCAATATGCCGGAACTGTTCTCCTGGACCCCCACCGCTAGTCTGCCACCGCCTCCATTCATGAAAGCAGCACCGGATATCTGCAGTCCCCCTCTTTCATTATGTGGTCCGACGTTTTCCGGCCATCCGGGCGTCCATCCACAACAGACTGCCGCCACAGGTTTTTCTACCTCCACCTTTCCTCTATCTATTTTATCATCACAATTGGCGTTCTCCACGCCAAATGTGACCAATATTGTAACCACACGATTATCTGCTGTAGAAGATTATTTGCCGTGGCGTACCCAATTTGAATCTTTTCTCGTATCCCATAGTCTTCTTGGGGTCGTGGATGGTTCAATTCGGGTTCCGACACAAACTATGCTTGATGTAACACACAGTGACATACCTAATCCGGAATATTCACATTGGTTGAAAATAGATCAAACGGTTAGGTCATGGATTTTTGTTACGCTTGCTCGTGATGTGTTAATGGAGGTGTATCATTTAAAATTTTCTCATCTGATTTGGGAATCCCTTGAAACCCGTTTTATGTCTGCATGTTTTGCTCGGTCTATTGAGCTCAAACTCTCTTTGTCCCATATTAAAAAGAAAGATTCACAAACTATGGACCAATATTTGTTGGAAATCAAACTTATGGCCGATGCAGTTGCGGCAATTAACTCTCCCGTGAGTAACAGGGAATTAATTGAATATGATGTTCTAGGTTTGGGCCGTGATTATGAATCCCTTATCAACACTATCACTTACTTCCCTCGGAATGCTACTCTAGAATCTCCGCGTCATACTCTTTCAAGAACAGGAGCATAGGAATACTCTTCTCCAGGCCCAGGAGTTTGCAGCCGCATCCGCACAGCAAGGCCGAGGAGGAGCCCGTGGTGGTGGTGCTCCTCGCGGAAACGGGGGCCGTTGAAACCGAGGTGGTCGAGCTCGAGGTGGGCGCGGCCGTGGGGGACGTGGCAACTATCAACAGCACTACGGCGGGTATCCGCCACATGACATCTTTCACATACATCATGGTCCACGTCGTCCTCCCTACACTGGCGGCACAGGTTCAGTATTTCGTAATTTTAGTTCTGGTACGTTTTTTATTGATCACTTCCCTACTTGTATTACTCATAATGTTAGTGCAGGTTTTCCATCTGTAGATCATTCTCATCAGTCACCTGCTCCTCCAGTTGTATGTCAACTCTGTTTTTCTCCAGGTCACTCCGCCCTCGCTTGTTCTCGATTCACTGCCCAAAACACCTCTGCTTTGGCGGCTCTTCCCATGGGTGAGACACATGTTTCGGTCTGGTATCCAGATTCTGGGGCTTCCGCGCACATGACTCTTCATGAAGGTATTTTGTCCTCTAAAACCGCTTATACTGGCCCGAATCAAGTTTGTGTTGCTAATGGTACTAAATTACCCATTTCTCATATTGGTAGTGCTAAAATAATTACTCATGGCCGCCTGCTGCATCTTAATTCTGTTTTTCAAGTCTCACACATTAAATATAATTTGTTGTCCATACAAAAAATTGTGTGCGGATAATGCCTGTCAAGTAATTTTTGATAAAAATTCTTTTTCTGTTAAGGACAATCAAACGGGGGAGCTTCTTCTTCAGGCCTCCACTAAAGACCATGTCTATCCCTTCCATGCCTTCCAAGCCCGAGTAGTCCCTGGTCCAGTTTGGCACAAGCGTCTAGGGCATTGTGGTGATAGAGTTCTTTGTAGTCTTAGGCAACAAAAATTAATTACTAGTTCTTCATCTTTTTTACATGATTGTGTTTCGTGTAAGTTGGGAAAATCCCACAGACTTCCGTTTAGTGATGTTATTCATGATACTACTACTCCTCTGGAGATTGTTCACTCTGATGTTTGGCAATCGCCAGTTGTTTCTAATCTTGGTTTTAAATATTATGTGTCATTTATTGATGATTTTTCTAGATATACTTGGATGTATCCCATGCGTAGAAAGTCTAAAGTGTTCACTCATTTTGTTAATTTCCAAACTCTTGTTGAAAATCTTTTGAATGTAAAAATAAAAAAATTTCAAAGTGACGGTGGTGGCGAATTTGATAATTTTGTTTTTCAAAACCATTTTCTTAAATCTGGCATTTTATTTAGAAAGTATTATCCTCATACCCCTGCTCAAAATGGCGTGGTAGAGCGAAAACACAGACATCTTCTAGAACTGACTAGGACGTTATTAATTGACTCTTCTATTCCTAATCACTTCTGGGTTGATGCTCTTTATACTGCTACATTTATTATTAATCGTTTGCCTACGCCTCTTTTGCATGGACTGAAATCTTATCAAAAACTTTTTAATAAAATGCCTGATTATAAATTTTTGCGTGTGTTTGGTTGCTCGTGTTTTCCAAATTTTATTGCGGCCTCTAACAATAAACTCTCACCTCGCTCTATTCATTGTGTCTTTCTTGGATATGCTCCGGGTTACAAAGGGTACCGCTGTTTGTGTTCATCCACGGGACGTGTGTATGTTAGTCGAGATGTTGTTTTTCACGAAAATGATTTTCCATACATGTCTTTGGTTTCCACTTCACCTTCCCCGGCTACACACACAACTCCCTCGTGGTTCTCGTCGTCCGTTCACCCACGCCTTCCTCCACCTGACCTTCTCGCACCTGCTCTAAACCCCCTTCCCGTGCCCACACAGCACCAAACTCACCCATCTGCACCAGACTCACACCCCACTCCAGCTGATACTCCTCCCCGGCCTAATTTCCTTTCCAGCCCAAATACAATGCCGAACAGTCCTTCCTCTCCCCACTCCACCACTAACCCCACATCTCCAACTGCCCCGTCACCACCTATCCTCAGTTTCGACCCTCCTTCAGACCAATCCTCGCCTGACCAGACCCAGACTCCAATTGTTGCGGCTAATATCCATCCCATGCGCACCCACGCTGAGGATGGTATTTTTAAACCCAAAACAATTTTTACTCTAAGTGTGTTTTCTCCCCCGGATGATCCGACATGTTTTACACAGGCAAATAAAAGTTTAATTTGGCGGGCTTCCATGGCTGATGAATTCAATACTTTAATTGCTAATAAGACTTGGGATTTGGTACCTTGGGACCCTACTAAAAATGTGGTTGGTTGTAAGTGGATTTATAAGACAAATTAATTTTCTGATGGGTCTGTTGAGCGACATAAAGCTCGTATGGTTGCTCAGGGTTTTAAACAGCAGACTGGTATTGATTTTACTGAAACATTTAGTCCTGTTGTTAAACCTACCACGGTTCGTCTTATTTTGTCTGTCTTTGGGGTGGTCTGTTCGTCAATTGGATGTGAAAAATGCCTTTTTGCATGGTTTCTTAACTGAGGAAGTTTATATGCGTCAGCCTCATGGTTTTGTCCATCCGTCTTTCCCTACTCATGTGTGTCGTCTTCGTAAGGCACTTTACAGACTTAAACAAGCTCCTCGAGCTTGGTTTCATCGTTTCAGTGGTTTTTTGTTGAGTCGTGGCTTCTCACAAAGCCGGTCTGATTCGTCTATGTTTGTATATCGGTCTCAGTTGCAGGTGGTCTATATTCTTCTCTATGTCGATGACATTCTCATTACAAGTTCTTCTAAGTCCTTTGTAACTTCAGTTATACACAAATGATCTCTTCAGTTTTCTATGAAGGATTTGGGGGATATTCATTACTTCTTGGGCATTCAAGCTCGACGTACTTCTACGGGCTTATTTCTGTCACAGGCTAAGTACATCTCTGATTTATTGCGTCATTTTCACCTTCATACTGTTAAGCCTGTTCGCACCCGCCTTCCTTCCCGTACTACACTCTCTCTCACAGATAGGGAACTTTTATCTGACGCTACTGAGTATCGCAGTATGGTAGGTGCTCTTCAGTATTTAACTATTAATAGACCTGATATTACTTATGTTGTACACCTTGTGTCTCAGTTTATGCACGCTCCACGCACTACTCATCTTTTGGCTGTTAAGACGACTTACAGGTACTTACAGGGTACAAGTACGCACAGTTTGTGGCTGCAGGCTAATAAAAATATTTCGGTTATTATGGCATATTCTGACGCAGATTGGGCGGGATGTCCGGATAGCTCTCGCTCCACCACTGGTTATGCCGTGTTCCTGGGCTCTAATTTAATATCATGGCGCTCCAAGAAGCAACCAACGGTCTTAAAATCCTCTACTGAGGCCGAATACAGGGCCATAGCTTATACTGTTCAGGACACTCTTTTTATTCGCTCTCTTCTAGCCGGTATGGGTATTTTTATTTCAGCTCCCGTACAGCTTCTTTGTGAAGATGTCTCCGCTTCATATTTGGCAGTCAACCCCATTCAACATGATAGGAGCAAGCATATTAAAATTGATTATCATTTTGTTCGTGAACGTGTCGCACATGGTGATCTTGTTGTGAAGCACATTCCCACACAATTGCAGTTGACGGATATTTTTACAAAGAATTTATCTAGTCAACGTTTTGAATTTTTACGTTCCAATTTGCACGTTGTTTCCCCTGCAAAAATTGAGGAGTTGTAATAGTGTAATATTTAGGGATTACTATGTAATATTCCAAACTCCGTTTTATTATAAATATATAGTCAAGACATCCAATAAGGTAGGTCATTCATTCCACAAATTATACTTTGCATAATAGATGCCTTTAGCATGATGTGATTTACGAGCCATCGTTAACTATTAAAACTAATTGTACTCATAAGCCCAATCAATTTTTGTATCCAGGCTTTTGCTACGTCGGGTCTTTTCGCTCTTCTACTAATAAAAGCACAGAACGGCTTCTAGCGACAAAGTCACCGCTAGAAACAATAAAACCCTAACATAACGCAGGGAGTAGTCCACCACTTCTTTCTCTTTCTTTTATGATATTGGGAACAATTTGGAAACTTATTTTAAACGGATACATTTCAAATTGCAAATAAAATAAACTTTGTGTTCGAAATTAGTTGTGATTTAAGTAGTTGATGAAGAAAAAGTCAAAATTACTTTATATTCAAACCGCACATGTGATTTTGATTTGAAAAAATTGGAGTAAACCGGACCATGCCCCCAAATGGATCATGAATGGTTGGACAATTATGCAAACTGAAAAGACAATTTAAATTAACCACAGGCAACTGGGCAAAAAAATCATTTTCTTGTCAAAAGCTAACAATGGCATTACCGTAATATCATCTTCAATCATGCCCACATTCAAGACCTGCAAACATGCGAAAATAAAACTTTAAAAAAAAAAAATTGAAGAGCCTAAATGTGAACTCAGTTCGGGTCAATTCAAAAAAAGAAAACTCAGTTCGGGTCCACTACCAGGCGACGACAGCCTATTTTCACTCACCCGCAATCAACGGCTCCCGCCAAGAAAATTATAAAAATAAAAAGGTAGTAGACATTCGGGCCAGCCAAGTTCGGGTCAGGGTTTTGCATAGTTTTTAATTCATGTGCTTGGGTTGCATACTCGCATTAAGATTTAAAACCATAAACAATATAGTTGGTCTAAAAATCGGCCTAGTTGGACCGATATATCAGCCTAGTCTGGATAGTCAGGCCTAACTATAAAGACGTAGTCGGCATAGTCGATCAAAAAATCGATCTAGTCGACCGCCAAGGCATTAGGCACCCCTCAATCACCCGACTAGTGTCTAGTGGGTTTTAGAACAATGAATAATACTAACCACAAATTTGTAATTAAAAATTTCCAAAAATATTACTCCATATAAAATATGAGTAATGCATAAAAATGTGATTTAATAATTTTTAATGACTATAATTATGTTCAAATATTACATCTCAATGACTATAAGTATGCTCATAATCATTTTAGTCATATTTTGTCCTTAATATTTTTTTTTTAATTTAGGAAAAACCTCATTTGTAAATGCAAAAAATGGCAAAACTAAATGACACTCGGGTGCGAACAATTAACAAATTATAGTAAAAGGGGACACTGTTCATTATCATCCAAGGCAGAACATTATAAGGAGATGATATGACGTACTATTCTCTGTTCTTTAATTCTTTCAACAGTTTGACTTTTCTTTCAACAGTTTGACTTTCACGTTTGTCAACGCACAACTTTGACTGTAATTATATTTAATTATGTATTAGTAAACATTATAAAATTTGATATTTTGGAAATTCACAGTGATAGAGATTTAATAACATTTTATACGTAATAATTTGATTATGTATATTAGTAGAAAATCATGGTCAAAGTAAGATATGTGAATAGTGCAAAAATCACAATGTTGCAAAAATTAAAGAACTGAGGGAGTATTATGTATATGCGTATTTAACTAAACAACAATATAAAGGATAACAAGGAGTATAAAAATACAAGGACCATAGTCGAACTTAAAAATATTTGACGATTTAATCACCATTCTTAACAGAGAAGGTTTACATGAAAAAACAAAAATAACGAAGTGTTGATGTAAAGAATTACTAGTAGTAAACTTAACTATCTAACAAAGTAGTCACTATTCTTAGCAGAGAAGGTTTACCTGAAAAAACTACCGAGTACTATAGTATACGGAGTATAAGTTTACACTTACCGATTAAAGCTCCACCACACAAAGGGAGTGTTTGGTAAAAGGCGTTTCCGCCGAAATATTGCGGTTTGACCATTGTTAGCGTTTTTTATAAGTGAAAAAAGCTATTTGGTGAATAGTTGTTCGGCATTAGCATTTTGGAAGAAAACGTTGAAATGAAAACGCTGCTAATAGGAGAGCTTTGTATTAGCAGTTTGAAAAATAACGTTTTCTACTAATTTTATGGCCAAACAGCTAAACATCTTCTGACAACCTGTCAATTTATTCCGCTAGTCAAATCCGATGACCGAATCCGCTATTGACAATCCGCTAACATAAATCGCTATCTGCTAACCACTGAATGCCAAACACGCCCAAAATGCTCTTTTAATAACATGTATTTTCAATTTTATCAATGATCAACTTTTTATGAAATTTTTAATTTTGAAGAATTACATTTGTATACAAAATTAGTACAAAATTCCCCTAGTTGCCTGTGTACACATGCAATTTGTTTCGAAAGGGCAGAATTTTATGTCAATATACATGTGTACATATAATTTGTGTACAACAATCATAACCCTTTAATTTTTTATTTCACGGGTTGAATCGTGTAATTTCAATAAAAGTTTATGCAGAGACGGAGCCAATTTACTGAGCCGAAACAAAGAGTATTTTTAGTAATAAAAATTACACGGATTTGTCATCTTAAAAATCAAAGCATTTTAAATTTGTGGTGGGCCAGGACCTAGATTGGCCCTCCACAAGATCCGCCCCTGAATGGAGGGGTAGATCTATAGAGGGGCAACCTAGTTTTTGGCTCACCCCAAATTTAAAAAATGTCTTAATTTTTTTTGGGTGACTCCTCTTGTTCTATTTGTCTTAATTCCCCCCTCCAAATTATTCTATGTATCAACGGAGTCCGACTCCGTCCCTTAATTTAAATAAGTAAAATTGAAGTTACTCTTTTGTTCTAATTGCCTAAAACTACTAGAGATATCCTTCTAGCTATTTTTTCGTATACTGTAATATTTTCTTAATTTTAATAATAAAATATACTGACGTAATAATGTTTACATAATGTAGCGAATTCAAGAAATTCAATAGGATTTTCATCAACTTTAGAAAATTCAACCAATTTCAATTACCAAACGTGCTAAAAAATATTTACTTCTGTATCCGCAAAATAATTGAATTGCTTAATAAGTGGACTTGAAGAGGAAGTAGTTGTAACTTGTAAACTCGTACCATAGTTTTCTTTTTCTAATCGGCAGTAAAAAGAACCACTTTTCCAAATTTACTTGTCAGGTTAATAATCTCAACAATAAAAAGATGATACCCTACTAAACTTTTCTGGAGCTTTTGAAAAAGGAAACAAATTACTACTCCCTCCCTTAATTAACTTTATATTCAATATTTCACGATCTCTAACGTTGATGTTTGACCATTGATATGTAAAAAAATACATTTATAAAACTTACAATAAACCAACATTTCAATAATATATAGGAAAATGAAGAAATCAAAATTATTTTGATATTATAAAATAATACGGTTTTTGTGTAATTAACGGTCGAAGTTTACAAAGTTTGGCTTAAAAAGTCAAAGTGTCAAGTTTAATAAGGACCGAAGGAAGTAACTTAAGATAATCAATGTACCTAAAGAATCGAAAATTATGGAATTGTAGCAAATTACAAGAAACAATATCAATGATATCGACCCCAAAATTTGCTGCACCGACGCAAAACTTAGATCTGAGATAGGAGAAAAAACATGTGAAATTGTTGGAGATAGTCATCAGCCTTAGTTGTCCTGGGGCACATTCAGGTACTGGTAATAATAATAATAATAAATTATTAATAATAAATACAGAAAGGCAGGCACATGAATTGAATATCGAACCAATAAATGCCACAACTTAAATAATAAATAAATAAATCCATGGAAGGAAGAAACTTCACAAATAATAATTTGCGTTGAAAAAGTTAATAAAACATTTGAATTAATTAGTGTGGTTACATACTTACATGTGCCGATTTTAGACCACAACAGTCTCAGGGGTCTCTTTCTTCGGCACAGTAATTTTCTTAAAAGGGCCGACATCCCTTATAGGCCACGACTCACGCCTCTCTTTATTAGATCCTCACTTGCATTTAAAAGATGGCTAATGTGAATATGGAATGAGTTTTAACTTTTAAAGAAGTTTTTTTCTGTTAGATGTCTTTTTTAGTTTTTTTATCATCAAAATTGAAAATTATACTCTTTCTGGTCCTAAATAAAGTTCACACTTTCTTTTTTGAGTCGATTCAAAATAAAATTCACATTTCTTCTCCATTCCTTATTTAGCAAATTATCTACATCAAAACAGTGCAAAACAATGCAAACGGTGTCAAACAGTGTCACAACAGTGTACTCTACAGTAAAGTCAAATTTATTTCCTTAATTTGTGTGAACTCAAACACTGAACTTTATTTAGGATCGGAGGGAGTATTAAATCAGCAAATTGTTTGTCAACTGGCTTATAATACAGTGAAGAATATCATCATAATTAATCCTTTTATCTGATAGAACAACATGTGCCCTTGTCAAAACATGAGACGCACGATAGAAGTAAACATTGATTTTTTATCCCTCATACCCGTGATAAAATTCATTAATACAATTAACCGCCTCATAATTTCCATGCATAACCTTGTCAGTAGAGATGGACTCCGGCCGGGTGGCCCGACCCGGAACCGGTCCGGGACCGGTACTGTTCCGGCCCGGCCCGACCCGGTGGCCCGGTCAGTGACCGGTCCGGGTAGGCCCGGATCGTGGGTTTTCCGGTCCGGGCTCGGGTCACCCAAAACAAGGCCCGACCCGGCCGGGCCCGGTTCGGGCCAAAACATATTTTTTTTCATTTTTTTTTAAATTTTCGGGTTGGGCTAGGCATTTTGGGCCATTTGTGGTGGTTTGGGGGTTGGGAGTGGGAGGGGGGTTAATTAGGAAGAGGAAAACAAAAAAAATGATAATGGACCCGGCCCGGACCTGGATCGGACCCGGTGGTTACCCGGGCCGGTCCCGGGTCCACCATTTCTGAACCGTCGGCCCGCCCGGGCCTAGGCCCGGCCCGGACCCGAGTCCACCCTTACTTGTCGGTCTGTTGGTGACGGACAGTCCGGGGCTAGAGGCGGTGGCAATCGGTGGTGGTCGATTTTGGCATTGTAAATTATGTGATACTACATGATATTAACTCTTATTCTGAAAAAGTGATACTCTTATTTGAGAAAAATTATTTTGTTTTTACCTACAAATTCTTTAATTCTTAGACTAGATACATGCAAAACCTTCCATTCTATGTAGGCTTGATCGATACTTTGAACCGGCCCTGGATAAGTCAACTTCATTGGCATGATTAACAAACAATCTTGTGCAAATAGATTTGTGTGCAAACAATGGGAAAAAGACACTTCGGAAGTGTACGAGTTCCACAAGTAATATTAACTACCTCTTAAAATATACCCTTATATTTTAATAAATATTGTTCCAAACAGTTCGTATACCGTGGAAGCAGCCCACGGTGAGCATGCTGCTCCCACAGAAAAAAAAGCGTGTTACTGTTCACGCGCGTGAACAGTAATTTCATTTTTGTCTTTTCATTGTCCCAGTAGCGGAATAGGTGTAACTCGCGTGTAACAAAATGTAACTCACGCTAATAAGAAATGTAATAACAAGCAAGTTGAAATGTAACTTTACTAATACGAATTATAAGAAATAAAACATTGATTTTAATGATTAAAAGGAGTCTAATTGCTCAATTACTTTACTTAAATAGTTTATATATTTTGTTTTCAATATTAAGGACATAATTTTTTTTTTACCTTTTTTTTGCCAAATTAAAAATCATTTTTTTGGCCAAAAACTCATTTTGTTTTTGCAAAAAATGTAATTTTTTTATTCAATAGTAGGGGTTAACATAAATGTTGAATATTTTTTTTTTAATATTAAGTCTATAAAAATGTTTTTAAAAATATATTTTGTGCCAAAGACATTTTTTTTGGAAAACAGATTTTTTTGCATAACAATGATTCTTTTGTTGCAATAGTAGGCTTTATGTTGTGATGTAATTCATATTACAGAAAATGTAACCCGCGTTGAATGAAAATCTAACTTTAGTGTATGCAAAATGTAACTTGTTGAGGCAAACTCAAATGTAACTCACGTATGGAAAGATGTAACTCACGCACAAGAAGATGTAAATCGTGCATAAGAAGATGTAACTCCATATAATATCAAATGTAATTATAGAAATAGTCTATAAACATAACTCACACATACGAAAAATGCATTATTCTCATGTTTTTTTCAAATTTAATTCGAAATAAACAACCTTAATGACTATAAAACACAAAAAACATATAAAAGAGATAAGAAATATATTATAGAAAAAAGTATATGAATATAAAAAATATTTTACAAAAAAGTGTATGAATATGAAATACAATATACTTGTGTTACGTTTTTTATTTATTTTGAGTTTAGGAATATTTTATTTTTTTTATAATAAATATAAAAAAAAGTATACAAAGTAAAAATTAGTGTATGAATATGAAATACAATATACTTATTTTATGTGGATTAATAAAATTTTGTATTAAATTGGTGAAGAAAAAAATTAATTCAGTTATAATTGAATTAGTTCAAAATAAAGATAAGTAAAAAATCACAAATAATTAGATATAACTCACACATAATTACATGTAACTCGCGAGTAAAAGTATGTAACTCGTGTATAAGAAGATGTAACTCACACATAACAAGATGTAACTCACGCATAATAACTTGTAACTGGAGTATAAGATGATGTAACTTCATATATTATCAAATGTAACTCCAAGTTAGAAGCAAAATAAACAAACTCAGTATCTTAAAAACCTCTAAAAACATATAAAAGTGATAAAAAAATATATTATAGAAAAAGTGTATGCATATAAAAAATATATTACAAAAAATTGTATGAATGTAAAAAAGATATTACAAAAAACAGTGTATGAATATGAAATGTGATGTACTTATTTTATTTAAATTATTAAACTTTTTGTTATGTATTGATAAAGAATTAAAAAATAGATTCAATTATAATTTAAATTGAAGATAAGGAAAGTAAAACTACAATTAAATTTTTAATATTTTAATTTGATGGAAATGGAGAAGAATTAAAGAAAAGAAAAATAAGGAAAAAATAACAAAAGAAAAAGGAATGAAGAAATTCCAGGAAAGATTAAAAAGGAACGTAACTTGTAAAAGTGGGATCGGCACACCATGCGGAAGGTGGGCCGATCCCACGGTATAATTTGTGTGTTCCAAAAGGTGGAATCTCCCACCCCAGGAGCCCCCACCCCGACTCGACAGGATGGTGGGGAGGTTAGTCACAGTGACTCAGTCAGCAGAATGGCAGTAGGCCCATACACCCGTGCGCACCAGAGACCCAGCCTTATTTCAGGTTCTGTGACCTCCACCCGGTCGTTGCGGGGATTCGAACCTTGGTCCATTGTTTCAAATCTCCCACCATATTTATATTTTAATAAATATGAAAAACAAAATAGCATTAAAGAGCAAAGATATGCCTAAAGAATAAGGCTATGTATGTTTTAATCTCAGAATTGTACTACGTACATATTTAGTCATCTTAAATAAAATAATACGGAGTACTACGTAAAACAATAATAACTTACCAAAAAAGAGTGAACAAGTTATTATATCTCTGGAAGAAGACAATGGTGCACGCGATTATTGTTCATAGTAATTACTTTACATAATGCTACCTCTATCCCATATTTAATGCCTTCTTTTAGTTTGACATTAGTTTGACACAATTATTAATAAAAGCTTATTGAAAAATAAAAACTATGGTTGAAATTTGATTATAGTAAACTAAAATGATAAATCACATATTATTTGCCAAACAAAACATCTATTTTGGGATAACTCAAAAAGAAAGTAAGACAACTAAAATGAGGCTGAAAAATAATTTATACGCTACACATAACTCTCCCAAGTCTAAGATGAAGACAGTTAGTTCTGAAATACATGCGTAACAATATTAAATTAATTGAAATATCTTGCATACAATCGGCACAGACAAGGTACAAATGTACAAATTTGCACGTCAATAAGACAGAGTTTGTCATACTAAAATATTGTTATTGTTGTTCACCGCTCGATCATGCTTGAAGTTTTTATTCATCGTTAAAGTCGTCATATTTTTTTTCATCGTGCGAAAAAAACTTATTGATCAACTAAGACAAAGAGAAAGCAATAATGAAGAAATGCATTCAACTCTAACTATTATCATGTAACCGACATCTAGCTAATATAGATACAATCTTATGATAGTATTACTATACTCCTATTAGCCTAACCTTTCATCGCGATACAGCGATACTTAGAATCTTAATATGTTATCTGAATCAATACTCTATGTGATTTAATTGTTGGTTTCACATTCATGATTTATGATAGCTCATTCAGAATTTGTTTAATGCATTTATCAAATTCATGGTGTCTAACTTGAATCACTTGATTTAGGAAGAAGGAACACGTTCAATATTTGTGTTACACCGATTTGACGTAAAGAACATGTTAGAACGGAACTTCATGTCTAGTGAGTAGGAACAATTCATTTGAATCAAATATCTACTGCCCCAACATGTGGAGAAGTAGGCAGCGGCAGCCACCGCAGTAGACACACCACCGCCACCACCATAACTATGTAAAGAACAACTTGTGTTTGGCTAAGTTGGTTGAAGCAAATCTTGATGGTGAACTTGGGTCGAGTCCATCTCTAAATTACAGATTTTTCTATATGTTACTCTCTGCTTCTCTTCATGTAACTTACGCCTCAATGGCTTTTCACCATAGTCCACCGTATCTTTATTCATTGTGGCCTCACACTACAGGTAATAAAAAAACTTCGTTTTTACGTCATTATGAGCTAGTAGGTCACCTTTTCGCACGTGTGCAAGGCTTATTGCTGTTGCATTGTGCCTAGACCCATTTAGGCGACACCTTTTCTTGCATCATAGAAAAAAAAGATGACACACCATCCTTGAGAGCTCCCCAACACTGACCGAACAGTTATCTAGAAGAATGTAAGTTGAGCTTTGATCACATTCTATGAAAAGGAGTGAGATTCCATCCCAAATCATTGTTTTGAGTCGAACCCGATACCTCTCCCTTGTGACACCCTCTCTAGCAGGTGAGCTACGCCCCCAGACCCCAGTGAGCTACTTTCCCTTCTTGCATTATAGAACACTGCTTGATAGGTACTTTCCCTTCAAAATCACTTGGCAATATTGTTATGCATTATGAATCCACACCCCATACTTGCTTGGAAATTGGACTTTGTGTTTCATGGTTTAAATCATTTCAATTTGCACTAAACGTACCAAAAGTGGAGTATCTCTCTAGATTTTGTACTATATTGGATTATTATTTGAATCAGCATCCCTATATTTGCTTGGAAATTGGACTTTGTGTTTCATGGTTTAAATCATTTCAATTTGCACCTAGACGTAGGCATGGACTGAGCCAGGGAAGGGTCAGGCTCCGGATCGGTTCAAGCCGAGCTTTTTTTTTCCAGAATGTTGGGCCCAAAACCGGTCCGGGTTGATACCGGGTCCAGGCCAAACCGGACTGGTCCAATGTATAATTTTTTTTTGCTTTCTAATTAACCCCTGACCCCCCCCCCACCCTCACCCCCAAACGCCCCCAAAACACCCCGCCTACCCAAAGAAAAGAAGAAAAATTGAAAAAACAAAAAAGGAACCGGGTCGGTTGCCCGGTTCATCAAAATCTAGGCTCGAGTCCAGCCCGCCAGACCCACCCAAACCGGGCTAAAGCTCGGAACCAGTCATCCAGGCCCGATCCGGTCCAAGCCCGCACAGTAGCGGGCCGGTCTAGTTCCCGTGCCGGTTCGAACCGGTTGGGTCCATCCCTACCTTAACGTACCAAAAGTGGAGTATTTCTCTAGATTTTGTACTCCATTGGATTATTATTTGAATCTGCATCCCTGTATTTGCTTGGGAATTGGACTGTGTTTCATGGTTTAAATCATTTCAATTTGCACCTAAACGTACCAAGTGTAGTATTTCTCTTAGACTTTGTACCCCATCGGATTATTATTTGAATTTGCATCCCTGTTATTGGACTTTGAGGTGTAAGGATGTTTTTACTTGAACTGTAATTTGCTGGTCTGGTCTGGTTTCTTTGTATTTTTATAACTATCCAAGTCTGGTCTGGTCTGCTCTGGGACAAATTAAAGTCCAAGTAAACACATCCTAACTCAAAAGATTTTAAAATGGGGTGCAATGTTCAGTTTAAAAGTAAACATGGGTGCAAACTCAAAATTTCTTAAATAATAACTTTTCAGAGTTAGAGAAACTAAAAATTGCAAACGACAACAATATCCTTGGAATGCATATAATTGGACTTCGATTAAACTCAGATGTTCATACTCGACAAAACTTTCAAACATCGTGAAAAAGTCGCCTTATATGATCCACGGTTGCAGGAGTAAGTGTAACAGGACAACGCTTGTACTGCATATAAAAGTATAGAACCAAGTTATTTATACATATTTAAACCCCTGCTTTGGAGTAGCTTAGATACGTAGTATTCGTCAAGAAAAGAATGCAATAATAGAGTTTTACCTGAGAGACATATTTAAATATGCAGGTATAACAAAAGACAAATCCAGAAACTGACACTACAGAGGGGTTAACACGTTTTTGTGAACACAGAGGGCAGAGTGACTTGTCTGGAGGCAAAGGAATACCATCTCTAGCGACCTGTTTAGAGATAAGACCAACTCATAGATAAATAAACAGAGAAAGAATAACTAGTTTCAATTATCTTATCACTTGCTCACCTTTGGGGCTGGTGGTGGTGGAGGAGGAGGATAAATGGTCGGGGCTGACATTCGCTCTTCAGCTGATTGATACCACCACTCCATCATCTGAGCATTATATGCAAAAAAGGCAAAGAGAATATTGGATATGAAAAAAGATATAAAGAATACACCATATAATTTGAAATTTTTATAAGAGTTGACTAAACTTACTTTAAAGAAAAATACTGCAGCAATTAGGCCAGTTTGAGCATAGTCAAGAGCAGCATATGCAAAACCAAGTAACCCACCTTGTATTTTCTGAAATGTTGCTTTAGAGGATTAAGATTCATAACTGACATGATAATTTTAAGAGGATAGAATCAAATACCAGATAACACACAAGGATATAGAAAGGGAAAATTGTTGTATGTAGCCCATGTTTGACCTCATTATTTGACTTTGCACCATCATCTTTTGTTTTCTTTGAACATGGGTGACGCACCTTAGTGCACTCCAGAATAGTTCATCTCTATTAGACTTTTACACCGCAATTGCACCACATGTTTTACTTTAATATTTTATTTGACTTTGCACCCAGCTTTGAGGTGCTTTGGGTTTATGTTCTTAGAAAATATAATAAGGGGTGTATGTCAAATAGGGTAAAACAGGCAAGGAAGCTGCGGTACAAAAATATCTCTTTCAACTTATACGCTAAGAATGATAATATTATACGGAGTAATAATCATCATCGACACCTTAATCCCAATTAATCAGGTTAGAGGCATGAAATTTGGTGTCAATAAATATAAGACCGTCCGCCAATAATGGTCCATGAGTAGATATTACCTCCTATAACAAGTGAATTTTAAATAGAATTAAGCGTAAAAACTAAAAGTTGAGATTATTTATAGGGATTACTTGATATATCTTTTCTAATGCACTTTAGAATTTATTTATAGCCGGTCACATCGGACCATTATTGGCGGAAGGTACCTAAAGTTGGGATATTCTGAAATAATCGATAGTTGGGATTATTATGAGCGGACCGTCAATAGTTGGGATTATTACTATCGATTTTTCCTAAATATAATTAACACTATAGGTTCGTGCCAAAAATACAGTGCAAGTTAGAAAAGGCTGTCTCCTTCCTGAGCAACCTTAGCAGAGTAACATCCTCAACATCCGGTAGTAAAAACAGAGAACTTAATATGCAGTATTGAAAACAAAGAAGACTTAATGCATACCTTTAGCCAAGGGGGGCCACGGAGCCTCTCGCGTTCATGCTTTCTTATCTTGGAAATTCTAGAAGAAGTATCAATCTAACTTGACAATGGAAAACAACAAAATCTTAAAACTTGAAGGCGATATAGTGATATACACGAAAAGGTAAACTTGTGTATTTCTTATAATTTTCTTATTTCCATCTCCCCCCTCCCCTCTTTAATTAATCCAAACAATAGAAGATTAAAACTCACCACCTCCCATCCTCCACTAAAAAGACAAAATTTTAGATAAACTAAGAGGCAGATGATGGTGTTAAAAATAATAATTTTGGCATATTGCAAATGCAGATTCTGATAAAAGCTAAAGACGATTATTACATAGAATATATGAGGTCCTAATAAGTTGCTTGCGGTAGCGTACCAATTCCTGTCCTGTTGCTCGGCAAACTTGAATGCCTAATGCATGCAATCCTATAGAGTAGAACCCAGTAGCATCCAGTAGAAATAATAGCTGGTAAGCAAATGAAAGCCCTAAAAAAGAGTAGTTAGTTAACAGGCTTAATTTCACCATAACCAAATGTGAAATAAAAATGTACACTGAATCTTAAACTTTCACTACTTTGGTGCCCCAACATAAAGTTTTATGTAAGGTACAACTGCCATAAATCAGACTTATTTTTTTAAACTTGATATGAATGGGGATATTTTTTCGCAACTTGTTGATGAATTTGCACTCTTTTTTCTCGGAATAAAAAATGTTCAGAACAAGATTCTTTCTTTTTTTTTGATGCAGAGAGCACAAGTCATATCAACCACATCGAGCTTCCTAGGCCGACCTTCATTTCCTGCATGTATCCATGGGTAGCAAATAGCAATGCACTTCCGAATTCTCTTTTTCAAGCGTTCTCTTGGTGATGTTGCTTCAGTATCAGACCTATTTGTTGTAGAAACAAAAGAAGATGCAAGTGTATCAAGATTGTTCGTGTTGGTAAACCTGTCATCACCTTCACCCCATAAACTAGCTTGAAGTGCAACCTCCCTTTCTTTGTTGTATACTGCATGAAGCTTTGACCTAAGATATGGCAATATCACCTAAACAAAGGCAATAGTTCATATCACTGCTAGTGGAACTTGTGATAAATAGTTCATATGGCAATGTCACTGTTTGGTCTACCTTTTTCTGCTTAGTTTATAACTCTGATTCGAGTGAATATATAAAATGAATAAATTTGTTTACAACTAACAAGGAATGCAACGGAAAGAATCTTTTGGTGCTTCTCCAATCCAGAGTGATGACTTCCATCACTTGACTCCAAACGTTTCTTATCATTAGTAATTTGTATGTTAACACCTCTCCTCCTTAGCCCATACAACGACTCAGCAAATGATGCATCTGGTAGGATCCAAAACTAAGACAAAATCAGCTATAATAAACACACAGTTCCACTACTCAGCAACAAATTGATCATTACATCCGAAATCAGCAGACGAGTAACATTGTAACAAATAAGCATAAATAAAACGATAATATGCATTTACCTGTGGTTCGCAAACTGTGAGTTTCAAGGACAAGCATGAGAAAAGCAAAGAGTTCATCTTCAAAGTCAAGGACTTTGTGGAGGAAAGGTCTTCTCAGAGCCAAAACCTGTAGGTAATAAACACACTAAAATGGAAGACTGTAAATTTAAAACCCTGATTTAGGCAGTGAAGAACAATAAGCATACGCCGAAAGAGTAAGAAAGAGCGGCTCGCAAGCTGGAAGGGAGTTGCTGAGCAGCGGCCATCTCGAAGAAGGTGGGACGAGTCCCCTGCCCGCCCACCTGAAACAGCATCTTTCTTTACCCTCAGTTAAGAAATTGTTGAAAGTTCCGACTTCCGATCAGGTGGTTGAATTCGCTCTATGCCAGTAGCACAGCGTCTCTCCCAATTCGAATTCCTAGACCATATGGACGATAGTTATCGGTCATTACGGAGTTTTTTAAGCTAAAATAGTTCTGCTCCAATTAATTCTAATGATCTTGATAAAAATAGGTGTTTTTTCTATAAATATTACTAATAAAAAAATTAAAAAGACACAAATCTTAACTGTTAGTGAATACTGCGTATAATTATATTCAAAACTTACATCGTAGTGACTTAAATGTAATTACTATGATGCAAATTTGAATACAATTATAATTAGTAATAATCAGGGCCAGTCCCGAGAAAACGGAGACCCTATGCAACAATAAAATTTGGGTCTTTTTTCAAGTTGCAACACAAGCAAATTGTCTTAAAATACAGGTTACTAATAAACGAAATGATTAAAATGAAAAAAGTCATTATTAATTTACAGTTTATATGGAAACATTATTAACAATTATTGAAATTCTCCTCTAATCATGTACATGTTTATAAATTTTAAATTAATATTCAGTTTAAAATTAGGGTGAAAACATGAATGACTATACTAGTGTATAATTATAATTTAGGGGAAAATAATTAAAATACCTCAAACTTTGACGGGGTGTGAGATAAACACCCCAAACTTGCATATGTAATTTAAATACCCCAAACTTTACAAAAAAAATATTTTAGCACCATGGTCATGTATTATTTCTTTCAAAAATATTAACTTTTGGTGTTTATTTCATAATTTGATAATTTTTAGCATTCATAAAAATACAATTAACATTCTAAGCTTCCATTGTAAAATAAATAGTATTACCCACCACTATATATAATTCTAATGTTTTCAATTTGCTATTTTAAATTATGCAATTAACACCATAAATTTACATTTTTGAAAGAAATAATACATAACCATGGTGTTAAAATAACTTTTTATATAAAGTTTGGGGTATTTAACTTACATATGAAAGTTCGGGGCGTTTATCTCACACCCCTTCAAAGTTTGGGGTATTTTAATTATTTTCCCCTATAATTTATCAACCTCAAGTTACCTAATACTCCCTCCGTCCCTAAATAAAAGCATATGTTTCCTTTTCGGGCCGTCCCTAAATAAAAGTTCCCTTTCCTTTTTTGGCAAACAAAACAGTGCAAAACAGTGCAAAACAGTGCCAAACAGTGCCAAACAGTGTCCAAACAGTGTCCAAACAGTACCAATCAAACCCACTTTCTTAAGATGTGTGTAAAATGAATGGATACTTTTATATAGGGACGGAGGGAGTAATATATTTATACCACTTTCTTAAATTTTAATTGCTAAACACATTTACAAAATTAGACATTGTATTATCAATTCAAATAATGATTTACTTTAACTGCAAAAAATCAACAAATAACGACAATACAACAATTCAACAAACATTAAATCTGAAAATAAGCAAATTACAAGAATTCAACAAACAATTCATCAATTCAATAAATCAAAAGTTCACAAGAATTAGCAAATTAGCAACTAAATGAATAAAAGAAACTGGGTGCAGTGGACTGACCAGAAGTCCACCGGACGACTGGACTGAGGGAGGACCAGAGGCGGCCAGGCGGGAGCAACCGAGCAGGGAACTTGAGGGTCTGAGGTAGTGAGGGAGGCGGGCGGCTGGTTGACTGCAGGCGGCGGCGTACAGGCGTGCGGTGTGCGGTGTGCGGTTCAACTGGAGTCGCGGAGGCGGCGGAGCTGTGGAGGTCTGAATCGACAGAATCGCCTTGGCCCTTAGGCGTGGCTTGCTGCGCAGGGGAATAGCGGAACCTGAGGGGTGTTGTCGTGGAGCAGGGGATTTTGGGGAAAGAGATTTGGGCTAAAAATTAATGGGTTTTATTTAATATTAATTTTTTATTTTTTTGGACCCTTTAAAAAACCGGGCCCCGTGCGGTTGGACTGGGCAGGCCTAGGGCCGGCCCTGGTAATAATTACGGAGTATCAAGAAATATTTTTGTCGTCACATTTCAAAAAGTGTAATATTGATAGAATTTAATTTTAAAAAAATATTTCATGATTTGTTGTAAAACTCTTTTTTTGAAAGGATGATTTGCTGTGAAACTCAAGTACAACAGACATCACGAATTAATCGAATAATACGAGAGTATTATTCGAGGAATCACCATATGGATGATGAAGTAACATGTTGGTGTTTTCCAAATCAATGCAGCAAAAAAAAGTTTAACACATTTTTATAAGTTGTTATGGATTAACTAGTTAAAAGTTCCTTTCAAAAAAACTACTTAAAAATTACGGAGTATAACAAAACAAAATATCAACTTTATATACGATGATAATTATGCAAAAAGTATAAGTATGATGTATACATTTTCAAACATTATCTCATACAAAAAAAACCGATAACATAAGTCATTTTTTAGAAGAATCATTTGAAAAGAAGAAGAAATACTCCCATCTGTCCCGTTGGAATGTTCCCGTTCGGTATACGATACTTGGCTGACGATAAAGCAACTCGATCCTTGTTCACACTCCGCTTATTTTTAGTAAATAAAATTTACATATTCAGAAACTACATTAAAACCACTACAAAGCCTGATCAAGAAAAGTTCAATTTGATGAAAAATTGATATATAAAGTAAAAGATTAGAAGTGACCTAAGTTGACCAATGAATAGTGAACGGGAACATTCCAACGAGGCGGAGGGAGTAATACTCAATTTCTATTGTGCTAATTAAAATTGGCACGGTTGAAATCACAATACTTTTGAGTCGTTCATTTTTAGTTGTCCACCTGTTTTGAGAAAATAGAAAATATGCATTACATTGAACAACGATCAGTGACACTCCGGGGTTATTATGTTTCCGGGGTTACAAAGCGAAAAGGATTATAATCAATAGGTAAAATTGAAGTTACTTTTCTAACTCAATTGACAGAAATTATAGAATGAGACTCGTCTATTGCACTTTTTCAAGTTAAGCATAATATTCATCAAAATGTCACCACAATTGCTTAATATTGGTTTGATTTGAACAGTGTTAAAAGTGCATCACACGACCTCTATTGTACATCACATTGGATTAAATTTGAATGTTCTCATGTTCTCACGTTAAACATTGTTCTCATTGGAATCACACCATATGTGTGTGAGGGTAGTTCATATCCGGCTTGACAGAATCTGCCGTCCGACCAAAGCCATTTAGAGTTCTTCCCGTTGGAATTTTTGATGAAACTGTTTGAACATGTTCTTCACCAAGTCTAGTTTATGTCCACCGAATTTCAGCTAAAAGTCGTTTGGGAAGACAGTTAAATAAATTATTTACAAATAATGCGCTTTATATATATAGGAGAATGTTCTCCAAATACAAGTTTTGGGCCTCTTTCATTTGAGGTGCTTCCGGGTCGAATATTTTTATGAAATTTTGTGACAATGTCTTCATGGAGTGTAGATTATCTCCACTAAATTTCAGATTAAAATTCCAACGAGAAGTCATTTGAATAAATTATTGAAAAAAAACTGCATTATATATATATATGTGTGTGTGTGTGTGTGTGTGTGTACAGTTTTCAACATTTATTTATTTAACTTCTCGATTGAATTTTAAACTGAAATTGGGTAAGGCATAGTCTAGCATTCATTGAGAACATGCTCACAAAATTTCATCGAAAAAATCGATTCGGAAGCACCTCAAATGAAAGAGGCCTAAAATTATTAGTTTTATCTGTGTGTGTATAACTAGATTCAAGTGAGAAAATGATCTTAGGAGAGAAATGAGAATGAATCTCGACCGTTAGATTGTATTATGTGAAATTGAACGTGCATTAAGTGAAACTGAAATGTGCATTAGGTGGAATCGAAATGTGCAGCACAAAAGGTAAGACATAGTGATATTATGTGAAGCTGAATCGTGCATCAAGTGAAACTGAAATGTGCACTATGTGAAATTGAAACGTGCAGAATAAAAACTACGATGCGGTGTAACTTTTTTGCTTTTTATTCTGCACTTTTCAATTTCACTTAATGCACATTTGAGTTTTACTTTTTATATCAAAATTAAAGTTTTTCTAAACCTGACATTTTTTAGTATAAATTTTTACACATGAACAATAATAAGCGTAGCAGTAGCACAACTTTTCTCATATGTCATCCGTCATCTTGATGAAAATGATGAGTTTAACTTGAGTGTTCTTTGATGATCATATCAAGATACTTATTTTAACGTAGTCTCCTTCTATTGTTATTATGCCTTATTTTTGACATTATTTTGCAAAATTATGTGTTGGACTTGATTACGTTTTTTTATTTTTGACATCGATTTGTGAAACTACAAATTATTCTTTTATGTAGTAATGGAACTTGGTACTTGAATATCAGTATACATTTACTCCGTATTTCTTTTTACTATATATGTTATTTTGTAAAATATACTCCCCCTGTCCCATTGAGCTTTGCTAACTTTCCCTTTTTAGTTGTCCCAAAAAACTTTGCTACTTTCCTATTAAAGTAATTGATTTGTGGTTATGCACATTTCTCTCTCCTCTGCACAAATCTCAACCACACAGTTTTTACATTTCTTATTTCTCACCTACTTTGCACTTGGCAAAGTCCACCGGGACGAAGGTAGTATAATTTAATTGTTCAAAATAATATTCCGTATTTTTTGTTCGAAATTTTGTAACAGATAACGTTTTATACAAGTTTACGTATTTATATGTTTTTAAAAGTCAACGTTTTTTTTCAACGAATTTTAGACCATTTTTTCATTTATGTCCTGAAGAAAATGTTTACGTATTAAACTTCGTTTGATTCCCGTACCGTATTTAAATAACAATGCTCGCCACTACCCTTCATTGTTCTAAAAAAAATTGCTTTAACATTATTTTTTATTATTGCAAAACACATAGATTTTTCCATCATTCGCAAAGGAGCCAAAGATTCATTATTTTTTGCCTTGAGATTATGATGGAATAAAGCAAAATGACTCACTAAACTGTCTGCGCTTCTTTGTTATGAAGCAGCAGTTAGTCCATGCGATTTTGGACGGGATTTTCACTATGGATCATCCGGAAATAGTCTCTCTGTGCTTTAGTACAGGGGTAAGACTGCGTACATCCGATCCCCCCTTACCCCACCGTAGGTGGGAGCCTTTGCGGCACTGAGGTAAATGAAAATGAAAATGATTGCAAAACACATAGATGTGCCCCTATTTCTCTCCTCAGTCAAACCATTCTAACCGTCATAATGCGATGATACTTTATAATGCGGAACCTATAAATAACAAGTCCACACCGGAAGCATATATATTTTGAAAGCCTTTATAAGTTTTCTTCAAACACATTATTTTTTTAAATCAACAACTTCTTTTGAGTTGGAAGATTTTGGTTTGAATTTGTCTTATAAAATTTGTCCAACAAAGAACCCTAGGCAATATGAATGAAATAAAATATTGGTGCATATATTTTTATATGATTACCAAAAAGTGTATAAGAAGATGTTTGCAAGGGTAGTTTATGACGTATAAATAACAAGGCCACACCCGAAGCATATATTTTTTGAAAGCTTTTATAAGTTTTCTTCAAACACATTAGTTTGCATAACTTAGTATGCGAAAACATAGTATGAGGCAGGGGCAGAGTCAGGACACTAGGCCGGATTGGGCCAGACATGGCCGGTATAAAGAATATTTTTGGAAAAAATTTACACAGATTTTTTACATTAAAAATATAGACATTTTTTAAATTTGGGTTGGGATGAGGCCACGTTCGGGCACCCCCTAGCTACGCCCTTGGTATGAGGTAACATCCTCCTCGAAACTCATTAGTATGAAGATGTTAAAAACAACTCTATATTATAGAGTTTTAAGGAAGACGTTACCTTCACATTATTTATTTTTTAAATCAACAATTTTTTTTAACATACACAACGTTGATGAAAAAATCTACCCATCAAATTCAAAGGATCACATGATTCACACAATCTAGGTACAACAACAATATTAATAGTAGCATATATTAAAATAATAGCAAACATCTTATTGATCAAATTATATTAAGGGAGTGGCTCCGGTTCATCCTATACATTCGGAATTCAGACATAACTTTCAAATGTTATTCATCATTATAACCAAATTTGTGTTTGTGTTCTCTTGCATTTTGTCCCCGCTACCTCCATGTGGTATCTCGAGTTCAACTGCCTACTCTCTGTGCCATACCCTCACAACATCCAATGCACGATATTTAAGGATAATATTGGCATTGTGTGTATCACTTGACGCCCAAAAGATTCATTACATTGTCAAAAAGAAATTTAAAAAGGTGAGAATATAATGTTATTTGAAGCTTACCCTGGTCGGGTTGTGCGGATGAACCGGTGCCACTCCCTTGATATTCGTCAGGGTATCTCCGCCTTCTTGCTTGTCCTCCACCCGGGGCTCCTCCTCGGCGTCATCGTCCCCCAACTCTTCCTATATTTCGGAAATGGTATCTTTCTTTAGAAATCGTGTGTGGTGTTGTGGCAATAGTACGTTGCGCCGTTTGTTCATCCGACATCACATCTCTGGGGCCAACTTTCATCGCCCCATCATCAATTGTATAATGGGCTTGGGACAAAGATGTTGCTCCTACCTGATGTTTACCACGATGCCGTGAAGAAGTTTGGGAATTCAAAACCTCCTTGCGTGACAGACTACCCAAATCAAATAATTTCCTAGAGTTTAACATTTTTAAAATTTAATAAATGACTAAACATACATGTGACTACTATGAAAAAGTAACTGATATGTAAGTAAATTAAAATGTGAGTATATTAAATTGTGAGTAGTATGAAAATGTAACTAATATTAAATGTGATTAATATTAAATTCTGACTAATATGGAAATGTAATTAATATTAAAATTTGTGTAAAATTAAATTGTGACTAGTATGAAAATGTAAGTAATATTAAAATGTGAGTAATATTAAATGTGACTAATATGAAAACAATATTAAAATGTGAGTAATATTGAATTGTGACTATTATGAAAATGTAACTAATATTGAAATGTGACTAATATCAAATTGTGACTAATATTAAATTGTGACTAGTATGAAATTGTAACTCATACTAAAATGTGACTAATATTAAATTGTGACTACTACAATTCTATATAAAACTTTAGGAAGAATAACAAATATATAATTAAGTGTTAGTAGTATACACTATATAGCTATACTAGTATGAGATGAGTACGTGCTATAATTATACTTAATACTTTAATTGGTATACTTAATATGTATCGATATAATTTAATAGTATACAATATATAACTATACTACTATGAGTCTATGAGATGAGTAGTATAATTATACTTCATACTTTAATTAATATACTTAATATATATACGTAATTATATGTAATATTTAATACTGTAACTATAGTTATACTATTTTCTACCTTCTAACATCTAAGTATAATAATCTAATACTACGTATTATATGTGAATGCATAAATACTTAATACACACACACACACGTGTGTGTGTGTATATATATATATATATGACAACTTATAATATTTATATATGAATGAATAAATATTTATTAGATATAAATGTATAATTATGAATATGAATAAAAAGGAGTAGAGAGAACGAGAGTATGAGAATTCGAGGGTAGAAGAGGGATAGGATGAATGTGTAAGAAAAAATGAAAAATGAAGAAATATGAAGTATTTATAGGACCCCCACCTCCACCCCCAAACCTCATGGCTGTAATAGTTGTTTATAGCCGTTTTCTACGTTGGGACTGAAACCGGGATGGAGACCGTCCGGTTTGGTCCCAAATATATTGCACCAGGCCGGACCGGGTACTCTATTTTTCGAACACATTTTGGTCCTAGGCCCAAGACCCTAAAATGGACCAGTCCGGTACGTACTAGTATCAGATCTAGTTCCGGACAGAATGCTAGACCTGCCCATGAGAATCATGATGATAAAAAATCTACTCCATAATTGGTAAGACCGTAAGGTTCATTATTCAGAGGATAGTCAGCAACATACCTTATGAACTATTATACATTGGGTTTATGTGGTTGATATTGATCGATAAAGTAAGAATACAGTAAAAATGATTCAGAGACATACAAATTTTACCAAATTTGATATGAGAGAGATTTTATGAAAATGAAAAATGGGACAATCTTAGCGGGACGGGAAAATTACTTCATTTTTTTATTGTATAGAAAGCTACATAGCTTTTTTTATTGGCAATGCTTCTAACCTATTATAGTATTTGTTCTATGTTAAGACTAACATCCTTTAACTGGGGTGGAATTCGAACCCGTGACCTCCTCATTGGGAGTGTCACAGTCATGTCATCAGACCAAATGGTACTTGTTAGCTACGTAGCTTGATTAATCTATCCCTTTTATTCAATTTAAGAAAAATAGGTAATCATGATAATTAAATATGTATACTCATCATCATCATTACCCCAGTGCCACAAAGGCTCTCACGCCTTCGGTGGGGTAAGTGGAAAATCGGATGTACGCAGTCTTACCCATACACTAAAGAACAGAGAGATTGTTTTCGGATGACTCATAGTGAAAATCGCGCCCAAAATTACATGGACTGATTGTTGTTTCATAATAAAGAAGCGCATACAGTTTAGTAAGTCATTTTGCTTTATTCCATCATATTTCAAGCCAAAAATAGTGAATCTTTGGCTCTATTGCAAATGATGTAAATAAATATGTATATTAAATTCAAATAAAAACATTTTAAATATCGTGTTATAAACAGTAAAATACTTCGTATAGGGGAGTGTTTGCAAAAAATAAATGTTTTTCAGCTTTTGGCTTTAAAAAACTGAAATTGGTGTTTTAAAGTGACATGTTAAATTTAAGCTAAAAGCTGGAAGTAGGTTGAGATGCTTTAAACTGCTTTTCACTTTTTCTATTTCACAAAAGGGAGAAATAATTAAAATACTCTAAACTTTGAAGGAGTGTGAGATAAACACCCCAAACTTTCATGTGTAATTTAAATGCCTCAAACTTTATATAAAAAAATATTTTAACATCATGATCATGTACCATTTCTTTTAAAAATGTAAATTTATTATGTTAATTGCATAATTTAAAATAGCGAATTAAAAACGTTGCAATATAATTATATAGAGTGGGGGTAGTACTATTTATTTTACGATGGAAGTTTAGAATGTTAATGGGAAAACTATCAATTAAGCCCTCGTACTATACCGAAAAAGTCGATTAGGCCCTCGTACTTTACAAACACTCAATTAAGTCATCGAACTATTAAAAAACGTTCAATTAAGCCCTTTTGGTGGGTAAGTAACCGATTTCCCGGTTAAACGACGACGATAGCGACGATGTGCTCGAACCCCAACAACGGCGACTTCCGGGAAACATGTTACATTTAACCGGGAAACCGGTTACTTACCGACCGAAATGGCTTAATTGAACGTTTTTTAATAATTCGAGGACTTAATTGAGTGTTTGTAAAGTACGAGGGTCTAATCGACTTTTTCGGTATAGTACGAGGGCTTATTTGATAGTTTTCCCAATGTTAATTGTATCTTCATGAATGCTAAAATATTTTAAATTATGAAATTAACACCAAAGATAGACATTTTTGAAAAAAAATTATACATGAACATGGTGCCAAAATTAACTTTTTATTTAAAGTTTAGGGTATTTAAATTACATATGCAAGTTTGGGGTGCTTACATCACATTCTTTCAAAGTTTGGGTATTTTAATTATTTTCCCTTCACAAAAATCACTTATTTTATTAAGAAAAAATTACATAAATATCACTACTTTAAACCTCACTAACAAAAATATGACTATCACTTGAAGTGAGTTTACTAACTGCCTACATTACAAAAAAATGGCCGTAGGTATTTCGTGGGTTAGTTAATAGTGATAGTCACATTTATGTAAACTTACATAGTATTGGTAATATATATGTAAAAAATCCTTTTATTAAACACTACAACTTTAATTTTTTACTTTTTCAGAAGCTTTTTTTCTTAAGCGCTACTCAATTTTACTTTTAAACGTTTTTTTTTACAAAATCAGAAGCAATCGTAAACACTCTAAACCAAGAGGTAAGATATGCGCAAGTAATTTATGGTCCACCCTTGATTGGGTGAACAGGTCAATATATTCCTAACAAAGATCCAAAGTAAGCATTGACTACTTTCCGTGCTAAAATTAGGCGCAAATCACGGAAGATTCGTAATGGATGAGCCAATGAAGCTTGACGGCCGTCTTGCCGAGCCAATCACGGTCCGCATGTGGCCCGCCCGCCCGCCTGAAATCGGCTCAGTTTTTCACAATTTTACACCACTTTAATGCTTTCCAACATACGGAGTATAATCTCAACTCTTAAGGCCTTCACCAAGTAAACTAACCTAAATTTATAACTGTTAGGTAATCCCTGTTTTAAGATTACAGGTTTAATCACCAACATTTTTATCAAATATGTTATATAATAATCAAAATAAGTAAGGATAACTATTTTTTTGATCAAATTTCGTTTATTCTTATTTATAGAATATATTTTAAATTAATGATGTAGTGTTATCAAATGAGCTCTTAATTGCTAAAATTTCATCTGTCCAAATGTTTGAGGGGAGTCAACATCTCAAATAAATAAAAAACTTCTTTCTGAAAAATACTTTTTGTACAACTCAGTTCAAATTAAAAATGTATCTATTTCAAAATGTGTGAGAAAAATGAAAACGTAGAAAAAATAAATGCAACAAGATACTTTTACATGGAAAATCAATATATATTAGAGAAACTTTGTAAGAGCATACAAAGCGTCACATAATCCTGCCATGTCATTATATATAACAATTATTTACTTATTTTTATACATTTTGTGTTTATTAGATTCTATATTTGATTGCATATTGATATGGAAACAAAATCCTTATAAATCCATCTTAATTAATTTGGTAAGCTTCAAATAAGTAAAATAATTTTTGGTTATCAAAGTAATATTCTAATAACGTTTATTGATATGGAAACTAATTTATATTAGTTTACTACACCGAAATAAATAGAAACAAATATGTAAATTAGTTTACTTATTAATTTGACACCTATTAAAAAAATTAGTAAGCATCAAATAAGCAAATAATTAAAAATGAAATTAAAAATTATAACCAACATAAAGTATATATATTTTTACAAGTAAATATGTTTAGTTTAGCTAAATAAGTAGATTTTTTTGGTTGTTTCTTTATTTTACACCTAAAATTCAAATATGTCTTCGTTTTTGAAATAGATTCCTAATCCAAATTAGAAAATCGTTATAGGTTTACGAATTCCTACTTTTATTTTAATATAATGTTTTTAATTAGATTGATTTCAGTTACAGATTAAATCAGATCAGATCAAACTTTAATAATTATAACAATAAGTCACATAAAAAATAGACATCTAATAGACCATATTAATTCATACCAAATCAAACTCGAAATTTTAATTCAATTAAAAACGTTCTTATTAATGAGTAAACTGTAAGATCTAACAATTAAGAAGTATAGATTTTTTTTATTATTGGGTTCATAACAATTATGTTTACTTGAGATGCTTATGTAGAAGACCAATTTAACTTTTTTTCATATATTTTTTTCTTTAATTTGTTTCACAAATGAAATATATTTCACATATATTTTTCATGATTCAGAAGATTCCACCTATTTAACCAGAATTCAATCAATTTCAGCAAATTAAGTTAATTCTATTTACTTTAGTATTATCAAACAGACTCTATATTAGACTAAGTTTATTTTTCTTTTAAATCACATTATATGTGATCCGATAGAAATTAAATTTCAAATTGGCTAAATTATATACTGTCCGTGCATCGCACGGGCTTGAAAGCTAGTTTATCAATAACGTACATAGTAAACTGCTGCAAACATTGTAACATTGGAGGACACGAGGAGTAGACTTTGGAAAGTTTACTCACTGAAATTATATGACTTTGAAAAATGACACGGTTACTCAAACAATAATCAAATAAGATTAATAGCGTATATTTTGAGAAAAATATTTGACATATGAGTACGGTGACGGACCTTGAACTTTTCTCAAGCGGAGGCACTACTGTATAGACGGAGACGGGTCGGGTGTGAAACTAATCTATTCAATGTATGTGTAAACAATTTTTGTTAAACACAAACACATTATTCAATTTCAGTTTCAAATTATTTACATCTATGTACACCAGGTCTACCTTTAAACACATTAAAACAATTCTAAATAATAATATTCAGTTTCTTGAAAGAAAAAACATAATACTTCATATGAATTAGAACTGAATCATCCTGACACCAATTCTGGTTTTGGATTAGCATTCAAGTTATTTTTGTATTACAAACGGTCATAATTTTGATTTCGAATTAGGATGGTGTCCAAAGTTACACGTCGTGCCACAGAATTACAGTGTCCAAAATTCCTTCATCAACTTGGGATTAAATTGTGAACCCTAACATGTAACTCTCGGCCGAGCTAAACTACTTTAATTTCTTGATTCAATCATCTCCCGTTTGTTACTGCTACACCCTTCTCTAATAACTCTCTTATGAATGGTATCATGATGTTGTTGTCCCTATATTTTACAAGAGGATCCCAACATTTTAGTAACATAACCAAGGAGAAATATCCAAAGAAAGTATCCACAAACTTCTTCTTTTTTGTGCAATAGCCACAACAACTAATTGTAATTGGTAAGAAAACAATGAATATATCATGTGTATGGAATTTCATTTAAGATAATCTTAAATCCATTAAGCTCATCACACATATTAGAAGTCTCGTCATATCATTGACTCCTAGTTTTGGAAAAAGATAATTCATACTTCACAAAAAATAACCACCATGCCACTTTTCAAAGAATGATCGTGTCAAGAATATGTCTAACTGTATGAAATCGCTTCATCATAACTCCGTAGTCATTTAAATGTCTTACAACAATTTACATATACTCTTTGACATAATTATTACATATCTAATCGTTATAGTTTTATATCAAGAAGCGGGGGCACTAATTTTATCATAACTACTAATACTAAATTTTGGGGTCGGAAGCGGGGGCACTTGCCCCCCCAGGACCCCCCCCTAGGTCCTCCACTGTATGAGTATATACTATAATGAGGTCACTAATGATAATTGTAATGTTATAGTGTTATTATTAATATTTGATTACTAAGTTGTCTTATATAATGTTCCAAAAAGTTGTGGAACATTTGGTGTTCATTGACTTAGAAAAGACATATGATAGGGTACCTCGAGAAGTTCTTTGGTGGGCCTTAACTAGAAAAGGCATATCACGTAAGTATATCAGCATCATCATGGATATGTATGATGCTTGTACTACAAGTGTCCGCACTAGTGTATGGAGGATCGCAGAGTTCCCTATAACTATTGGAGTGCACCAAGGATCTGCTCTGAGTCCTTTCTTATTTGCTTTAGTCATGGATGAACTTACGAAGTCAATTCAAGAAGATATACCGTGGTGCATGATGTTTGCCGACGATATTGTATTGATTGATGAGACACAATCCGGTGTTAAAGTAAAGTTGGAAGTATGGCGACAAACATTAGAGAGCAAGGGTTTCAAACTGAACCAAAGCAAGACTGAGTATATGGAGTGCAAGTTCGGTGGAGGTAGAAGCAGTAGTAACAGTGGGATTACTCTTGATGGTAAGGAGATACCGGTGTGTGATAAGTTCCGTTACTTGGGATCCATAATTCAAAAGGATGATGAATTAAATGGAGATGTATGTCATAGAATCAGAGCTGGGTGGATGAAATGGAAAAGTGCTTCAGGATTTCTATGCGATCGAGGTATTCCGACTAAACTGAAAGGTAAATTTTATCATACAACAATTAAGTCGGCATTAATGTATGGCGTAGAGTGTTGGGCGGTGAAGCAATGCCACATTCAAAAGATGAGTGTGACAGAGATGCGTATGTTGCGTTGGATGTGTGGACATACCAGAAAAGACCGTCTGAGGAATGAAGTAATCAGACAAAAGGTGAGAGTAGCACCTATAGAAGATAAGACGCAGTAGTCTCGTTTGCGGTGGTTTGGGCATGTGCATAGAAGACCGAGTGATGCACCTGTTAGATGACTTGAGGGGTGGGGAGAAGAGTCAGAGAAGAGAGGGAGGGGAAGACCCAAACAGACTTGGATTAGAGTAATCAGAACTGATATGCGTCTTCTTGGGTTGGATGAGAGTATGACTTTGGAGAGAGCAAAGTGGAGGACGCACATCCATGTGGACGATTGATGTCTTGTCTACCTTTCCTCTCTTGTTTCTTTTATCATTTATCTTTCTTATCTTTTTATATTCTTATGTTATTTTTATCTTCTAGCTTTTTTATGCTCTTTTATTTATTTTTCTTTTATCTTGGTTATATTCTTGTGTTATTGTTATCTTATATTTATGTATCTTTATTTTATTCATTTTATCTTACTTTTTTTCCTTTTCTTGTCCGCCTTCTCTTTTTGGCATCGATATCATAGATCGATTCATGTTAGCCGACCCCAAATTCTTTTGGGATTAAGGCTTGGTTGTTGTTGTTGTATATAATGTTCCAAAATTTCTAGCTACCACATAATTTTTCATTTTTTTACATTTTTTAATTGCTGAAGTGTGTCTTGCTTCATTTCTGCCTAATCATTCATGTCTTCCCAGTTCCCAGAGGTGGAGTTTAAACTATTCTTTTAGCCTCACATGCGATTCATATGCAAAAAAACAATAATACAATTAAACAGCATGCTTATAAAAAACAGTTTCATCTTCACGAGCCTATCATTATTCCTTCCCCTGCACTTAAGCACCTCTACTCCCTTCACTATCTTCATGATCAAACTTATATGTTATAAGTTTGAGCTAATTATATTAGCCAATATATCCAATACTTAAAGTCAATAAGTCATCAATGATACTACCTCTTCTTAAATAAGTGCAAAATAATTTTTACATTATTCACATGTTATACTTTGACTACATTTTATTTATTGGTGTATTAATATACTACGTACAATTGCTAAAGACGAAGAAGAAAAGTGAAGCGACGCTAATCAGGGCTGCAAGTATACTGATTGGATACATGTCACTTTTTACACTATTCACATGATATACTTTGAATACATTTTATTTATTGATGTATTAATATACTACGTACAATTGCTAAAGACGAAGAACAAAAGTGAAGCGGTGCTAATCAGGGGCTGCAAGTATACAGATTGGATACGGGTCACTTTTTTGTCCACTAAAAAATTAGTCATATTTGTGTCCACCCAAACCTTAGAAGTAATAATTCAGATAACGAGAAGTGAGCTCTTTTATCATCGATGGAAGATCTTTGGGACTCCGATCACTACAAAAAAATTACGGAATTGACACGGAATTTGGCACGGACTTACCGATTTTTCGTGTCAAATAGCTCGTGCCAAAGTGTTTTTGGCACGAATTTGGCATTTCCCTGCCAAAATCCCTGTCAAATCCCTGTCAATCCCGTAGTTTTTTTGTAGTGAATTCAAATCGAGACATTTGTAATAAAGCAAGGTTGGTCACAAAGGACAACTATTTGCCTACAACGAATTTAAATATTCAACTTAAATTATACAGGAAAAAGCACCAGTGTCCGCGCAACATGAGCTATTTGAGTCTCTTGAGTGATCATTTTGTTTATACTTCGGGTTGGGACATTTTTATGTTTACTTTCTTTTCATTGTTTTTCTCTTTCCTTTAATGTACTTTACTCATCTTCAATAAAATTTCCTTTTCTCAAAAAAACAATTGGCCATTATATTTTTTCAAGTTATTTTGCCAATTTTGCCTTACCAATTTAAACTTTCATACATAACTTGATAACTATTTGATAGTAACAAGTTCACATTACAAGGATGTTTTTAGTTGGACTGTAATTCGTCCCAGACCAGACCAGACTTGGATAGTTATAAAAATACAAAGAAATCAAATCAGACCAGTTCAGACCAGACCAGACCAGCAAATTAACGTCCAAGTAAAAACATCCTAAGTTAACCAATCCCAATTGTCTAAGCCATGGCACCTCGTACAGTTAGCTTTTGCATTTCTCTTACACCTAGCTTGTATATGGGCCTATATACTCCACTCCAAAAGCTCTACTACACTTTACGACTTGGCAACAGTATGCCTGTTTATGACATTGGCTAAAGTCAAAATTACAGTGCTACAATTTTGAAAAGAGTTCATATTGAATAAATCAAAATATTGTAACATACATCAGACAAAACTTCATTACTAGAAACCGGTTTTTCTCATAGGAGTCATAGATCATATAATAGTGATGTTGACACGAAGATCATAACATTAGGCATGGTCTTGGACCGGTCAGTTCCCATGAGCGGTTATACCGGTTCAGTCTGGGCTGCAATTTTTGAGATCGAGACCAGCCGGTCTCCAATCCGATCCCTGTTCGTTTTTTTTGTTCATTTTAGGAGAGATGTAAATCCATTTAAATTAAAAGCTAAAAAAGATTAGGCTGATGTCGACAGAGTTTAAGAATATATATAAAAAAATAGTATCGAACCAAAACTGTTGACCGAAACCGGCCCCGAACTTGAATAACTGGCTATGGTCTCGGTTTACCCCACCCTCACCACCATGACCGGCCATTTCGGGACCGGAACCAGTGGCAAACTGGACCGGATCCATGCCGACTTACATAACATGCACACTAACATCAGGGACGTCGAATGAATTTGGAGGCCCTGGTTCAAAATGAAAAATCGGGACCCTACATTTTTATAAACCAAATACTTATACTCAAATCAATTAAATACTCATTACAAGGGAACAAGTAGAGTAAAAGGACCAACAAACAAATGATGGATCTATATTTTTCTTCTTTACTAGCTAACTGTATTTTACTGATTAGTATTAATATATAATATTACTACGGAGTATATAATACTAATAAATCCATCATTAGATAAAGAAATATGATATTCTGATTACTTCAGCATCTTCTCGAGTTCATATTAAGATAAAGATAACAACAAACAAAGTACAAAACTGTTGCAGGTAAGGTGAGTTTAAAAAGGATAAAAACAATAGCGAACTCTATAAGTAGTATACGAAGGAGGTGTAAAACTCAGAAAGAATAATATTTGCAACTTCATTTCATCTTTTTCCTATATCTTAACTCAAACCATCATCTTCCATATCCATTCTAGGCTAACTTTGTCTAGCTTTTCACTGGCCATAGCTAGACGAAGTAGCTTAGGGGTAGAATCGATTACTTAGTTAATCTAAGCAATATCATTGGTATCAGAGCTTTTCAACAATCATGCACATTCGAAATCTACCATCGTTGTCTGCTTCATTGCAATCTGTTCACAACTCTCACACATCAAACACAACTTGTCACTTGTAATTTTTATATTTATTTCTCATCAATGCCAATTATTGACCCCTTCGCAAATTATTTCTGATCTGGTACCTTTTTCCTACTTTTGAAAAATAGAGGACGAGAGAGATATGGCGTTCATTAAGTGATTCATTCATCACATTATGCACATTTGTGCAGCACAAATGGCATCCACTCATGGTGTTGATGTTTGTCTTACTCGAGCTTGCTTTATTATTTCCTACCGATTTTTCTGGCATCACCGGATTTCAGAGAGTTGGACCATATTGAGTGCTTTTCGGTGTTAGTTGTTGCTTTTACGAGTCCGGTTCTTGTGATGTTAGCCATGACGAACAGATTGGTGGAGTTCGTGGCCTTGATTCATCCGACCCAACTCTTGACTGTGTTGGAGGTTGCACTCGGTATGTCACTGGGGACATTTCTGGGACAGTTTGGGAACACAACAGAATGAAGAGAGGCCATTGGGCTATACTTGATAGGATTGACATGGTGGTGTTTCATACACATCATGCATGTGAGACTCGACTTGGGAATATATGATATTCTGATGATTTAAGCGGCTTCTCGAGTTCATATTAACATAAAGACAACAACAAATAAAGTACAAAATTGTTGCAGGTAAGACATGTTTAAAAAAGGCAAAAACAAATAAAATATTAAAAAGACAGCGGCACAGGGCTGCACAGTTAAAATAAAACAATAAATATAAGCAATCAATTTAAATAGAAAGAAAGACAAGGAAAAACGTGATATAGTAATTGTGTTCAACCAAGTGGTGATGTCGGCCAATGTTAGTTGAAATATGTTTGTATAGTTGTTGAGTAATCTGTTTGTTAGTTCAGTAGCAAACTCTATAAGTAATATGCGAAGGAGGTGTAAAACTCAGACAGAATAATATTTGCAACATCATTTCATATTTTTCTTGTATCTTAACTCACCACATCATCTTCCATATCCATTCTAGGCTACTTTGTCTACCTTTCACTCGACATAACTAGACGAAGTAGCTTAGGGGTAGAATCAATTACTTAGTTAATCCATGCTATATCATTGGTATCAGAGCATTTTAACAATCATGCACATTCGAAATCTACCACCATTGTATGCTTCATTGCAATTTGTCACAACTCTCACACATCAAACACAACTTGTCACTTGTAATTTCTATAATTATTTCTCATACATGCCAATTATTGACCACTTCGCAAATTATTTCTGATTTTATACCTTCTTCCCATTTTTGAAAAACAGAGGATGAGAGAGATATGTCGTTCATTACGTGATTCATTCATCACGTTCTGCACATTTGTGCGGCACAAATGGCATCCACTCATGGTGCTGATGTTTGTCTTGCTCGAGCTTGCTTTATTTTTTCTTACCGGTCTGTCTAGCATCATCGAATTTCAGAGAGTTGGACCATATTGGGCGCTTTTTGGTGTTGCTGCTTTTACCAGCCTGGTTCTTGTGATGTTACCCATGACGGACAAATTTGTGGAGTTCGTGGCATTGATTCGTCCAGGGTTGTCGAATGAATTTGGAGGCCCCGGTTCAAAATGAAAAATCGGGGCCCCACATTTATATAAACCAAATACTTATACTCAAATCAATTAAATACTCATTAAAAAAGAACGAACAGAGTAAAAGGACCAATGAAAAAACGATGGATCTATATTTTTCTTCTTTACTAGCTAACTGTATTTTATTGATTAGTATTAATACATAATATTATTACGGAGTATATAATACTAATAATTTTTAAAAAAATTGGGGCCCCATAATTCTAGGGGGCTGTTCTGGATAACCAATTGAACCTACTAAAAAACGGCCTTGACTAACATGAACATGAAGTCTAGAAGACACCATATGTATGTGTCTTCCACTCTTCCTACTTACAAAGTCAAACACTGGTGGATGAGAGAGGCCATATCAATTCCGGATCTATTACATTTTGTTATTAACCCATTAAAGATTTCAAAAAAAAAAAAAACATAATAGCCTAGCGCTTGAAAGTTTTGGTGTAGTGTAGTGTAGTGTAGTCATGTTTTAGTAATTTGAGATATTGACAAGGACGGATTTAGGGGGAGCGGGAGGCGACCGTCTGATAGACCTTCAGATTTTTCTATTATATAGAATATGTAATATTTTCATACTTTAATTAGATATATGTATGTGTTAGTCCCCTTAATTTTTAGATTTCAAAATTATATACATTCATACATAATATAATACTTAATAGGAGATTTAAAAGGAAAAACAGTTAGAATAATTTATCATTATTTGGACTAATAAACAATACAACAACTCAATGATTTATGATTTAGGATATTTATTATATACATTAATGTATGCATCTTAATCTTAGTATCATTAAATTAAGAGAAAACTATCAAATAGGTCCTCGTACTATTGCGAAAAAAGCCAATTTGATCCTCGTACTATCAGTCTATCACATCAACCAATTAAACCCTCAAATGATTGCCACGTAAGCAACACATAAGCAAGAAACTTAATAATTGGTGTTTGATCGTTCCCAGATCAACAATCGAATAAATCTAAATAATAATTGAAAGAATTTAAACAGTAGAAGAATAATTCATCAACATTCAATACCGTATATTCAAAATAATGTAGCAATGATGCATATACACCGATGAACTTGTTGAGAGAGAATTATCTATCTAGATACTCTATGAGAATAATATGTGCGGAACATAATGTGTAGTGACTTAGGCTGTATGAACCATCTCTGTCTGTATTTATAGGAGAGAAAGGTCGAGCATCCTATTACAATAAGAGTACAGAGTGGGGCATGCGTGTGGGCTTTAATTAGAACAAATAAAAAGTCTGATTCTCTCTCAACTAATCATGCTAATACTAAGACTCATTAAATAAAAGATAATTACAAATAATTTGAACACAATTAAATAATGTTCTAACAACTGGTATCTTACCGGTTAAATAGCTATGGGCATTTTTTTTATAATTTGAGGGTATAATTGGTTGATCTGATAGTGCGAGTACTCAATTGACTCTTTCGCTATAGTACGATAACCTATTTGATAGTTTTCCCTTAAATTAATATATGCACTTCATCGACCCAATAATTATGAAGTGGGTGTGCATAATCAAATGATTTTATAATAATTGATGTGCATCCGTTAATGATTTTGGAAATGAGGGAGAACAAAGTGCATAAAATTATTGAAAAATGGTGCCATGAAAGAGAGATCTCAGATTCAATCTTTCAACTCTAAACAATGATTTAGAATGGAATCCCATCAGGGACGGATGTACAGCCAAACTAGGGGGCAACTGCCCCAATAAAGGCTCAAGAATATCCTATGATCCATTACAAAAATATTGTATTGCACACAAGTGCCCCTAATAAAAATAAATGAATGCCCCCATATACTTCAGGCCAAGCCCCCAAGCCAGTAGTCTTGCACAGTTGCACGCTAGAGAGTCTATCGGCTCAAATAATCCAAATTATCCAATAGTCAAATGTCAAAGTAAAATGCTTTTCAGATTTTTGTTAGTAGGGGGAGTCATTGCATAGTGTTAGTGTCAATGTGTAGTCATTGGGTAGATTTTATCTGCAAGGCTTTATAGTCATTTTAGATATTGTTTAGTTATATATAAATAGCTAATAAATACGAATACCAGGATTTAACAATTTAGATAGAAAAAAATTCCATTTTTGGTCCCATGACTATTATACCACTTCCAAATTTAGTCTCTTACTTTCAGATTGTCCACATTTAGTCCTTGACCATTATCCCATCACCACCCCTCGTCCTCCCGGCCAAAATTCCGGCAAATTTAGTCCACTTATCAGCCTCAAAATCAGTCTTTGCATTAAATTTTATATAATGTTGGGTTTTTCATATCAGTCTTTGTATTAAATTTGTTTTTTCATACCTAAAATCTGCATTAAATTTGCCGGAATTTTGGTCGGAAGGATGAGGGGTGGTGAGGAGATAATGGTCACGGAATAAATGTGGACAATCTGAAAGTAAGAGACTAAATGTGGAAGTGGTATAATAGTCATGGGACCAAAAGTGGAATTTTTTCATTTAGATAGCTAACCGCCTAACTATGTAAAATGTACGAAGTAATTTCTAAATAGCTAACAGTAGGTTTAAATATGTAATGATTAAACACTGTAATACTCCCTCCGTCCCAATTTGATGGTCTCATTTCTTTTGGGCACAAGTTTTAATAAAGTGGTTAAAAAGGTAAAAGTTGTGGTTGAGATTTGAGTATAATAAAGTGAAATGATATGGACCACATCTTTCTTTCCAAAAAGGGAAACATGATCATCATTTTAGGACATCTCAAAAAGAAAATACAAGATCATCATTTTGGGACGGAGGTAGTAGTAATTAGTTAACAAAAAATCAATCATACTTTTATGAGATTTATGAACAGATTTTTGAATAAAATACCCTTCTCAACACCGAGAAGTTTAAGTTGAAATGTGTATAATAGTTCTTCTCAATGTGCTACTTCAATTCCTAAATAGGTTAATTTCAAATATGAGTCTCCTTCGGACCCGCAAAAAAGAATCCAAATATCATCCTCATCAAAGAGACGAAATTCAGGCAACTTGAATATTCGAGACGATCTTACTTAAGTGATGGTGAAAACAAGAAGTATATCTTTCACATCCTTTGGTATATAGACTTTTAAAGATTGCTTTGACTTTGCCGGTTGTCAACGGGTGATGCTTTCCTACTATTTCAATATTGAAATATCAGAAATCAGGAAAGTTACATCAAGAGTGTTTTTACTTGGACTAAAATTTGTTGGTCTGGTCTGATCTAATCTGTTTATGTCTGATCTGGTCTGAACTAGTCTGGTAATGTTTGGTCTGAACTGGTCTGGTAATGTCTGGTCTCTGTGTATTTTATAACTACAAAAGTCTGGTCTGGTCTGAATTGATTTGGTTTGTTTAAGTCTGATCTGGTCTGCAACTGAAAACATTCCAAGTAAAAACATTCCAAGACAAACAATCTTGACCCAATTATCGACCCTTGGACCAGACTTAAAGTCAATCACCCTCAAAGTCTCTTGTACTTTATTGTAATATACTTTATTCTGTTTCGACGTTCTCGTGTACTTTATTACAAATTTTTGGTGTTCATATTAATACTAGTATTATTTAATCTTATTTTTATTCATGTACTTCATTCATACTTTGACCCCAACACTTTTATTTTCTGGATCCGCCACTGGACTCCACTATCTTACCTTTAGAGTGTTATCAAAGCTCAACTTACATCCTCTCAAATAACTGTCTGATCGATTATACGGCTATAAAGAATGCAGTTTCATTCTTTTTTAAAATGGGGGCAAAGCCCAAGATAAAAGTCAGATATGACCTTGGTCTATAAATTTATTACCAAACAGATACGATAGTATTAGTTGACCTTATCACTAATAATTAATCATACTGCGTATTGTAGAAGGACAAGCGACATGATACACATTTTTAATAAATAAAATTAGACTTATGTTATAGTCAGGACAAAAAATAATCAACAAGTTAAATAAACAATCAAAGACATATTTATTGTGGATCATTACTCATATTGTTGCACAATAAAGAAAAACAAGAAAATATGGACATCATTTGATTCATCTCCATTGAGACAGCTAGCTAAGAGCCTAAGATTCAGAATATTGTTCTAACCAATCTAACGTGAAGTCGTGAACGCTTTCATTTTCATTTTAATAACTAATCAACCAGCCTGTAATAAAATTGGCCCATTGGCTGCTAAGCCTGCTATCATTAGGGGTGACCTAATTACTGCCCTTGGTTGGAGGGTTGGAGAGGACGTGGATCAATGGATGGGAATGGGAATCAAAGTGATGTTTGGAAGGAAGGAATGAAAGGTGAATAGTGACCCCCACACACACACATTTGGGATCAAAGTACTTCTATTCTCATTCCCCTCTGACCTCTACTAACGCATTCATTGCCATTCCCATACCGTTCAAATTACCCAACAACCCCTAAGAAGTATAGAAAATATTTGGAAAGAAAACTAACAAAACATGTCTACATTACTGTCAAGATTTAATCTTTCCAACTGTCCTTGTTAGACCGTCTAGAAGCTACCACCACTTTGGATGGGCGGCTTGGAGTGACGGGCACAGCAGGAGTTTTTGGTGCTTCTTCATCGTCCCAGTTGTCGTTCCAACTCTTGCCCCATCCATCACTTACAGCCACCTCAAGTTTCCCTCCACCCGAAACTGGCAACTCCATATCTAGTTTTCGGTACTTACCACTTCCCATCTTGGAAACGTGCTTCTTATAATAGTTGATGCATGGCCAAACAGATGCACACAACAGCAATGCCACCAAGAAAATTATTGTTGCAGAGGAAGAGAGTGATGGGTACTTGAAGTGGGAGACGTGGTCAGCTTCGTTGTCAATGCTATGTTCAATCAGATTGCTGAAGTCAAGCTTACATTTGCCATCTCCTGCCTCTACAATGATGAAGTTGTCGCTCCCACTGTTCTTGAAGGAAACCTTTATCTGCAATGTGATAAATGTTTATTTATTTCAATAAAATTCTCTTTTTAAAAAAAAGAGTGAAAAAAAAAAGTTCAGAAATGTGAGATTTTCAATTACAGAATTTCACGATACTCCAAGAATTTAAGTACATATTCTGAGTTCTATACAGCAAAGAATCTGGCGAAACCAGTAAGAGAGATATTTCAGAATTTCAGTACATATTCTCGAGATTGTTAAACTCGAGATCCTACCACGGATTGGAAGGGGCTAGGAGATTGTAACTCACGGATCATAATCGGATCTTAAGATCTTAGAATCAAAGTTACCATACAATATACTCCCTACATATACTCTCAATATACACATTCATTTTCATTTACCCCAGTGCCGCAAAGGCTCCCACCTACGGTGGGGTAAGGGGGGGTCGGATGTACGCAATCTTACCCCTGTATTAAAGCACAGAGAGACTGTTTCCAGATGACCCATAGTGAAAATCCCGTCCAAAATTGCATAGACTAACTGCTGCTTCATAACAAAGAAGCGCAAACAGTTTAGTGAGCCATTTTACTTTATTCCATCATAATCTCAAGCCAAAAAATAATGAATCTTTGGCTCCATTGCAAATGATGGAAACGACTCTATTCAAATCCCTAATTAATATTAAAGAAGCGCAGACAGTTTAGTGAGCCATGAATCTCAATATACACACATAATTAAATTTAAAACTCTATTCAAATCCCTAATTAATATTAATAATAATAAAATCATGTCAAGACCCACTCCACTTGCCTTAAGAACAAGACCCACTCGCCACTGTCGGTCAGAGAGGCGACAACTTTTAGTAATTAAGAAAATCAGGGACTTTTGGATGAAGAACAGAGGGATAAAAGTTTCAGAGACAAAGCACAGAGAGGATAAAAGTTTAAAAAATCTTGTTTCTCTCTTAATTTTATTCCTGTTTTGTAACAAATACAGTTCATAACCTAGCTCCAACTCAAATCATATCAAATATTTCGCTGAAATAACAGACAAAATTGTTTAAGGCTCAAACAATGTCAACAACAAGAACCAACACTGTAAACATATTTACCAGTCTACAGACAAAATGATGTCATAGCTTCACCGAATCAGGACACTCCAAATCTGTTGTCTACTCACTATACCTGATCCGCCCTTCCAATCTCACTGGTCTGGATGGCAGTAAGTGGCCTCAATGAAAGGGGCAGCCCAGTGCACATTGGCGTCCCCGCAAGGCGAGGGTCCAAGGAAGGGTCTCACCAGAAGGGTGTATAAGAAGCAAGTGGTCTCAATGACAAACAAAAAAAATTATAAACAAAACAGGAAAGTCTGAACCAAAATTAAAATACTAAAAGAGAATTCAAGGAACTATAAAGCAACATTAGCTATGATAAAGTAAGCATGTCAGTCAGTAGTATGAAAGGAATCAATGCCCTGAGAGATGAATTGTTGAGTTAAGTTTGTAATTTTGTATTTAATTTGTCAAATTAATTTTTTAAATGTTTTGAATATCACAATGAACTTGTTCTAACTTCACTTAGATCTTTAATTCAGAAAAGATATCTGAAAAGAGATATCTGAAAAGAGACCATAAATGAAAAAAGATACTCATGCAGCAGCTGGTTTAGCCATTAAAGACTAGCAAACTGTCCAAATATCCATTTGTACGTATTCTTGATCACACTAAGATTTCGCATAAATTATTTCATTCTAAAGAACATTACATTGAAGGGTGAGACCTAAGACTACCCGCATCCTTGCCCGTCAGAAAACATCAATATGAACTCCGTCTATATGAAAACCATGTATGAACTCCGTCAATACATTTTTCCTCTGCATCCCAGCACCGTCAATAAAAACCAACATATATTTTTACATATCAATTTAGTATAAAAATAATTACATAATTATCAACAATTTTTTTCTTGGATTTTTTTCTTAATAATTTCGAAATAAAAATGCACATTTTGATGTAAAACATAAAAATATTATTAAATATTTTTTTTCCTCTTTCGGTTAATAAAAAATAAAATGGATTCAAGCAAAGTTTGGTTATTTGTGGAGGCACCTTTGATTAAAAATGGGAGAACTCCCCATTAGGACCAAAACACACTCATTTTCCAAAACATACTTTGTTCAGCATCTTTGCTGCCTTACTTCCCAACTAATATGCAGCACCCAACTGTAGAGAAGTCACTCTTGAGGCCATCAGTTGCTGTAGTCCTAATTTCACTGAATGTGTTTCCATAGCCCTGCCCTAATCATAAATATTACAGTATTACCAGGAACAGCTCAAAACAAAATAAAAATCCTGTGCACTTCTCTTGCTCCAGGAAACCCTAGTTCGCTGCCCCTAGTAGTCTCCAAGCCATTGCTCAAACCAATTATAATTATTCCTATTCTGATTTTTCTTTAAAAGGGTTTGAAAAAATGGATCATCAGGCTCTCCATGTCACCGCCCCTCAATTATTTTGTTTGGTTGATGAGTACAATTTTTTATGCGCTTTCGGTGAAAGATCAGTGCAACATATTGAGATTTTGAAATCTGACCGGTTTGAACTCTAAGTTGTAGTACATTTTATTCCTTACTAGACACCATAACTGCCCTCTTAGAACTTCAAGAGAAGAATATTTATAAAGGATGTTGCACCATGAAAATACAGCGCGCTTCCCTAGCATCACATTCATCATCAACTCCACACCCAGCAACTTCACAACCCGCTTCACAACCTACAGAAGAAAACCCACCTCCAAATTTATAGTCACCAAACCTTAAACAGCCACTTCAAATAGTTCCCTTGCAGTCAGCCACGTCACTGGAAAAACAACCTCCACCAACTCCATTGCTTCCAACTTTGGTGGCACTCCCAGAAAAGCTAAAGATTCTGACAACTTCTCTTTCTGGACAGTTTTTTTACACAAGATGAGCTATCTCTGCCATGTGCCAAGGTCACCAGACCACTTCTTTCTATACCAGATCTGGTAAGCTATGCTTCAACGGTTCAAATAGCAGAGGAAGTGTCTTCATCAGAGGTTGTAAGCTCGTTGAGTAGACCACAAAAAGGGATATTTATTTCAGCAACAACTTTGCATTGGCAATTTCTCTCGGGCCTAGGGTTTGAAACTATTATGCATTTATACTACACTTGGGTTCTGATCTCTTCGGGAAAAGTGCTGAACCCGCAATGGAAGGATTTGATGGTCTCTTCTTGCATCAGCTATGTGTTTTTGAAGGACTTATGCATATGGACCGACAACTCAATTTCCACACTCCATTTTCTAGTTTCTTCAGTCAATAAGCCAACCTAATCACAAGATTCACATGGAAGTGTCTAATCTCTGTATGCAGTCACATTGGTTATGCACAAACTACAAAAAGTGCATCTGGCACAATGCGATAAATGTTTTTCTAATCACACTATTTGATCGTGGCAAAGACTGGAGGTTACTTTCCTTCAAGCTTGAGGAAAAGCTTGATGTCCAAGACGTGAGTAATGACATGAGCAACGAAACCTTATATTATTATTATTACTATTATTATTATTACTCCTATTCTGGTTTAGGCAGCTTCTTAATTAGCATTTATCTCCTTTTATAAGTATTCTTGTTCTACTTTAGGAAACTTCTTAATTAGCATTTATTTCCTTTTATAATTAGGGCCCTTGTAATAGCTATGTAAGGGTCATCAGAATTATTCAATAAAGAGCTTGGGAAATTTTAATTCTTGCATGTCTTGACAAGGTCGGGCACTGATTAATTCTAGCCTATGCCTACTTATTCCTCTCTCATATTCTCTATTTCCTAGATCTGAAACGAGATCCCAACCACACCCGTAACAAATTAATGTTCAAGGGAACCATAATGAATTAAACCATGTACGATACATTGAAGCTTGGGTATTCTTACCTTCGTGTTTTCCATCTCTTTGAGATCAATCTGTCTCATCTCCAGTTCAACATACTTAGAAGCAGATATACTAACACTTATATGGTGTTTTCCTGTGTTCTGGACCAGTAGTGAAAGGTCTGGGGATTCTGACAGGAGACAAATTGTAATCTGAAGTTATATTAAGAAGAATGTTTTAACTCACAAATAATGCACTAAATAGAAACCTTATTTAAAAAAAAGTGAAGGCATCCTCTTCATCGTAACCAGAAAGATGAAGAATGGATATGATTTAGAAAGCTAATGTCCTTCTCGGGTGGGATTGAAACTCTTGGAGGACTCCATATCACCCCATCACAGGTACAATATAAATAACTTGTTAATCCTAGTACCACAGAAATGAAAAATATCACACATTTCTAAACACCCTACAGAAAAGTGAATCTCTTAACTTAAGGATGAAGGAGGAGCCAACGGTAAGTCCAACCAAAGATTTATGCAAATTCTACACCAAATTATACCTCGTCTTTAGCTCGCTAGCTCGCTGCGGATTCAAATTTCAGAGGCTAGTTGAATACTTGAACTTAAAGTGGTAAAGAAAAGAACCATTGCTGCAGTAGTACTCGTAAAAGCTCAATGATGATTGGTATACAACTTTCTCATTTCAAGCTGCTTTTTAAGATCACTGCAGAAATGAATCATAGGTGCAAAAAAAATCCAACTTCCTAAGCACATGGAAGTAGCATAATTCGAAATGAAATGGAAAATAAAGATTATTTTAACATTAAAACACATCTGTGTGCAGAAAGTGGAAGGAAAGTGAGAGAGACAATAGGAGGTAAAGGGAGATGGATAAAAAAATGATATGATAAGTGCATGGGGTAGAGGTGGTGGATGTATTGAATCGAAGTCATAGGTGAGGGGATAGAGAATCAGAACTCCACTCTCATTTTCTTCCTATTTGAGACATGAGGTAGACAGAGTTCTAGCCATTTACCCTCAAATCCAAACAATAGAAATTACGTTTTTTTCTAAAACAAACTATACGAGTCCCATAAGGCCAAATTGATGATAAACTACTAGCATAACAGTAAAGAAAATCAATGCTCTATTGACACAGCTCACACAGCAAAGAAAATAGTCTAACAATGTGACTAACATACCATTTCCTGGAACCCTTAAACAAGCAAGTAATGATTCGTCCACAATATTGCAACTGTAGGGTGAAGAATCACAATGTTCACCTCGAATGCTCTCTTTCCCCCCAGTTGACGATGTCACCTCATGTCCAGACTCTAAACCCAGCATGCCAACAGCCTTTGCTTTCTCATCATCCTGCTTCTCAGAAGCATGGTCTCCAACATTTTTTAAGCCAGCGTTATTGTTGACCGTACTCTCAGAACTTCTAACATCAAGTCCTGCATCATCCTCAGCTTCCTCTAGCACTACGTGATTACTTGAATTACTCTTTTTCAGACCAAACGTCTTTTGATTACCATTATTTATCAGGCCAAGATTCGCATTGAAGGTACCATTCTGCTTCAATGGTTCCACGCTTGTAGCATCTAGAGCACTATTGGAAGTTATATTGACCTAGCATTGAGAGCCCAGCTCCAATGAGATGTATAAAACGATACCAACCACCAAAGCACACATATCATGGATAACTAAAACTCACACAAAAAAATTTGAATGCCTATTAAAAAATTTGAGAAATAATCTACGTTTTAACTAATACTCAGGTAAATATTGTTTCTTTTTGTTAGAATACCTCATAACCTGCGTCGACATAGTTGAAGGCGAGGAATGCTATGAACCCAATCAACAGGAATCTATGTACTGTCTTCATCTTTCGATTAGTTTGAGCCGACACAAGAGTTCAGATTGCAAAAAAAGAAGCAATTTTCTCATCAATTTCTCGCCTTTGTTCTTAAAGTAGTTCATAAAGGATACCGAGTATAAGAACGCTAACCCATGAGGCCAACATGCGTAATCATGTCATGAGTAAAAGAGTAGAAATAAACTCAGAAGCTAAACAAGTTCCACCTTTCCTTTTCGGACAGATTCAAAATTAAGTTCCACTTTCAAACATTTTCTTGTTTGGCAAATTATCCACATCAAAACAGTGTCAAACAGTATTCAAACAGTGCTAAACAGTGTTCATACAGTGTCAAACAGTGCACTCCACAGTAAAGTCAAATTTATTTTCTTAATATGTGTGAAGTCAAATGTGGAACTTGTTTCAGAAACGGAAGGAGTAGTTAGGAAAAAAAGTAATATTGGAATTACTTTTATGGGTATATTTAATAAAGTTAACCATCACTTTAGTTATTTTTTATATAACTAGATTATAAATCCGTGCGTTGCACGGGAAAAATCAACTCACATTACCAAATAAAAAGAGATCGAATGAATATTGTATACTACCTCCGGCCCGGGTAACGGTCCCAATTGAGTTTACGATATTTGACATGTCATAAATTTAAGTGATCCTTGTTAATAATAAAATTATTTTAGTAAATAAAATTTATATATTCAAAAATTATATTAAAAGTCTTGTAAAGTCGCAAAAAACTCAAATTTGATAAAAATTGGATATATAAAGAAAAAGGTTAAGAAAAAATTACATTAATTTTCATCTAATTTTTTATTCATTAATTAAATATATTTTAAATACGGAGTATAATTTTTCTATAATTTAGAAGAATTAGAAAATTTAATCAGTTCAATAAGAATTTCATAATTTCAGAAGTTTTAACCAATTTTGTCAATTGCAATGTTACTCAATGGGGTCTTGTGAATAAGTTCTACTTCACTTGACTTTTATGGATGCCACTTATGAGAGAATGAGTTTTAATGTTATGACTTGAAGAATGCTTCAATGTGGGAATATGCGGGAATAATTGGAGAAATTTAATTGTCCACTCAATTCCTTTATATTATATAAAGATGAATATTGTATACTACCTCCGGCCCGGGTAACGGTCCCAATTGAGTTTACGATATTTGACATGTCATAAATTTAAGTGATCCATGTTAATAATAAAATTATTTTAGTAAATAAAATTTATATATTCAAAAATTATATTAAAAGTCTTGTAAAGTCGCAAAAAACTCAAATTTGATAAAAATTGGATATATAAAGAAAAAGGTTAAGAAAAAATTACATTTATTTTCATCTAATTTTTTATTCGTTAATTAAATATATTTTAAATACGGAGTATAATGTTTCTATAATTTAGAAGAATTAGAAAATTTAATCAGTTCAATAAGAATTTCATAATTTCAGCAGTTTTAACCAATTATGTCAATTGCAATGTTACTCAACGGGATCTTGTGAATAAGTTCTACTTCACTTAACTTCTATGGATGCCACTTGTGAAAGAATGAGTTTTAATGTTATGACTTGAAGAATGCTTCAATGTGGGAATAGGCGGGAATAATTGGAGAAATTTAATTGTCCACTCAATTCCTTTATATTATATAAAGATTTTTTTATTAATTAAAAATATTTTAATATTGATAGATTATATATCTAGAGAGAGAAGTGCAATAACTCTTTGCAATAAATGATTTGTCAACCCCTATAACTACTCTCAAGGGGAGTATTTATAGAGAAAAATAGGGCCGGGCTCCCAAGTCTTGGGCTTGGGAGGCCCATTTACAATAGGGCCACTAATGGGCCGGATACAAAGTGTATAGAAAAGATTAAGTGTAAAATCCTGTTCTGGAGGCTGTCTATGGCCGACGAGGGCATGGCCGACGAAGACCCGGCCGACGAGGTCACCCGGCTCTCCTGGCTTCTGGGTCATATTCTGAGTAGACTTCTTTCTGGTCGATGGAGGTCATCTGGCCGACGAGGGTCCCACCAGGTGATCGTTGTACCTTCTGTTCTCCCGAGTATGTGGGCCCTGGGGTACAGGCCCATATACTCCATCAGGAGCCCCCCCCCCCCCCCCCCCCCACTCTTTAAGCTGAGATGTAGATGAGGTGAAGGAGAGTAGATTCTCTGGCGTTGACGTTTTCTGGCCATTGTGGGGCCGCTATGGAGTCTTGGCCGTTATTGACACCCTTTGCTTTGGGCCTTTATTTTTCGTTGCTACGGGGGCTCTACGTTCTGGCCGTTGTGTGGCCTTCGCTGCGGACGAAGAGGGCCCTAGCCATGGGTGATGCTGTTTTCTGTTTGAGGACGACGAGTGCCTTTGCTTGGTGGAGACGATGAACGTTCTCTGTCACGAGTGGCCGATGAAGATGGTGCTTCCTTACTCCTGGCCGTTGATGGTCGAATTTCGTACTCTGGGCCGAGGAGACCATTGTGGTTATCTCCTTTTTTGGGGACGATGGGTGTCCTTTAGTTTCCGGATGGCCGGTGAGGGTGTTGTTTGCTTTATTTGGCCGTCGCGGCTCTCATTCTATGTCCGTAGCTTGGTGTCCATGTTTTTGAGGACGATAGTGGCACTGATCCGGAAGGAGTAGCACATATCCTGGTCTTGTGGACGACGGTGATTTAAGGACGTTGAGTTCCTATTTTAATTCCTGGCCGAGAGTGGAGTATGTGATCTCACAGCTGTTGAGTACCCTGTGATCTCAGCTGGATTTGCTGCGGCCGACGGTGCACCACAAGGTTATGGATGTTGTGGTGCATATATGATGTGATGTTGTAGTTGTGGACTTAGTGTATTTTTGGATTTCTTTGATTTTGTCCTTGATTTCCAGAGGCCGGTGTAGTCCCTCAGTCCCCCACTGCTTCAGGTCGAAGAGTGAGTGAGGGGTGAAGGAGTAAGGCGTAACCCTAGGCCGAAGCGGGATTCTTGTATTCCCCTGAATCCAACTCCTCGGCGATTTCCTGACCAAGGTAATCCTGTGGGAGAACCCTTGGACGCAGATCGCTTTCAAGAAATTATCATCAGGGTTTTATACAAGGTCGATGGCTATGGGGGTTGCTTTTTGCTTTGTTGTTGTGGCCGTTGAAAGGGCCATGCTATTGGTATTCTTGTTGGGGCCGATATGGGCACACCTTGTGGTGTGACCTACCCTTTTGAAGTCATCTTTGTGTTGAGGCCGATGTAGGCGTGCTCTCTAAGTATGGCCGTTGAGTGGTTGGCCGTTATGGACGCTGATTACTGTCACGTTGGTGATGGGCTTGTATTGATGGAAGTGGGCCCGACCCGTCTTTTGGATCGGTGCCAGCCCAATGGGCCCTGGGTTTGGTGGCCGTTCACGTGGCCAACGGGTGTGTGCCACGTGTAGTGACCGTTGGGGGGGAGGTCTATAAATACCCCCCTCCCTCCGAAGGGGCTCCCCATTGCATTCTTGAGATAACAAAGTGCTGCCAAATTTTCTAGAGAGAGAGCCTTGTTCGTGTGTTCTTCCATTCTTCAAAACTTCAAAGGTCAGTTCATCGAACTTTTCTCCACTTCCTTGCATACTTTGCTTCTTTTAGACTTTGATCTGGTGTTAGTGGAGAATCACCCTTAGATCCAAAGTAATCCCCTCTAGGCTTTAGCTAGTTGTTATGATGAAACCCTCGGACGATGAATACTACCCATATGACGATGAGGCCTCCGTGAAGTCCCTCGACTACCGGGTAGTTGAGGAGTGTTGCGAAGAGATCGAGGACCTGTGCTACTTCAAGTCAGGGGAGCCGGAGGTCAGTGAGGGTGAAGACGAAGAGGCCTCCTCGTCGTCTGAAGGGGAAGACGTAGGGGTCTCCCGTGCCGTGGACTCACTCCCATGATCATCCCTATTGGTCTCCTCAGATAGGGCTTCTGCCACCTGACTCATCATGTTACTTAGATCATGTATTCTGGTTGAAGTGGTCTGCATGAACTGAATGAGCGTCTCTTCCAAATCAGAAAGCCTCTTTAAATTTGTCTCCTCTTGTTGATTATGTAGCTCATTACTCGACAAGGATGTAGAAATGACTGGAACATTTGTGTTCATATAGTGTGGGGAGGAAGAAGTGGGGTATGTAGTTGCCTAGTAAGGATGGTCATATGGAGGAATGTGGCAAAGACATAAATGGTGACCTCCTCCACAGAAGGAACAAATGCTTTTTTTAGGAAAGTAGTTAGTCAATTCCTCGGGACTTTTAGTTTGAACAAGATATTCAAGCATGGAGCCTGGTTTCGCTCTAGGATATTGTGAATAAGCATAATGATACGAGGATTGATATTGAGAATGTTGCGCATTTGGAGGAGGGTAATAATAAGAAGACTCGAAATTTTGTGGTGGGGAAGGGTGATATTGGTGAGGAGTGTAATGAGGGTAATATTGATGAGGAGGGTATGGCGTATATGGTGAATATTCTGTGGAGGTTTGAGGGAATGATGTTCCTCCAGGAATTGAGCTGAATGGGTTCATCTCATGTCTCTTTGAAAATACCTGAAAAGGTTAGCAAAGAAAAATCCTACGAAAAACTAAAAACAAAACTAACAAAAAAAACACGCTTAAATTAATTAATCCTTAAAACCGACACCGTCCCCGGCAACGGCGCCAAAATTTGATGTGAGTTTTCTCGCACTTAAAATAGATCGTAATATAGTGGTGTAAGTACGAGTATCGTCTCCACAGAGACGGACAAAAGGGAAATAAGAATTAACTAAATTCAGCGATTAAAACGAAAATAAAATAAAAGCGTCGTGCGAGATTGATTGGTTGAAAATTAACTAATGCAAATGAGCGAATAAAAATAGATTGGTTTCTCTCTAATTAACGACGAAGGGAACAGGGATTGAGCCTAGCTAATCATTACTAAGTTCTTACCGCTCTAGCGGCGTAGAGTACAATAATTTAAGGGATCAAGCTGATCTCTAATGCGACAGGATCCTAAATTATTGTCAAAACGAGCGACCTTACGGCCCCTTAATCGCTACTAATCTCTTAGCGAATGATTACGTTTGTGTGAATGTGTCCTAGAATGAATTAGATCTCTCTTAACTTATTCTACAGGCAATTGTAATTCTAGTGGCTATCTAGGTTACAAAAAATATCAGTTCAATTATTCAAACACAAATTAAACGACATTCATGCAATTAAACCATCAAGAAACTAGCCATACATCATGATTAAGCCCTTCATCAATCTCAAATCCCTAATTACAACTACTCACAACTCATAATTGAATAATCAATAGAATTGGGAAGAATAAAAATAATTGTCATTAATTAAAAAGTGGGACTTACAAATAAACCCAAAGAATTAAAGAACAAGGCTTGAAAGCTCTCAAAATTTCGTGTTAGGTTTTCTCTCTAAGTTCCATCCCCAAACAAGGGTTTACAAACTGTTTAAAAAAAAAAAAATGAAGCAATTCTGGTCGAAAAAGTACATCGGGAGCGCACGCACGGCACCCATGCACGGCGTGCGTCCCCCAGTGCGTCCGGAGCATCGCTGCGTAAAAGTTTTCCATGCACGGCTGTGCGTGGCTGGCAGTGTGTCTTCGAAATTTAACCTCGGACTCACGGCCGTGCGTCCTCCTATGCACGGCGTGCATAAAACTTCTGAATTTGACAATGCTTCCTTCATGTATGTTGTAGATAATGAAGTTCTCTATCCACCAAAATTTGCAAAACTGGATTTGAATCACCCAATCAAAAGATATGAATAAAATGGTTGAAGGTCCCATTCTCAAATCGCAACAGCGATCATCTGACTTCTTCGTCTGTTTTCACATTTCTCCTCTCAGATTCTCGCAATGGTGTATTCATATTATTTGTAACCCTTGAAGTTGGATTTCATATGGAACTTGAATCGTGTTCTTTGGATGTTTCTACAAAAAGATAAGCTCGAACGATCGACAGAAGGTCATCCTGAACGCCGTTTTAAAGCTCTATTCGTCTTCATTTGATCCCGTAGCCACTCCTAGAGCTCGTTTGTCGTCAACCCCTAAAAGCGACGCACTAATATTAAAACCTGGTGCTAAATGATAACTTATTGTCCGTACACATTCAACAAAATCCTATCTACGCATCTCAAACAAAATAAACGGTAAAAGGATTAAAAAAACTAAGAAAAACTTTCAAAAAATTAACCAAAGTTTTCTGAGTCGTCCAAAATTTGGATTAAAAATTTAAAAATGAAAAAATGATAAAAAATATGAAAATAATTGAAAAATTGTAGGTATTTAAAAAACAACCAAAATGAAAAAATAAGCTTAGCAACAAATCAAATAAGAGTAAATTTCAATTTTGGTCTTATGAATGTCTCACAATTCCACAATTAATCTACGTTTTTTACTTTGTTCACTTTTGAGGTATCACTGTTGTACTTCGTATTTCACACATATGTAGTCATTATGTCGATATTTTTCGTGGTTAAAATCACCAGATAAGTGTCAAAAAATTAGACAGAAGGACTATAAATAGTCAATAAATACTAGTCACGTATCAAAAGTGGAAAAATAAAATACGTGACTAAATATGAAATTGACATAATTATAGGATCAAAAGTGAAATTAATTCAAATAAATAAATTTTATTGTTAAATAGTAAACAAGAATATTTAATAATATTAAACAAGAATATTTAAAATAAGATAAAATGGTTTGAAACTGTTAAATGGTATTAAAAGTAATTAGAAAATTCTGTGAAAAAGTAATTATTATAAAAAACGTGGAAATATGCATATTAAATATAAAAAGTTAAATAAATATATAATAAATGTTATATAATAAAATTTAGAAAATTAGAAAATTAGAAAATTTTATATAATAACATAGAGTTATAAATTATTAGAAAATTAATGTAACCTAAAACAGTGTGATATCAAAACAAGCTCAAAGAATAAAAATACGAAAAATTTAAATTATGAATTTTTAAAAAATAGAAAAAAAAATTAAATATAGAAAGTTTGTAATGCAATATTTCTTTAAGCATAGATTTTTTTTATCGTTATATTGGTAGTACTTGTTTCATATTGTTTCTTTGTGTTTCTTTTTGTTGATAATTTTTTTTTTGTTTGTTTTTTATGTTTCTTAATGTTTCACGGTTGTTTCTTATACTCATAAATCCAAAATTAGCATTTTAGATCTTTGTATGAAAATCTATATAGATATCTTGATTCTAGGGAAGTACCAAAGATAAATATACATCTAAATAAACAAAAAATTAGAATTTAACAAAAAACAACAACAAAAAACATGATGCAACAAGAAGCAACATAATGCATCAATTCAAAACAAAAAGAAATATTAGTGGACACTTCTCGTAGACAATATTATTAACTCTCCATCCCACTCTCTTCATATCCCTTTTCACAAAGGTGGTAAGTTACTAATAACTCTACACATTTAAATAATAAATCGACAATGATTATCTTCATAGTAGGAATAATACAAATAACTATACATCATCATGATTCTCCGTGTGATCTTGCAATGATCCATTTCACCATCAAGTTTGTTTTTATAGCACATAACTTATAGATGTGAACAAAAGCCTTTCCAGGACGACAAATATGAAGCTGGATCATGTACTACCCCTACAAGTGAAGCTATCACCAAGCCTTCTTATCCTCTGCAAATAGACATCCACAATCTCCTTGCCAACCTGTTCAAGTTTATTGATTTTGTAATGTAAGCTTGTAATATTATTACAAATCTTTCTAAACATAAATAAAGTACTATAATCTAAAAATTGAAAACAATAGTATTATGTAGTGTTAAAAATTAGAAGTTTTATCAATAGTAAATATGAATAAAAATTAGGAAATACATAATCCAAAAAATGTTAAAAGAGTTAAGTAGATAAAATGTCACGAAATACAACATATAATTTTTTAATAAAATTTTACTTAAACTAGTTACAGTTTTTAAAAAAGTAAATTATTTTAAATTCGAAATATTAAATATAATTTTTTTTATAATAATGTTATTACTATTCTTGTTGTTATGATGCGTTTTGTTGCATTTTTATATGATTGCTTTGTGTTGCCTTTTGTTTATTTTGATTGATGAATTTTCATATTTTGTTTCTTATTGTTGATTTTTGTTTCTCACTAGTATTCTGTTATAATCAATTGTTATGTTGTGCTTTGTTGCATTTTTTATATGATTGCTTTGTTTTGCCTTTTGTTTCTTTTGAATGATGAATTTTCATATTTTGTTTTTTATTGTTGAGTTTTGTTTCTCATTGATATTTTATTATATTCAATTTTTCATTATACACATTACACACATTCAGCCAGAAGGCAAACAACATTTATAGAATGCATATACAAAAGACCAGCTATATTAGTAAGGAAAAAGTCAGAAAGTGATTAAGCAGGCATGTTTGACTTAGAACTTAGAAGGTAAAAAAAGTTAAGGTTTGACTTGCAAAATGCAACCGGTAATCTTTATTAGTGAGAAAAGGGTAAATTATGAGCCAGAATACATCTATAAGCACCAGAACCCCTTCCCACATCTAAAAGTAAAGGTAGAAACATTTCAATTCTTGGAGATTATTGTAATACCCGAGATTAATTTAAGAGGATTAATAGTACTACTCATACCAACAGAGGTGCATCTCCTTTTAAGGGAGCTCATCCCCCAAGAACTCCAAAGTTAAGCGTGCTTGCACAGGAGTAGTCTTGGGATGGGTGACCCCTTGGGAAGTTTCTCAGGGCGCGCATGAGTGAGGACAAAGTGCGCGGTAAAGGCTCGTGGTGGTTTGTGGGGACAGTACTAGAGGTCAGAAGTAACTACCTCGGGGCCTACGGGGCCGGGGTGTTACAAGTGGTATCAGAGCAACCCTGCGACAGTGTGCTGACCCGTTGGATATCGGGCGGTCACTTAGCGGGGCAAGATTCAGGGGGTTGATTGAGATTGGTTTAAGGGCACAACGAGGACGTTGCAATCCTAAGTGGGGGTGATTGTAATACCCGAGATTAATTTAAGAGGATTAATAGTACTACTCATACCAACAGAGGTGCATCTCCTTTTAAGGGAGCTCATCCCTCAAGAACTCCAAAGTTAAGCGTGCTTGCACAGGAGTAGTCTTGGGATGGGTGACCCCCTGAGAAGTTTCTCAGGGCGCGCATGAGTGAGGACAAAGTGCGCGGTAAAGGCTCGTGGTGGTTTGTGGGGACAGTACTAGAGGTCAGAAGTAACTACCTCGGGGCCTACGGGGCCGGGGCCTCGGTAAAGGCTCGTGGTGGTTTGTGGGGACAGTACTTTGATGAATAAATAAAGTATTTCTTTAAAATATATCATTGTTTTGGGTGGGAAAAACGGGGGTGTTACAATTATAATGTTTAAAAATTTACAATGTAGTTTCTAATTTCTAGATTTCAGCATAATGTTTAACCCTACAAAGTATGGCCATTTGGAAGTGCAGCAGACCCTGTAATACTTAGCTACTTTTGTAAATTACATCCTCTAATGGATGTGACTTTTAAAATTAGATTTCAGTTTTGTTACAATTCTTTGTTTGCTATTGTTTCCTAGTGTTTCTTTTTGTTGCACTATGTTACAATTAGGTCAACAAAATGAATCAACTCAGATCATTACAATACAAATACCAGCAAAATGAAGCAACTCAGATCATTACAATACAAATATCAGCAAAATCAAGCAATTTAGTGTATACCTTTTCATTTGGAAGAGCAGCAGATCATGTAATACTTAGCGCCTGCAAAGTTTTTTTTTCATATTAAAGAGAGGATAGGAATAAGATAGAATAAGCAAGCACAAATGCAGATGAGAAGATCTAATACCTTTTTATCAATGCACTCTGAGCAATCGTACAGGGACACATGATTTCCGAGCTTTGATTAACTGAAACGTGAGAGATTCCATTAATATACAACAATTCAAAAAGCAAAAATACTCCAATCTAAAATTCATGTGTGTCATGTGGTTTGGGGATCTTAAAAATGAAATTCAATTATAACAAAAATAAAGCAAAAAGTAAAACAAAACTGAATCGAAAACAAGAAATAAATTTTAACTATATGAATTATAACAACAATTACAGTGAAGGTAAAATTCTCAAAATTCACACATACATGCAAATCGGAAAGCAGTGAGGGAGTCGGGCAACGATTGGAGGAGCAGTTGAGCAGGCAAGAGCAGAGGGTGGAGCCCACAGATCGAAGAGTCGAGACGCCGCTGGGGGACAACGGCGAACGTCTCTGACTTTTGTAATTAACGCTTCAAATCGATTCGCTGTGAGGTCGCGAGGATGGATGAACAAGGAGGGCCAAGCCGCGGAGGATGGAGGCACAGTCAGAGTTGGATGGGAAGAGAACAGTCGCACGGTCTCTCTGCTGCAGTTTGATATGTCGTGACGATGGATGAAGAAGATTGAGGTGCCAGACTGCCGGCATCCAATCGATCTCTGGACTTGATTTAGAATTAAATTAGGTTATTTTTGAAATTAAAAAAATAAAATTGAAAAATCAAAAGTCTTTAAATGAAAAAGAAATCATGGGGTGACATAAATGAAATGGAACTAGAAAAAGTGGACTAAACGGGCAATTACCACAAGTAAAAACATGCTTACCCCCAGAACTTTGTCTTTAACAAAAGAGGATCTTTTAGTAAAAAATAACAATACAGTTGCATCAACATACAATTTTTAAATAGAAATTGAAATATATTTAATGTGTGACGCATGATAAATGAATTTTATTAGGAGATGATGGCCAGATGAATTTAAAGCTACATCTCCTACATGAAGAACGAAAGATGAGTACCGCAACACTAACGTACAGATGTGAGACCAAAATAAGGGTGTTTATAAACTAAAATACCTTGTGAAGAAGTCTATGAGCAAAAACACCCAAATAAGGATACCATAAGACATCACTAGTTTCACCATTCAGAACTAAAAGTGGAGCAAATGGTTGATCAAATAAACGAGGACACCTAGCTAAGAGCACAATGACCCGTGAAAAAATAAATCTGGGAAATAACTGGAGGTATAATGGACTCAAGAATACCCTCATCCGATGAGATCCCTGTAGATAAGAATTTAGTATTTGAATGTGACAAAGAAGACATTTTTATTACAACACTTGAAGTGGTAGTTTTATACGATGTTGCATCCCCTGAAGCTGAATCAAACCCAACCTCATGCGGGTGGGTTGGGTTTCTGGCCCGGTGCTAAAGTGGCAGGAAAACGGCCACGTCCACGCGCCCCTCTCTCACGAGGCACCCGCATTCTTTAATGTCTTCTTCTCACTAATAGAGTAAAGAGGTGTACTAGTTAAAGAATATGAGTTTAGTGTGTAATTTTTGTAACCTTTCTTTACCATAAATAATAGTGTCTACACCCTTTGTATGAACCATCATTATTAAAACATTGTCTTCTTTAAAATTTTCGATTAATCAAATCAGACTTTAACCAATGATATATTTCTATAGGAAATTACTTATATTATAAAAATGATACAAAAATATTTCATTCTTTGTTAAAAATACTTTAATAAAAGTATAAAATTTATAACTTTCATAAAATTATACTCACAAAAATCATCGTCCAAAGTTTATCACCGTTGACTTGAAAAGTCAAAGATGACAAAATTTTAATGAACATAAAAAATATTATATAACCCTGGTCTAATGTGGTCTATTCTAATCTAACTTGTTAATTGACATGATATGAGACACAAACCAAACCAAAACACCTTAGAAGTGACAATAGTTTGACACGATCCCTACCTAGGATGTTTTTAATGTGGACTCAAATTTTTTTTGGTCAGACCTAGTTTGGTTTGATCTGTGATATAGTCTAGTCTGAATTAGTCTGCTTCGGTCTATTAGATGTTTGTTCTATTGCATTTTACAACCGTCGAAGTCTACTTTAGTCTGATTTGTTATGGACTCCTGATATTGTCTCGCTTGATTTGAACTAATCCAGTCTATCTTGGTTTCATTGAAACTAGTCTAATTAAAAACGTTCCAAAACCCACCCATGCTTCTGTGTTTAATTTCATGTGCCCATTTATGAAACCATGCACATTAAACACTTCCTTGCTGAAATATAATCTCTTCTTATACCAAGTATTATTCAATTTTCTATTCTCCAAGATGAACACATAAACTGCATGATGATTTTTAAAATGGAATGGTATTACAGATAATATATTAAAACTTCGGTTATTATTCAAGTATATGTTCCTAATGATGAAATTTCGTCCATAAATACCAATGGGAATTGGGAACTGAACCCGTACGGATAGCTCAGTTGGTTCAGTGGTGGGAAATTTGGATTAAGTGATCAAGATTCGAAACCCGCAGCGGCCGTGTGGAGGTCACATAACCTAAAATAAGACTTAGCCTCTGGTGCGTACGGAAAAAAGGTCTACCATCATTGGGCCGAAGGAGTCACCGTGATTAACATTCTTCCATCTTGGACCAAGGGAATTGAGAACCGATGAGTATACAGGCAGTATACGAAAGACATTGAAGTTTGACAATTAATCATCATTATCATAAAAAAGTTAAACAACAAGGGTGGGGTGGGGTGGGTGGGGGGTTGGTTCACTTTTTCTCTTCAGCTATAAATACACCAAGTACAGGATTCCCTAAATGCAGAGGACACATAAAAAGCTCCCATTCTTCCACCCCTCTCAGCCAAAAAAACACACATTTACTCACTCTCTGTTGCTTCTCAATAGAAATCTTGAAAAGTGAAACGGACTAAATGGATCATAGTCATTTGAAAATGATCTCAGAAAATGCAGAAGTCCGGCAATCCCTCTCCGACCTCATTATAAACAGCGGGAAATGTTCATCAAGCTCCATTTTTTCTGATCCCCTGCTCAAGAAAGTCCCGATTACCCCTCTGGGTTCTTCAGTGTATCTCACGCATATAGATTTACTCCGGAAGCTCTGCCAAGAAAACAAAGCGAACCCATTCGGGAATTCTTCTTTGGTTCGTCCGGCCGCCAGTGAGACGACAGCGATGCTGAAGATGCTGAAGAAGAAGGTATACAGAGGAGTGAGGCAGAGGCACTGGGGGAAATGGGTGGCAGAGATTAGACTCCCTCAGAACAGAGTCAGAGTCTGGTTAGGGACTTATGAGACTGCCGAAACCGCCGCCTATGCATACGACGCCGCAGCCGTTATCCTCCGCGGCGACTATGCGCGGCTGAATTTCCCCGAGCTTCGCGATCCCGAGAAACTCGGGGGAAACCCGAAGCTGGTGGCCGTCAAGAATGCTGTCTATGCGAAAATCCAGTCCATTAACCAGAAGGTGAAAATGGAAAGAGATAAGAATAAGAAGATGGCAAAAAAGAGGACCGAATCCGGTGGGATTGTTCATGTTATTGAGTCTTCGTCGTCATCTTCTTCTTACTCTTCCTCATCGTTTGCTGGAACGGAAAGTGGGAAAGTTTTAGTGGGAAGTCCCTCGAGTGTGTTCTCTGAAGATGGGTTTTCGATGAGGGAGACGACGTCGCCGCCGAGCCCCGCCTCCGGCGAGATTTTGACGGCGCCGGGTCAACCAGAGTTCGAAGGCTGTTCCCTGGCGAGAATGCCTTCCTTTGATCCAGAGTTGATATGGGAAGTTCTGGCCAATTAAGAGTTACTCTAGTATTTTTCTCCCTTAACTAAAGATAATGTGAGTTTGACTATGGAGTATATCATTTCACTGTTTTATTACGTTTTAGTTCTACAATTGTAACATACATAGTATGTATTGGTTCTTGTATGCATTATTTAGATGTATAGGTCCAATGTTTTGATCTTATGTGCCATCTTAAATACGATAGTACTACTATATTCATAATATGTGAAACAAGTGCTATATCCGCGAATATGGAGCACAAGATAATCAAATACAAATAGTTTTTCCCTCCTTTCCATGAAAAGTAAAAATAAATTTGGAGCATTAGATTGAGGATCTAATGACTCTAAATATGTAAAAAACGCATTAAAGTGGATTAAAAACGTGATGACATTTCCGTAAATAAATCAAAGTTTTTCTACTTTGCAAAAAGTGGACTTTCTGCATATAATATAGTGTGCCATAAAGGATCACAATTGGATGAAGAAAAATTTCTCAATGCAACAGTGCAACTCACATGCTCAAAAGCATAGGCGTTTGCATTTTGTGTTGTAAAACTACTTTTTATTGGTACCAGACACTTTTAAGATGTTTTTACTTAGATTAAAATTTTCTGGTCTGGTTTGATTTGGTATGATCTAGTATATCTGGTTTGATAAATATCTGGTCTCTGTGTATTTTATAATTATCAAAGTCTTGTCTAGTCTGGTCAAGTTTGGTCTGGTTTAGAACTGAAAACAGTCCAAATAAAAACATCCTTAATCATTTATGCATGCATGTATACATAAGGTCTAATTAATCCTTATGTTTTTAGCTGGATTGAAATTTTTAGATCTGATCTAGTTTGATTTAATCTGGCCTGATCTAATTTGGTTTGTTTTGATTAGGTCTAATTTGATTTGATTTAGTTTTGATTAGGTCTAATTTGATTTGATTTAACCAGACCATAAAATCTTAATCCAATACAAACATCCTTATTTGTGCACTTTACTTCTACTCCAGTACTCTCTGTATCATTTTTGTAACATTTGAATGTTCAACGTATGAAATACTAATCTGATATTTTAAAAATGTAGTATATCAATAGTGATATTTTAATTATATGAATATAGTACCTCTATGTTGCCTTAAGATTGTCCTGTATTTTTTTGTCTATTCCATTAAGATAGCCTCATATCAAATTTGATATTTTTTGTGCAAATTTAAATCATTTTTACTGCATTTCCACTTTATTTATTCAATATCAACCACATAAATTTATCTTGTATTTCTTGATAACTGTGTCACATTCTCATGTATCGATATTAGGGGACGGTCCACGGAGGTAATAGCCATTATGAATCTATGACAAATGGTCTAATTGAGTAAACCGATAAGGAAGTTCTCATTATTTTATGGCTTCTTTTAAAAACTTTTACTCTCATATTGGGAAATGGGAACTATTCGTTCCATAAATAGCTCCCCCAACTATGCTCCTAATTGTTATAAGCGGATCATATATTACAATAGATGCAAAACCTCTCGTAGCAGAAACCCAAATCAAATCTTGCAAACATTGCTATAACAGTGCAAGAAATTATTTGGTAGTAATAAAAGAAGATTGCCACTCTTTTCGCCGTGCAACATGTGATGTGATGCGAGTTGAGACTCATAGCAGGAAGCTACGTGCGGGGTAGAAAGCTGTCAATAGGCTTATAAATTTATGATGAAAATCTTTACAAGTTTTTAGTTCAACATTTGGTAAACAGTTTCTAGAATACTCCGTACTTAGAAAGAAAAATGAGATTGGTAAGCAATGACGTCTAGTTTTTAGATTTTTGGGAGATTTCTCAAAATATGAGTAAATGGAGTTTGAATTTCAAAAATGTGACTCCTATGTTTTGATTCCCGAAATGAGACTAACATGGTCGTATTTACTGTGATCTTGTAAGCGTGACTGTCAAATAGTTACAATACGTGCATTTAACATGACAATATTTATTATAATTAATGCCAGTATTTTTCAATCATGACAGTACTTTTCATATATGACAGTAACAACTCCAATTTCGGGAAAGAAAAACATACTAGTCCTATTTTAGAATTCCAAATTTCATTTGCTCCTATTTTGGGCAATTTACCTAGATCTTTTGTTTGTTTGTTTTCTTGTAAGTCCGCTACATTCTCATCGTCATTTATACATTGAGATAAACATATTACGCTCTGAATATATATAGAGAGAGTAATGTTCCGGTCAGACTTTTTTTATCGGGGAACTTCCATCCGGCCGCATCAATTTGAGCTGCTTGCGAATCAAATTTTTTGATAAAACTTTAGAGTATATTCTTCATGAAGTGTAGATACGATTATATCTATAAAATTTCAGCTTAATATTAAATTTGAAAGTCAATTAAATAAATTATTGAAAAACACTGCGTAAAATATATATAGGAAAAAGGTACAAATATACCCCTGTAGTATGAGTGTGGGAATAAATATATCCTCATTCTATATTCTGCAACAAATATATCCCTATAATTTATGTGGAGGTGCATATATACCCCTGGACTTTTAAAAAGTACAAAAATACCCCTCTTATTTCTATAAAGGAGCAGATTTACACTTATTGACTTTAAAAATAATTCAAAACACTAAAAATAAATAATAAATTCGAAAATGAAAAATAAAAAGTTAAAGTGTTAAAAACAAATATTTATTTTTATCTTAAAATATTAACTCTTTAATTTTAAATTGCAAAATATTATTTTTCCGTTGCAAATGAAGCACTTCAAATTCATAAATATTAATTTTACTCTTGTAGCAAAATGTGGAATAAATTGTTGCATTCTTGGATTTTGTTTAACCATATAAAAATTAAATTCACTATTTTGTAATCTTGGACTATTATCAGCATACAAAATATGTAATTTCAGTGTAAAGAATACAAAAATTAATGATTTTTTTACATTGCAACACATATATTAATACTTTTTCGAAAGAATCTTAAATATATAGTAAATTTTGAAATAGTATTTTGTACTGACACTATTAAATTGTGATATAAAAGAATAAAAGGAAGAGTTGGACACAAGTAAAATTTTTTTTTTTCAATCTGAAATTTAAAATTTATTTTTGGTGTTTTTTAAAAGTTATTTTATCTATTTAAAATCAATAATGGTAAATTTGTTCCTTTATAGGAATATGAGTGGTATTTTTTCACATTTTAAAAGCTCAGGGGTATATATGCACTTACACATAAACTTAAGGGATACATGTGTACCAAAAAATAGAACATGAGTATATTTGTTCTCACACATATACTAGAAGGGTATATTTGTACCTTTCCCCGATATATATACCTACACTCACACACATGTGTGTAGGTTTTGATTCAAATAAGAACATGATCTTAGGAGAGAAATGAGAATGAATCTTAACCGTTAGATTTGCTTTAAGTGAAATTCAGTGTGCATCAGATGAAACTGTAATGTGCATTAGGTGAAATTTAAATGTGCACCACAAAGAGTACGATACAATGGCATTATGTGAAGCTGAATTGTGCATTAGGTGAAATTGAAATGTGCAGAATAAAAAGATACGATGTGATGTTATTTCTATACCTTTTATTCTGCACATTTCAGTTTCCTCTACTGCACACTTGAGTTTAAATTTTTATTCTGCAAATTTCAGAATCATCTGATTCACATTTCAGTTTCACCAAATGCACAATTCAGTTTTACATAATACAATCCAACGGTCCATGTTCATTCTCATTTCTCTCCTGATGGTTCGTTCTTATCAAAACCGCTCCCTATATTTCTCTCCTGAGGGTCCCTTTTGGGGCGGTTCCGATCAAGAAGGCCTGAGCGGAACTGCTGTCCGGAAGGTGGCTTTTGGAGCCCTTCCGGCTGGCATTTTTTTATGATATTTTTTGGGAATGTTCTCCATCAAATCTAGTTTATCCACAAAAAATGCAGCTAAAAATTAAATCGAGAAGGCAGACAAATAATTTTTGGAAGATAACTGCGTCATAATATACATATAAAAACGCAGTTATCTTCCAAAAATTGTTTGACAGCCTTTCAGGTTGAATTGTTAGCTGAAATATTTTATGGATAAACTAAATTTGATGGATAACATGCCCAAAAAATTTTATGAAACAATTTCACCGGGAAGGCGGCAAAACGCTGCCGTCTGGACGGAGATTCCTGTCCAGAATTCCGAACACACACACATAAGAGATCAAATACAAACCATGTTTAAAATACTAATCTACAAACTCAATAATATGCAGCACTTTGAACTTCAATATGCAGTAAAAACAATGTAAAGATGCAGGTGTGAGATCATACAAAAACTAGTCCTCCCATTCAAATCATCTTTACATTATTTGTATTGCACATTGAAGTTCAAAGTGTTACATATTATTTAGGCTAAAGGATCAAATAGGTACATGAACTAACTTAAAGTGTTCAATTAGCCCCTTATATAGGAGATTCTGCCCGGCCGTCGCCAATTGGGGCGGTTCCCAGTGGAATTTGTTGATTAAATTTTTTGAGCATATTCTTCATTAAGTCTAGTTTACCCATATCAAATTTCAGCTAAAAATTAAATCTAGAAGGCAGTCAAATGATTTTACGAAATGTACTGCGCTGTTTAACTGCGCAGTTATCTTCAAAAAATTATTTGACTGCCTTCCCGGTTGAATATTTAGCTGAAATTTGGTATGGGTAAACTAGACTTAAAGAAGAAGATGTTCAAAACATTTCATCAAAAAATTCCACCGGAAACCGCCCCAATTGGCGACGGCTCGGCAGAACCTCCTATATAAGGGGCTAATTGAACACTTTAAGTTAGTTCATGTACCTATTTGACCCTTTAGCCTATTATTTAAGCCATAAAATAGCAATTTCATGTTTAGATTATTTGTATTGCATATTGAAGTTCAAAAAGTGCATCTTGACATTACTTGTACTGCATATTGAAGTTCAAAGTGTTGCATATTATTGAGTTTGTAGGTTAGTAAATTAAGCATGGTTTGTATGTGATCTCACCCCTATATATATATAGAGAGAAAAGATCATGTGAGAAGTCCCACTTAGGCTGAGAAGCTGCGAAGTCTAACTTATAAGCTCAAAACACGAACTTTTAACCAATAAATCATAACTTATAGACCCCCTCCAAAAAAATTATGAAAATGCCACCGCGTCAAAATAACTCCAGAAACATGGAATTTGTTTTTGCAGAAAGTTCATGTTTTTGAGGGGGTCTATAAGTTATGATTTTTTGGTTAAAAGTTCGTGTTTTTTGCTTATAAGTTAGACTTCGCAGCTTCTCAGCCTAAGGGCACTTCTCAACTGATCCGCTCCCTATATATATATATATATATATATATATATATATATATATATATATATATATATATATATATATATATAGAGAGAGAGAGAGAGAGAGAGAGAGAGAGAGAGGATCAGGTCAGAAGTGCTCTTAGGCTGAAAACTGTGAAATTAAACGTGTAGACTAAATATAGGAACTTTTAACCAAAAAATCATAACTTATAGACCCCTTGAAAATAATTACGAAAATGAGAAGACAATTTAACGTTAAAATGTCTTTAATTCTAATGAGAAGACATTTTAACGTGAGAAGTGAGAAGTTACACATTTACCTATTCCTGGTGCACTTTTTTGCTAATCTGATGCACTTTTTGCGATGGCAGAAAAGTTCCGATTAATTACGGAAATGCCACCACGTCTAGCATCACTTTTTAAATATTTTTTGCACTTTCCCGTGCACTTTTTTGCTAATCTAATGCACAGATCTTAAAATGAACGCACCAGATGCATTCTCACATCTTACGATAAGCACTCTTCTAATTTGATCCTTATTATATATATATATGGGAGTGGTTCCTGTGAGAAAGGATTTCCAGGAAAGAAATGAGAATGAATCTGGACCGTCGGATTGTATTATCTAAAATTGAATTGTGCATATGGTAAAACTGAAATGTGCATTAAATGAGATTGAAATGTGCAAAATGAAAAGTTAAATTCAAATGTGCATTATGTGAAATTGAAATGTGTAGAATAAAAGACACAAATATGTCACAACATTGTAGTTTTTACTCTGCACATGCATTTCAGTTTCACATTGTGCACATTTCAGTTTCCTCTAATGCACAATTTAGCTTCACATAATATCACGGTGTCTTACCTTTTGTGTTGCAAATTTCGATTTCACCTAATGCACATTTTAGTTTTACTTAATGCATATTCAATTCCACAAAATACAATCTAACGGTCCAGATTCATTCTCATTTCTCTCCTAAGATCATTTTCTCACTTGAACCTGATTATATATATATATATATATATATATATATATATATATACACACACACACACACACACACACATATATATATTGGAAAATTCTCAGGTCCAGCACCTCCCGGTTCGAATGCCGTCCGAACACCGCCGTTTGGGACGGTAGGAAAATTCTCAGGTCCAGCACATCCCGGTCCGAACGCCGTCCGAACACCGCCGTTTGGGGCGGTTCCCGGTGGAATGTTTTGATGAAATTTTTTGAGCATGTTCCTAATCAAGTCTAGTTTATCCATATCAAATTTCAGCTCAAAATTCGATCGGGAAGGCAGTCAAATAATTTATTGAAGTTAACTGCGTTTTTCTATGTATAATTTGGCGCAGTTAACTTCAATCAATTATTTTTCTATGATAGGATTGATCTGTGATAGGATTGGCGTATTAAATAATTTTGATTTCTTCCCATCAATATATATATTGATCTGTGATAGGATTGGCGTATTATTTAAGTTGAGTAATGTATCTTCAACGACCATTTAGTTGTATTTTTCACATTCAAAATTTTATTGTCATTTTTTTGAAGTACTACGTATATTACAATTTCCATTAAATCCTTAGAGACCCAATGATCCACCCAAATCTTTAATTCTAACTTAGCGTTGTTATTTTGATTTGAAATAATTACACACGTATTATGTAAATGTTGCGTACACAAATGTGACTTTTTAAGTATAATGACTAGTCTTCCATAAAAAGTACAGCGATTATAGTAGTAATTCTGTCATAGTAACTCGCGTTCAATTTTTACACTTAGGTGTCTGTGAAATTTGAGTGTAGTAACTAATAGTAGGGCTGCACAAGAATAACCCGAACCCGCATAACCCGCCCGATCCAACCCTACCCGACCCTATTTAATCGGGTATTTAATTTTAAAAAGTATTCATGGGTTAAATATGTACGAACCCGCACCTAATGGGTAGGGTTGTGGAATTGAAATCTCAAACCCGATCGTAGCTGACCCGACTAATATTATTCATTTTGCTATTATTGTGCTACAATTTTTTCTTGAACAACTTCAATCTACGACAAATGTGCTCTATCTAGGACTTTATGATATTAGAATTATAATTAAACATTTACTCCGTATCATTTTGACTATGTGATTATTATATATTTACAAAATGATCTTCCTTTACGAAAGGATGTTTTAATACTATTACCCAATGTTTTTTTAAAAGATGCTTGTATTTGTTTGTGTGTTTTGGAAACAAGTTGATCGAGTTTCAAGTTGGTTACATTAGTTTCCCACATTAAAGATGCAACCCGGTGTGATTTTTTTTTTTCAAAAACCCGACCCTACCCGACCCGTTCGTGTATGGTTTAACAACTTATATTGCATATCGCGGGTTGGTTTATAGCCAACCCGAACAAATTGGGTAGGTCCAAAAAATATAGCAAACCCGACCCAACCCGCCCGATGTGCAGCCCTAATTAATAGTCATATTTTTATAAATAAGTTTCATTTTACTAATATTTAAAAAAATCTCTTTTGATCTAGAACATTTAAAGGTGGATGACAATGAACTTAATACTCCTACCATCCTATTGGACTTTGTTAGGCCAAATAGTAAATATATAATTTGGAACATCCAAGTCTCGGATAATATATTCTATCAAGAGTCGGCCACTCTATGAGGTGAGAGGGCACTCGAGGTGAAAAGGGGTAGTCTGCAAATGTATCAATTGCATGCCTCCATGTCTTTGTTCTTGATGGCTTCCTCCTATGCCGCAAGACCCCGTCCTTATCCATGATGGGGAGGTGGCTCATTAAAATCTTTATAAGAAAAACTCTGGTGGAAAAAATAATCCTAATAAGGGAATATGAATACACAAAATGCCCCCGAAATGAAGTAAGAAGGGTAAGTCTCCATTGTTGCTTGATGTGTGTAGTATGCTCAACTTTGTCCTTTAGCTTCAACTTCAACATCCTTCAAAGAGCTTCAGCCTTTGCTCGTGTGAGTTCATCCTTTGCATCTTCGGTGACGGCGAGTCCCTCGTTCCTCCCAGTCCCTCACGGCCTCACTCTTTGAGGTGAGTCAAGACGAGGTGAAAAAGTTTAAAACGGTCATCCTTTAATTGTTCTTATGAATTTAAGTAAAACTGTTATAATTTTTCAGAGTTTGGAATTTGCTATTTGGATTTCAAACTCATTATTCAATAATAGTGGCCACAAATTTCCAAGGTAGAGCAGCTCAAGTTCATACGTAGGACTCAACTTGTGCTATGGATGACTCCCCTAAAGTCGGAGCATGACATCTAGAGAGAGAGGAACGCATAATAACTTAAACAAAACACAAAATTCAGAGTATACAATAGTTTACATTTAAATTATGGTTTACATTTAAATTGAGAGCTTATGAATCACCACACTCCTATAAAAAGGATGACATCCCATCTCTGAGGGGCCCTCAATCCCGACCAGACGGTACGTTGGGAGGATGTAAACTAGACTATAATCCCAATTTGGGAGAGAGAGAGGGAGGCTCTGTCCTCAGTACTTGCACAGGCCCTATATTTTTTACATTTAGCATAGTCACCTCTCCTCGCAATTGCCGAGATTCGAACCCGGGACCTAACGCTTGTGGCACTCCCTCGCTACCAGTTGAGCTACGCCCACCGGTAAATCACCACACTCCTATGACATGACCTAATGATGCGATTCTTCAATACTGAGAAAATGTACATTGTAGGATCTGATTTCATAAACCTATTTTTGAATATAAATATGTGCACTACTCAACAATAAGAATAAAAGTTTTTTGGAAAAGTTTTTTCTTAATTTTTTTAAATAGGACAAAGAGAGTATAATTCATATTATGACAAAACATACTTATAAGACATTACGTTCTCAAACATACTTAATTAACTTGTTATGCATCTTAAATAAGCACACTAACTATGTTTATATTATGACATTTCAAATTATAATAAAAGCTTGGTGTGCACAAGTGTGCGTGCAGCCGTGCACTCATACGTGCACGCGCACTTATGTATGTGCAAGCGCATGTGAACTTGCTCGCATAAATAGTTTAATTGATATGTTTTGCATTACTCGCACGGGTAGCTCAAAGATGGCTAAGTGGGGTTGTTGGATTGAGTCATTGAGGTCTCAGATTCAACTCCCGGTAGCGACAATATGAGAATTTCAATCCATAAATTTTTTTGTAATTAGAATGCATTTAGAGCTGCAAGTATGCAACTGACCGTTACTGACGAACTCCTTATTTCTTACTAACATGGACCAAAAGCATTTGACTTCAAAAAAAGCGACACAATTAGGGCCTACCTGACCTAAGCAACAGTGTAAAAACTCGCCATCCTCTCACAAGTCACAACCAGAACAAGATCATGCAATACTTTCTTTTGGACCCCATAATTAGGTGACAATTCCGGTACCCATTTAAAAAATGGAGTACCATATCTACCACTTACGGCCTGTTTGGATTGAGTGTTAGCGGGTGTTAGTAATGGAAGTGTTAGTAAGTGTTAGTAACGGTCCAGAAAGGAAGGTAAGTGTAAGTGTTAAACATAACCTTACCTTGTTTGGGAGAGCTAAAAAATTGAAGTGTTAGTAATGGAAGTGTTTTCACATAAATTGACAAAAATATCCTCAAGTGTTAATATTAACTATAAGTCTATATATAATAATACATTCTCCACCTAAATGCTCAAAAATTGCAATATGATAAAATTAAAATATTCTACATTAAAATATTTTATTCTACAAGTGCTAAAAATATATTTTGTGCAATATGCTAAAATTAAAATATTCTACAGATATATGTACATATCCTACGTAAAGTGTTAAACAACGTGGATGGACACTACACATTAAACTAAACCCTTAACTTGTATAATTTATTTTTCAAAGTCACGACTCTCAATTTCAATTATAAATTACGACCATTCGAAAAATGTGTAATACATGGGACCAAAAAATATGAGCAAAATTAGTTCCAAATCATCAAATAGCAATACAACAGTTCCAGACCAAGCAAAAGTAATATAGTCTCAAAGTGCATAAATTGTTTGAACGTTAAATTAAAAAATATAATGATAAAACGTCAATTCGCTAGCTCATGCCATCATGTCATAAAGAAGACTGCTCTGGCTTTCAACTGGACATCCAAGAAGAGCTCTCAGCATATCGGGCTTCTGAACAAGAAACAGATAGCATGCATTACGATGCTCAGCAGCAATATTTAAATCAACTAATAAATTCCAAACTTCACTTTCTGAGATTGGAAGAGTGGTCGCTTTAACGATTTCAGATGTTGAAGTTGTGATAGCTTGAGCGACATTATCAAGTCCTTCTTTGAGAAGCACAACTTCTCCATCAACTTTAGCCTTCTTCTTCTTGGCTTTTCCCTTTGAGGATGCCTTGTCATGAGATATTGAGTGAGACCGCACAATTTCTTCTTCATTTTGAGTAGGGACCCCTTGAGCTGTATTTCTCTGTCCACTTTGTTGAGATGTAAAAGGGTTTTCCACATTAACATCACTTTCAAGTATTGAATCCAAATCATCAATATTATCCAATGATGTGTAAACTTCGCTCTCTTCATTAAAAGTATTTTTTCTTTTTCTCATTTCAGCTGCAGTTTCCGCATGAATCCCATCAGCTCTATCTTTCGCAAATAGCAAGCATAACTTGTGAAAGTTACGCATTTGCTTATTTTTCCATTCTGCAGCTTCTGGTTTCACCTAAAAAAATATTTTTCACATAAACAACATATCCATACATACGAAACTTAAAAAAAAAATTAATATACCTCAATCAAGCGTTGCCAAACTTCAGGTTCAGCAGTGAACATTTCCGTCGCGGGATTCCAACCAAAGCCACTAGCACCATATTTGAATAAGTCGTAACATGGATACCAAATCCTTTTGATATTCTTCATCCGATTTTGAATCTTATCCTTGTCAATCGGTTTATCAGGAAACTTTTCTTTTAGTTCCTTAAGGATATTATCATAAGCGTGTGTAGTGAAAGTTCCACCCACTCTGTTGCCTAGAGTATCTTGATTCAAATATGCATCAATAAGAGCATCATCCATGAGCTTAGACCAAATTAATGAGCTAGTTGATTTACTTGCACTTGAACTGTTGTCATCCAAAGTTTTCCTTCTAGGAGCCATTCTTCACAAATATAAACACACTAATATATTATAATATGAATCAACATAGTTCTTAAATAAAAATTCAAATTAAAATGACAAAATTTATTACACTAGCAGTTAATTCAATGGTTAAAAAAACAAAAAAAAAACAAAAACACATAGTTTGGGACATAATCATTCATGTTTTACATATTGTAATCAGCCCACATTGATGCGGCTATGGAATCTCTAATCGCTTCTCCTATACTGGAGTCCTCACCATCACCACTACAGTGTCGCTCTTCTGATGGATTGGCATTTTCAAGTGCCTCATCAACTCGCGCAATCACATCCTCATCAGGATCAGCATCCATCTTGTAGTTGTGCAAAATAAAACATGCTAAAATAATCGCCTTTTGAGTTTCAACCCCATAGTGAGGGTGTTCACTTGCAATAATAGTCCAAACCATTTTTAGTACACCGAAGGCACGCTCAATCGCATTCCTTAACGCTGCATGTCGAAGATTGAATAGTTCTTGTGCGTTTCGTGGCGCATTGCGGCGGGAGTACTCTTTCAAGTGATAACGTTGTCCTCGATATGGTGTTATAAGACAACGTTTCAACATGAATCCCGCATCAACAAGATAATATTTTCCTAAAACAATATAAATTGATCATATAAATTTTTATATTTCAAATTACTCAAAATACACTTACAAAAAGTTATACTTTATAATTAAATACCTTCCGGGACTTTTAGATGATATTCTCTTGTTAATGCATCTTTGATTATTCTAGAGTCAGATGCCGTACCCTCCCATCCAGCTAACACATATGTGAATTTCAAATCAAATGAACATGCAGCCAAAACATTTACTGTAGGTTTATCTTTTCTACCACGATATCTAGGAGCTTCATTAGGAGACACTTTTACATGAATGTGTGTTCCATCAATAGCCCCAACACAATCCTGACATTGTAAATTTAATTTAGTAGTTTGATTTTGTAGTAGTGCTATATATACTGTTCAAATAAAATAAAAATCACCTTAAAAAAAGGATAGTATCGGGAGTTATTGAATATTTCTTCAGGAACTTCAAATCCATTTGGTTGTATGAGAAATCTGTCTTCCACTTCTAAAATAGCTCTCAAGACGTTATGAAAATGGCGACTATTTGTTTCTTTAGACCGATCAAAAAAGAAACGTAACGCCCGATTGGTCACACCATGTGCCAACACATATAGGGCTTTTGCTACCTGTTCTTCAACGCTAACTCGTATTGTGGGTCGAAGACCACCATATCTAACTAAGATATCACAAAGTCCTACGAATGCTTCTGCGCTCAATCGTACAATACCAGGTCCTGAATCATGAGTTACAACTCTATCGAACAGTATAGTCCTTACCCTTTCTCCCTCCAATGACAATACACGATTCACATTGTTTCGTCTTCGCAATCCAACCCAATACATAACAATGCATATGACTTTCGCTATAGCTAAATGTCGCATTCGAGTCAATTTATACAAATCTTTTAATTCGATCCTTCTACCGGTCATCCTTGATAAAAAAATATAATCATAAAAACACACATGGATTAAAAACATATCAATAAAATAGAAAATACATATACATATAAATAAAATAGAAAATACATATACACATGAATATATATATATATATATATATATATATATATATATATATATATATATATATATATATATATATATATATATATATATATATATATATAACCCAAATGCGGATGAATACCAGATGCATATACTTCGTATGTTAATTACATGATGATGATGATGATGATGATGATGGAAAATCAATTGATGGTAAGAAACACATGGAACAATATAATGGAACGGTGGGAATAGGATGGACAGATGATGTTGTGACCGGTGGAATCAAGATTTGAGTAAATAAATCAAGAGAAGAAGGGCAGACTTTGTTGGAATCAAGAAAAGATGAAGAAGAACGGAGAAAAAGAGAGCACAAACCTGGAAAACGAGCTGGAAGAAGTTGGAAGATGAGCTGCAAGAGGTGAACCGACTCTCTCTGCTGCGGAAGAAGAATGGACAGAGAACTTGTGTAACGTTGAATTATATTTTTGAAATAAGGGCAAAAGTTGTCCAACACTTCATTACACCCCAAATTGGAGTGTTTAAAAAATGGTAAATATAGGTGTTAGGAAGGTTATGAGTAACACTCTCAAACACTTACTAACACCCTTAAAAAATTAAATTTTTCTCCCAAACAAGCGTTAGACTAAACACTCCTTAACACTTCCATTACTAACACCCCTTAACACCCGATCCAAACAGGCCCTTAGGGATGGACTCGGGCCGGGTGGCCCGACCCGAAACCGGCCCGGGACCGGCACTGTTCCGGCCCGGCCCGACCCGGTGACCCGGTCAGTGACCGGTCCGGGTAGGCCCGGCCCGTGGATTTTCCGGTCCGGGCTCGGGTCACCCAAAACAAGGCCCGACCCGGCGGGGCCCGGGCCCGGTTCGGGCCAATTTTTTTTTTTTTTTTTTTCAATTTTTTTAACTTTTCGGGTTGGGCTGGGTATTTTGGGCCATTTGGGGTGGTTTGGGGGGTTGGGGGTGGGAGGGGGGTTAATTAGGAAGAGGAAAACAAAAAAAAAATATACATATAATGGGCCCGGCCCGACCCGACCCGACCCGACCCGACCCGGCCCCGGACCGGACCCGGTGGTTACCCGGGCCGGTCCCGGGTCCACCATTTCTGACCCGCCGGCCCGCCCGGGCCTAGGCCCGACCCGGACCCGACCCGGCCCGGACCCGAGTCCAACCCTACTACCACTCACTTGATTGATTCAAATCATTACATTATGTTTAATTTAGGTTTAAATAATTCAACTACATCATTCTTATTGGTCTATGTGGACAAATGTATGATACCTTAAGGGTAACATAGAATCTACCCCATAATTATCCAATGGGTCACAACTTTCAGAAGTCGGCGCTAGTGTTTGCCCATAAGAAGTTGACAAATCACAAGCCTTTGAGACCCAGTCTAACGAATGCATATAATATAGTATAATTATAGGGAAAAACAAACAAAATATTATATGCAGGAAAATACCAGCTATTTCCCAAATATGTGGATGTGTCCATTAATGAAAGAAGCAAGCAATCACACAGTTAAACAGATACACTACCAACTTCTTTAATGTCTGAACAATGATTGGAGTGCATATTACAATCTTCCCAACCATACATATTAGAGTACATACATAGCTGTCATGTTTTATATACCTTACAAAGGACACTTGTAAGAAGAACAAGAGATGATTGATATTATATCTAAAGATATATATGAATATAATAACACTACCAGCTTAGCAAGTTCTTTCCGTGTTGAACTTTCTCACTGTACCGGCTTTCTATATCATCCTGCACAGCAGGGAACTGGTTTAGTTTCTAGAAAGAGCTGATTGACTTTAATGGATTGATTGACTATACATATATTTTGGGCTGGCAAAGTAAAATGTACCTTGCAGGATTTTAGCAAGGGTTGCAAGAAGGAATTTCTAAAATATGTGACTGATTTCCCGAGTGAGGTTCCATCCCATTCTGGAGCTGGAAAGGGTAAAACCCAGTGAATCAAAGGTAAAATGTAAGTGATGCAATACATATTAAAAAGGAAAAATAGCATTAGCTATCTTCAATAGAGATGTTGGGAATTATTATGAGCAGAGTATATAGCGGCTCGGACTTTCAGTCCAGATGATGGGGCATACCATTGTTCATCTCAGCTCTAGAGCCTCCCCTGTTAAGTTCTCCAAGAAGCTGCTTATAAAAAATGGAACCACATATGATATTTAAAAACAACAAATGAACAAAAACTTGTTTTGAGTTACAAAATAAAGATTATATAAGCACACGTGATTGGAAGCAATAGTTTTTTAACATCATTTCGCCACTAGAAAGATAATTGTCATGTTATTTTTTCCCGCTATGACTTGACACTTTAATTAAGAAAGTGAAAATGCGGTTAAGGGTTATTTAAAAAGTGAAACCATTTTAACCACGCAATTCTTTTTTCAAATGAACGGGATGAAAAAAGAAAAGGTGGAAGAAAATCATGGGGCATGAGTATAAATTAACATTGAAGTATGTGCTCACCACAATCATCGGTTCATCCTCAAGTAATCAAGGATATTTAGATTTTTGAGGAGGTTTTTACTTGGACTAAAATTTTCTGGTCTGGTCTGGTCCGATAAATGTCTGGTCTCTATATATTTTATAACTATGCAAGTCTAATCTGATCTGAGACTGAAAACAGTCCAAGTAAAAACATCTTGAATCTTAATGTAGTGTAAATGTATATAATTATATAAACAAGATGAGTGTGAACAATATGTAAATTGATTTGTTGACTTTCAAACATAGGTTTTTCACCTAAAATTTCCTTTCCTACTACATTTCTCTAGGGGTGAGTAAACGGGTATAGTCGGGTAATGCATTTTCGAGACGGAATAGGGCCGGGTCCTAATTTTAAAAAATCCAAATGGGGCGGACTGGTCTTAAAAAACTTAGGAACCAATATGGTCTTAAAATTTGAAAAAATGGGTACCCAGACCGACCCATTTTAGAATATTATTTTATTAAACTCTATTATATTTAATATTTAATATACTAACAACAAATGAAAGCTCTTCATGTTCTTATGTCTTAGAAAAAATCTTAATTGAAGAAACTCATGAGTCTACTATAAAGAGTTCAAACATATAAACTCCTAATTTATTATCCCTAATTCTCTATTCCAAATGCCACAAATATCCTTTATTTAATTTCTTTTATAAACAAAGATTTTAAATAATTTATTTACTTAATTTCTTTTATAAACAAAAATTCTCTATTCCAAATGCAACAAATATTCATTTAATTATCTTTAACTTTACTTACATTTTGAGATTTATTAAGCTTTAAATTGTTCTCTTGGACATATATGTAAAGTGACTAGTTCAAATTTTTACGATTTTGTTGTGCTATTATTTGGTTTATGGATGATGATGTCTAATTTTCTACATTTCAAAATTTAGTGCTATTTAATTTGTGTAATTGTGTGCTATTTAATTTATATATTAGTGGTTAGATATTTTGTTACGAATTCAAAATTTTGTTATCAATTTTATATTTTGAAATTATACTATATTATGGTGACATTGATATCTATTTAGTTTGAGAATGTTATTAATTACTAACTACTTTGTTGGCGTAACGATATTTCTTTACAAGAAAAGAACTACGAACCGGACCGAACCGGCTCGTTTCAAACGGGGAGGATAAGGTCTGGTTCTGATTTCGAGACTTGGCATACCCAACCCGAATTTACCTGTTTAATGGAATAGCCAGTTCTTGAAAATTTATTAATCAACTAAACCTACCCGGACTGTGCCCACCCCTACATTTCTCTTCTATTTTCCTGTATTCTATTTCCCTATTATTTCAGGGGTACAACTTGAGTACTTGACCCCACGAGAACTGGGATCAAAGCAATTGCATTGTGTTTTAATTTACAATCACATCAAGCATTTCATTTCCCAGCACAATATACCAGTGGGCGTATGAAGTGAAGTGACACGCTATTGTTTGCATATGAAGCACTCCTGTATGCAAGTTATGCAGCATTACAGTTCAAACTGAAACTGTTTGGGCGAACAGTATATGGAATACTAAGTTACTAACTCAATTTGTTAATGACCATTCTTTTTGTATTATCGAGAAGCTTTACCACAGTAACTGGCAACCATTTCTTAATTGGATAAAATAGGACTTCAACAAGATGAATAATAGGTGGCAATAGAAAAATAGTATCCAACAACAAAACGTACTTGTGAAAGAGTTGGCACAGCAGAGGGGTCAAATTCCTCACATTCATTGGGGTCAATAGGAATACAGACACGGCCTGCAGAAAAAGAAGTAACTTATCAATATGAATCTATAATCTTTAGATATTCAAGTGTTGGCATTTCTAGTATTGTTTGCATGACCAGGAAATAACCCTCACAAAGAAAAAGTAATAAACAACATTGTCAAGTACCTGTTTGGGGGTGCACGCAGAATGGTGCTTTCAATAAATGATTCAATTTTTTTGAAACCTGGATATTGCTAGCATGTTAGGTTTATGCATCAATAATTTATAAAAAAGATATTGTTCTCAATTCTTGTTAGGAAAAATTGAAAAGGGCATGTCCCAAAATGCTGCAGTTGCATGTGTAACAGAGAAATAGAAAAGGAAAGGATGAGCAAACAAACCTCCATATCAAGCCTGGGGTAGGCGAAAGAAAACACAATCTCTTCAACACACCTGCGAATCCCCTGGGCCTGAAATGTGAAATGAGATCATATTCAGAGAAACATCATTAAACTGAGCATAATAGAAATTCAAAAGAAAATGTCTACTTGAAGAATCTGTTGAGAGCTTTTCAGTGGCAATTAGGCAAATGTGTAATCCACAGTAGAAATTCATAGAATAGGTATATTCAAAAAAAACATGATGAAAATTGCGGCATAAGATTGTCACTGTACCAATTGGAAAATGAAAATAAAATTTTTAGATACTTGAAGATGCAAATGGGACGCTAAAAAAAGATGCCAATGGGAAAATGCATGATACCGATGCGGCTTTAAAGAGTGTTTCCGTGAAGCATATACCTTGTGTTTACCAGATTGTAGCAGGTGTTTTAGTTGTTCCCATCTGTAAACATTAATATCCTCTTTGACACGTTTATTTTCCTGCCACCTTGATCTGAGTTCAGATGCAATATCTGCAACAAATCAACAATAACCTATCATAATATTTAGGAGATGAGAAAAGAAAAACTATAGTTCTGTATGGAGAATGATTCACAAAAAATAAACATCCATACTCTCATCAGGAATCAATTTCAGCATCTCCTCACATCTTTCCTGGCTTGAGAGCAAATTTTGACTTAGAAGCAGTCTTTTCTCAAAAAAATCCTTCAAGACATCTGTGTATGATCTCCTGCAGAGGATGAATGTGAACTGAATGAGAACATAGGAAAACTTAAAATCAGGAAAATGTATATAAAGCAGGACAGAACACAAAATAACTTAAGACTCTTACTTACACGAGGAAAGGATGAAGTGTTGGACCCATGAGAGAAACTTTTCGATTGCTATTCTCGTTTCCCTGAATTTTATAAAAACTCATATGTAATATAATATAGTACCTTTAATTATTTCAGTGCTACTAAAACAGTTGTCAAGAACCTTGTAGACACGAAAGTAATCAGCTACAGCAGCCCTTTGTTCATTATTCAACCTGATGAAAAAGAATATCAACAGAATTTTGCAACTTCAATTCTCAATGTATCACAATCACTAATTAAAACTGTAACCCTATAGCGCAGCATCACCTTCTAGCTTTTACATCACATACCCAACAATGGACACCACGCCGACCACTGTAAACCCAGAGAATGTGATTGAAACCAAAGTCCTCTGCGAAGAATGGTATCAATAAGTGTGGAATGGTATTCAATTACTATTCAAAGATAATGACACTGTTTATAAGGGAATGACATGAAGACACCTAAACAGTGAATAGAACAATGAGGAAACCTACATACAGGCAAGTATTTAACAATGGCATCACACATACATTTACAGTGAAATCTTATCCAATTGAAAATAACAGCCAAGTGGAAGCAAAAAGCTTCAATCCCTCAACACCAAGAAACAAGCTGGATGAGCAAGAGGATGCTTTCTACTCCACATTTATTGTGAACGTGTCAGGTAAAATTTATATTCAACTGTTAATAGACAACAGGATACACGAAGATAGTGAGACCTAACAACTTAAAAAGACCTACAATCAAGATTTAGCAAAAAAGTGTGCACATCTACCGGCTTAATTTGGTTTTAGTATTTCACTCATTCAAACATCATTGCAATAAGACATAGTTGCTTAGTTTACACGACTTGCATACCTCTGAGAGAAGTATCAATGACTTTAATAGCAACTGTCATCAGTGTCCAGCAGTTAGAGCAAGTATTAGCTTCTTTGCAGCAATACCTGACATCATCATAATCTGATATATCCTGCAGTCAACAATAAGCCTGTTAGATTGAGATAAGCATATTATCATTCACATAGGTCAAGAGCTTACTATATCGAAGACCAGCTCCTTCTCAATCGGCATGAAGCTATTATCGCCTTGTGCATAGGCGTGCCTTTTTGCTGGCTGCAAAATGGGGCTAAAAACGTGTTAAGAAGGATTAATACGTTTAGAAGCACCAAAGGACTAAAAAGATATCCACTTTTCACAAAGACAAGTTGACAATTATAAAAGGGGCCATGTTAAAGGGAGAAATAAGTATAGAAATAATACATCCACATTATAAACAGCTCCAATGTCAATTTTGAACGGACACTTCTCCTTGATGGATTTTTCCAAATCATAAGCATTATTGAATGATTGAAACCGCAGATATATGTTATTATCTAAAGTGAATGAAAATTCTCTACGTCCGAAGTATGACTGGTCACATCCAGGATGCTTTCCATCTACAGAAATCCAATAGGACATGTTCAGTAATACTGAAAAAACTGAAAGCAAATTGAAAAGAACGAAATACAGTACAGCCTATGCAGCTCAAGAAATTAGGATTTACCGTTTCCATAAGAAAGCCATTTAAACATATCAACATATGGAAAAAGCTTTCCTGCCACACACAAAAAATATAGTAAGGTCACACTGAAGTACTACCCCCGTCCCATTATGTAACATACATGTGTGTTTCAAACAGATTCTATAAAAATAAAAGATAAAGTGGTTTTACAATTCTAACCTCCAAAAGTAAGAACAAGTAAGATGGATCCACAAAAAGTAAAGAGTGAATTGATAGATAAAATGGATATAGTAGGAAAGTAAAAAGTAGTGGAGTCCAATTTAAGAAAGTGTTCATATTTTTGGGACAACCCAAGAAGGAAAGTGCATCTTACATAAAAAGACAGAGGGAGTATAATATGAAGGAGGAAATGCCATTAAAATGAATAAAGTGCAGATTTTAAAATAATGATGAATTTGTGTTCACTCCGACCCCAATATCTTTTGGGACTAAGGCTGGGATGTTGTTGATGAATTTGTGTTCACAAATACAAATGAAGTAAGCATACATTCGGGATACAAAGAAAGGAGCAGAACAAGGTCTAGTTTTTACATCACTTCACTTCATCAGAATTCATCACCACCACCACCATCATCCATCCATCTTAATCCCACCAGCTATGTTGGAGTGAGTGGCATGGCGTTTATGATGTTACTTAAGTAACTAACAGTAATTAACACGGTATATTCATGAAAATTATGTATTGTCATTATAAACCCTCATTTCGATTTAAAAATTATGTAATTCATAACTGACATTAAACATTATGAAGGTATGAATTAAACTACCATAATAAACTTTGAGATAATTCGAATTGAAGCCATCGGGGAACGAATTGTCTTGCTCTTGTCCAACTTCTTCACTTGTCATCTTGAATAGTTATGCAACCCAAATATTCTCTGCTAGTAACAAACAATAATAAGAATTGGATAGTCAGATTATTGATGAACAAACCGTATAACCGAAAAACAGGGCTGTTCCAATCATTCTCCTGGCCCAATGCAAGATAAAATCAAGGGTCCAACTCATTGAAGATATGTAAACAAGCATAAAGTTACAATACTAATTTTTCAACACTTTGCAAATGAAACTAACCATGGAAGGAAAATTCTACATATTTTCACCATTCCATTGCTGAAGTTATTAGTCATAAACACATTTAAATCAGTACTGTATCGTATCATTTTTAATGCATCAAATCATCAATTCATTCAGCTGTTATTTTTCATTTCTAATTAAGTGTTATATGGGCAACACTGTCCTTCGTATTTGAAAAGTATTAAAAATAAACCCCTAAGCCAAGTACTAAGTGATAAAATTAGCAGTAGCCACCGGTCTAGCGCATGTCATTCTAGCATGTTAACAGTTAAAATTTAGAAAGAAAAACTACAACAAAATCATAGAAAGATCAAACAATACAAAATCAAAACTTAACAGAAAAGTTAAAGCAATCAGATATTGAGAACAATTGAGAGCTAAAGAATTGAAAACTTAAAACTAGTTAATTGAAAAATCATACTTAAATAACAAATTCGGTTCAAGTAGTTAACTCGATTTACCAATTACTAGAAGAAGGTAAAAGGAGCATCAAAGTGAAGCTGTTATGCAGTCAGAATGTCAGAAACTCAAAAATGAAGCACAACCCTGTGCCAAGACGCAACAACCAAAAGGCACAAAAAATGCTCTTGGTAAAACTTTTATAGGATCAAGCATTTTAATCCAGAGTGGGCCAAAAAGTAATATACATAAAATAAATTCAGTTGCAACAAAAAGGTAAACTGCAAAAACAAATATTACAAATGTTTTACAAGAATACGAGTTTTCATCATAATCAAATAGAAATAAAACGACACAAATTCACAATTGCTTTCTACAGGTTTTCATAGGCTGGTACCGCTTGATAATGACATAGGCTGATACCGCTTAATAATGACATCAATACATCATTGTCAGCTTTCAGGAAGAATTTTTGCAAGAATAGTAATCATATTAATACTAAAAATACTCGTGACCTAATTAATAAAAAGGGAAAATAACTTTAAATAATACATATTGTCTTCCATGAATCAAGAATAATACATACTTTGATAATAACTTTTAATAATACCAAAATATCAAATAAGTGACCCTATTGACAAATATCAAGTATTTGATGGTTCGATATCAGTTTTTGATGCCTTGATTGACTAGATTCCTTGTCGAAAATAGCTCATATTATTTTTTATATATATTGTAAATTGTAATAGTTGGTATTATTAGAACTCATTTCCAAAGTGTGTGTTCTTATTGATTTGAGTGATAGTTGGTATTATGTAAAGTTATTTTCCCTATAAACAATGGGAAATTGGGAATTGTGGGATTAATATAAATATGCAAAAAACACACTAACATTATACGGAGTACTACGTATTTAGAAACAGAAAAGAAAGAATCACACTTTGCCAGCTCCTAACAATATTCTGGGAAGTGGGAACAGGGAACACTCTTCAAAATATACTGACGTTATTTTTAGAAACAGAAAACAATAAGAACCACACTTCTGCAGTTCCTAACAATTAACTAAAGAAGAAGTCAAGAAACTACTTAAAATAATACGGAGTTATAATCAGTAATCATAACCCCTAAGTCCTAACTTGATGTTCTGCGCTTATCTAAGATGCACTCTAACATTACATTTTTACCTGGCTAAGTCGTGCCCGGTGCGGGTGGCCGTTGGGCGGGGTGAGTCGCAGCGGTACGTCGGTCGTCGATGAAGACGCTACGAGCAGCAGTTTTATGATATTTTGGGCCGATCTAAAGTTGTTTTCATAAAACTTAGGACACACTTCGGCAAATTTTGGTAGGCCTTAAGGCCCTTAACCCTTACGTGCCGAAGTCCAAATTGGCCCGGGATGAATTTGGTCTTCTTGTGTTTTGATTCTTTTTTTATCATGAAGAAACTCGCTTATATAAATAATAATCAGAGTTTGTGCAAGTAACAAAATGAAAAAAAATCCCCTTCCAACCGTCAGTCCTTGAACTAGGCTAGAGACAATCACCTTACAAAAAGCAATATAATTCACTAATCCTATAATGAGTATAACTGAGTTAAATACGGTCAAAATAGACTTTCCATCACCCGACCCAAGCTCCGGAGTCTGACAGAAGTAATACAAAAACACAACCAACATAACATCTTGATCAACCCAAAAAACTAAAAGAAAGGCAAAACTAGTAGAGACAAACCGCTTCCTTAGAATTACGAGAAGCATCGTTTCTTCTTACAATGAAGACTTTTCCATGATCTCAGGCGGGCCTTGAAGTGTTGTATTCCAAACCCTAGACATGCGGCCACTTCGAGGCAACGGTTCAGGGCGGGGGGGTACCTAACCTTTGCGGCTACCCTCAAATAAGGAACCCTGTCTGACCAGCCAACCACTGAACTCAAACATTCCAATTACCCACAAACCAAATAACAAAGATAAACATCGATCTCACAAATCCGACCATGTTTCATTCCGAACGAGAGACATCGATCTCCATGATTTCCCCTTACCAACTTCAAGTGGTACAAAATAGCCAGTGAACAATGAACGTAACATAACGTCGGTCGGAGAAAACTAAAGTTGCACGCTTAAAGCGGCGGAAGAAAACCCCTAAGCGAAAGTCGCTAGAGTGTGTGTTTTGATTCTTTGAATAGTCACTAATACAAAAAATACTTTTCACATTATCTAAAACAAAGTTTTGACATCTAGTAAATCAAATACTTCGTATTTCATACGGGTTAAACAATCTCTATAGATCTGGGCAATGAAGAGTTGGAAATTACATTTGTACATGACTTGTACACAACATGTACACACTATATGAACCTAATTTTTTAGCATTTTTTTCTTCCATTTTTCCTCCTCTTCCTCCTCTCTTCCCTCTCTCTCCTTTCTCTCTTCCCTCTCTACCCAGCCAATTCGAATATCCAAGGATCCTCTTATTCTCTTCTTCATCCTCCTCTTGCCTTCTTCATCTTCTTCTCTCTACTTCATTATATCCATTGTTTTCCATCACTTACACAAACTCAACTTATTTATCTATTTTCATCTGTTTTTATTATCTTTTCACTTTTTTCAAATTACATGTAAATATAGCACACATATAACTACATTATTCATTTGCATGTATATAGAAAATTAAATATTTTGTTCACTCATACAATTAAAATTGATTACACACATAACTAAAGTAAATCACACAAACTACTGTTGCCTGTGAGCAACATAACCAGGGCCGGCCATAGGGGGTAGGCACCTAGGCAGTGGCTTAGGGCACCACTCCCAAGGGGGGCATCATTCTCCTGTCCAACAGGTTTTGGTTCGAACGCCGTCCGAACAACGCCTTTCGGGGCGGTTCCCGCTGGAATTTTTTGATGAAATTTTTATGGTATATTCTTCATCAAGTATAGTTTATACACAAAACATTTCAGCTCAAAATCCGATCGGGAAGGCCGTCAAAGAAGTTTTGGAAATTAACTGCGCAAAATTATACATAGAAAAACGCAGTCAACTTCCAAAAATTATTTGACGGCCTTCCGGATCGAGTTTTGAGCTGAATGTTTTTGTGAATAAACTAGACTTGATGTTTAACATACCATAAAAATTTCATCAAAAAATTCCACCGGGAACCGCCCCAAACGGCGGTGTTCGGACAGCGCCTCAGGTCCGAACTTTCGGACCTGAGAATTTTCCTATATATATAGAATAAACTGGCCCAATAAGAATTACTGATCATGATGATTACCTCGTTGATAAAAAACGGAGTTTTAGTGACAAACACTAAACTCGGTGCTTGCAAATGGTGAAAAAAGTGTTATCTACTCTTGATTATGGTGATGTACTTACAAATTTGCACATCAAAAAGCAAGAAGAATATGTTATTATGTAGTACTTTTATAATTTTATTTATTTCTTTGAAGAATTTATATTTTCACATACTTTACATCAATTTTAAATCAGGTATTTCTTTTTACATTTAGTAAAAAATGATGTTATAATTTTCAAATTATTTCATATTTAATTATGTTATTAATTTGAAGTACAATTTGATATCATTAGTTATTTTTTGTCTAGGGCACCAAAATTTCTAGAGACGGCCCTGAACATAACTATTGTCTATGTAATATAATCTATGTAACACAGACAATAAAAAATGATCACGCAGACAACTATTGTTTGTGAGTCCTATAACTATTGTTTGTATGGTATAATTTATTTGAAAATCTAGATTTTGGTCACATACAATAATTGTCTATGCACAAACAAATATGGTTTGTGCACACAAACACTGCACACATATAGATTGATTTGCACGTCAGTGTTTGGCGGCTATCAATGTACTTTTTACACAAAAACTAATGTATGTTGACACAAATAACTCTTGTTTGTGCTCACGGGCAACTTCATACTAATTGTATGTGACCGACATTTTGTGTACAAGTTATGTACACGAAGCAATAATCGATAATGGGTCACACATGGCCAAAACGGGGGCTCGCTGGCCCAAAACAATGTATTCATTACATCAAATATCCACGAGCATAGTTTATAATTTGAAAATAATAAAGGAAGCACGAACCACGTCTTCCTTTAGATCACTCCACCGAACAAGGTGCGGATAGCAAGCTTGGCTTCAACCTGAAATGGTGAGGGGGGGGGGGGGGGGGCGAAGGGGTCAATACAAGTACTGAGCGAGTAACAAGCTAAATGTAGAGTAACTAACATTTCAAGTATAAGACTCAAACATAGGGTGATTCATACACGTATAGTCCTTTCCCTCAAGTTATGGAATACATATCATAATATATACACTTGGAAATACCTGACCCGTAGGTCATTGTTTGTCTGGGAAAATAATAGTAGTCAATGTCCTTGACTCAAATCTCAATCCACCCATATACCTATGAGTGTATAGGACTCCTCCTGGTCCAAATCAATTACTATAAGGACTTCACCTAGTCCATAATTCACAATTTATCATCTATGAGTTTTGAGGACACTTTAGTCCTTGGGTCCTCCACCATTTTACCTATGAGTTTTGAGGACATTATAGTCCTTGGGTCCTCCACCATTTTACCTATGAGTTTTAGGACATTATAGTCCTTGGGTCCTGCACCATTTTACCTATGAGTTTTGAAGACATTATAGTCCTTGGGTCCTCCATCATGAGTTTTGAGGATGTTTTAATCCTTTAGTCCTCCACCATGAGTTTTGAGGATGTTTTAATCCTTGGGTTCTCCACCATGAGTTTTGAGGATGTTTTAATCCTTGGGTCCTCCACCATGAGTTTTGAGGATGTTTTAATCCTTGGGTCCTCCACCATGAGTTTTGAGGATGTTTTAATCCTTGGGTCGTGCACCATATTCGTATATGCATCCCTATGATCTACCCCATATCATACATAGATAATAGGGTCTACATCATATTATTGTCAAAGATTAATCCAAGCATTAGAATCAAACATTAGATATCAAACCTTGACATTTAAATGTCGTATTCCATGCAATTCCATGCACAATATACATATATAGGATGGTCGGGGTTAATCCCCTTTCAAACCAGGCCCCGTTACTCATTTTCGGCGAAAACGAAAACTTGGGCAGCAGCTTAACAGGCGCCAGTTATACCCTCTACTCAGCGCCGGGTATGTGTACATTTTCCCAAACCGGCCAGGCAGTAGCATAACCGACGCCGGTTCACTGTCTACCTAACGGCAGCAGTCCGTTGCCCCCCCGGATGACCTCCGATTGGTCCGAAACTTTTATACAACATGTATTGGGTCTTAAACAACCATAATATCCACTTTTAACCATCCAAAACATCACATCTGTTTTTATGTACATTTTATACTTTTATCATGCATGAACGTGTAGTATTATTCGCATAAGCCTAATCATCTTGGCTAATCACATGCTTAAACTCTTTTAAACATTATTATAAATACTTATCACATTTCTTTAGGTAATCTCATACTTAACCCAAGAGTTACAAGACAGTAAGCCATCCACTCACCTTCTATGAGCTTTAAGAAAGTTCTCCCATTCCCGATTGAACTCCAGTAAAACTCCGACGAACTTTGATGAACTCCGGTGATAACTTCGGCGACTCTTTCAACTCCGTGAAAGTGTTAGGAACACCTTAGACAAGTTCCTAAAAAGGTTTTATCATTACAAAACCCATATCAATACAAATAACCTGTAAAAGGTTATTTTTCGGCGAACCGGCCACATTGGCTTCTAAGTTCGTTCTTGGACTTAGAAGTACCTTCCAACCCCACATTCTACACTCCTAAACATGTAGAGCAAGCATGGGGTTACTCGTATACTATACAAGTCATATGAAATTTGAATGGAGGAAGAAAGGTTACTAAAGAGCTTCTTACCTCTATTCCTAAGGCTTTTCTCTATTTCCGTAGCTCTTTCTCCTTCATTGAGTCCCTTGCTTGTTTGAGCTTGCCTTGGTTATGGAGGATAGAAATTTCAGGGCTCCTTCCCTTGCTCAGAGTATGCTTGGCTGAAAATGAGAGTGAGCAGGGAGTGAAGATAACCTTTTGTCTTATTGACTCAATGAGTGTGAGATGAGGAGCCCACCTCATTACATTAGATGCTCTTCTAATCAACCCCAACATCTCCCGCCTTCCTCCTCTCCTTCCAGCCGTCCAACTTTGGCGTGTTAAGACCCAATCCATGAGTTTGTTTTATCGGGCCCAATAAAATATCTATTGGGTTAATGGCCCAACAAGGATTTGTCCATAAGCCCAAGGGCCACGCTACGAACGTCCCCAGAACGTAAGCCGGCGTACGTCCATAAGCCAACAGGCGCTGTACCTAGGAGCGGCTGGGTTAAGGCGACGTACGTCCCCAACAGGACACCAAGGCCCCATCATACATTAAGGCGGCGTACGTCCCTTGAAGGACGCTAAGGCCCTTTCATACGTTAAGGTTGCGTACGTCCCCAATAGGACACTAAGACATAAACTTACGTTAAGGCGACGTACGTCCCCAACGGGACACTAAGGCCCAATATCACGTTAAGGCGACGTACGTCTCCAACAGGACGCTAAGGCCCAAAAGACGATTGGCGACAAAGGACGCCCGTTGTTTATGGGACGAACGTCCCCATAGACCAAGCCAACTGGGAAACTTTTCCCCGGGTAGTCGCGACGTATGTTCCCAACAGGACCAAGCCAACTCATCAAGGCCCAAGGGACGCACGTATCTAGGGGCGGAAATACCAGGTGGTCCTCGCCCTCCGATGTGGGTTCCACGCGCAATTCACTGTTCACGCAAAAGTAGTAACAAAATTTACAACCTCGTAAATTCATTAATCATTTGATAAGGTTCAATACATGATTTACATAAAAGTAAATACATTTGGGGACAGTGTTACATATATACATAATGAAAAGAGAAAAACCTTATCTTTTATTAATTGTGGGACAAATAATAGAAAGAATGTAATAAAAATATAATTAAAAATAAACAGGGCGAGTATGGGGCGGATAATGTGGCGGGCATGTATAAAACCGTAACCGCCCCATTACACGTAAAAATAAAATGGGTATTCTCCGCCGCATACCCATTACTCGGTCAATGCGGTTTTCCCCATTTTAACGGAGCGATTCAGTGCGGGTATCCATTGAATCGATCACAATTGTCATCTCTAACCAAAACCAACAAGTGTGGCTTCAACCTAGCGATGCGAGACCCAAAAGTTTGCAGAGTTGAGCTTGATTGGATAATGAGTTGGAGCATTAAGCTATATGAGACGGAGGTGGTAGGCAAAATAGACATTATGTCTCGGGAAAAAATATTGAGGATCTAGTAGATTAAAATATAGATCTAGAGTTCGTTTGGTAACACTGAAATCGGCCCAATCGGCTAATTCTGCTGAAATTTATGAAGTTTTGACTGAAGTGGTTGTATTGGGTGATTCTGCTTATTTATGAAGAAATTATATTTAAATATGTTTTATTAATAAAATAAAGAAAAAATGATATGAAAAATAGCTAAAATTGTGATCTATAACTTCAGTCAATACAGCCAGAAAAGTAACACCAACCTTACATTTTCTTATTATTACACAATTAACGCGCGAAATTAAAAGTTACGTATTTGTTTAAAAAGTTGGTTGATAAGCCGAAAAACAAAGTCACAAAATGGGCTCCTACTCTACCTACTTATATAATAGAGGTTGTTACACTTGATAATAAAATGTATACTATTTCTTATTACTAATAGACCGAAGAATAATGAACAAAGACCTTTATATGAGACTGAGTTAGTAATATAATATTGATATTATTTCTTTCATTTCAAAATAGTGTCTTTCTCACAATTATTTTTAATTTTCCATAATTGGCGTGCCAAGAACATGCAAGGAATCTATCATGCAATGTATGGAATATACCTAGGTTTGATGAATCTTTACCTATACCATTTGAATGGGTTTGATGAATTTTTACTTGTGCCGTGTGAAAAGGGAAAAAAACTTGATCGAGATTGATAGAAAATCAAGAGGAAAACGGAAGAAAAATGCATGTGAAGAGCATAAGAGGGTAAGAGAATAGGTAGTATAATAATAAGAATAGGTAGTATAATAATAAGAATAGGTAGTACAAGACCCCAACAATGTCAGATTTGGGCATCAAAGAATTTTTGCTATCCTGCTTGTTTTTATCAACCATGCTTGATGTACACACCATTGTACACACCTTATACACACCATGTTTGTGAAGCTTTTTTTTGTCTGTGAATCCGGTTCACAGACAATATTTTGTTTGTGCAAAACATTGTTTATGAATCGATGTTCACAGACAAAAAGAAAAGCTTTCACAGACATGGGTGTGTACAAAAGTGTGTATAAGAGTGTGTACAAACATCATTTTTGTGTTTTTATAACCTTAATTTGACAAAGTGCAAGGTATTACATGCCGGTGGGCATAGCTCAACTGGTAGATAAGAGGTGACACAAGAGTTAAGTTTCGGGTTCGAATCTCGTCAACTGTGATGAAAGTTTAATATGCTAAAAATGTAGAGTCTCTGCAAGTATCAGGGTCAGAACCTCACTCTCTATAATTCCGCTTGTGATTAAAGTATAATTTAATTAAGCTGAAGGAATACTATGAGCCCGCTTGTGATTCTGTATTGGCTGATTTTGCTAATTTATGAAAAAATTATGTTTAAAATATTTGTTATTAATAAATTAAACAAAAAATTATATGAAAAAATAGCAAAAATGATCCTCTACAGTAACTTCAGCCAATACAGCCATAAACGTAACTCTAACCTTACTTTTTCAGCTTATTACAAAATTCAACGCGCGAAATCAAAAGTTAAGTGTTTGGTGAAAAAACTGGCTGATCAGCCTGATAAGCCGAAAAAGGGGACACCAAACGGGTTCTATGTAAATATTGTTTCACATCAACTAGCTAGCTGTTGTGACCTATACGGGTTTTTTCACATCAACACAGAATCTTGTCTTTGCTTGTGTTTTTTTCAGCTGGCAAGCATATCCCCTTTTTAAATTGAAAGTGTGTATATGACCATAAATGTACGTACATGCCACATGGCCCACATCTATGCTGTTAATATACACATATCCAAATTTAGAAATTTTCAAGGCCGGACTTTGAGATTTTACAAAACTTAAAAATCAACATTTTTTTATATATTGAAAATGTGTATACATATTATATGTATATAATTACATATTTATGACTAAAATAAAATCCGTTTACAAAAAATGTGATTATTGACTAAAGTAGTAATGAAACCATAGTAACTTATGTTCAATTTTTAAAATTAAGTTACTGTAACATTACATTGTAGTTACTAATAGTCATATTTGTGTAAATACGATTAATTTTAGTAATATTTTTGTAAAAACCCCATATTATATACATATTTTTTTTTCTTGGGGAATCAAGGCACCCTCCAGCCCGTGCCTGTCTCCACCCATGCATATATGCATCTTGTATAAAATTGACCCTCGCAAATCGCAACTTATAATCGATAGACTCAAATACCACTACAATAAAATGGACTTTTTGTAATGCTTTCTTCGTAACACTTTTTTGTGACCTAAAACATTTAAAGTTTGAATGTTGCAACACTGATAAATATTGCATAAGCCTTTGAATTATAGGCTTGAAATCCGAAAAACTGACCTGGTCTGAGCCCAAACAGTGCCAGAGTCGATTATGGACATTGGGATGGTTGGGGTGGGAAGCATCGGCACAATTATTGTTGGTCCCGTTTGTAATAGGAACAATCTAGAGGGGGGGGGGGGGGTGAATAGACTGTTCAGAAATTTAAACTTTTCTCCAAGTCAAGTCTGACTTAACAGAGATGGTCGAAATCTGGTGACAGAGATGGTCAAGTTCTGATGGCAGGACTAGACCAGGCAGCGGATAAGTTTCTGTCCGGGTAGCCTCTAGGAGAAAGCTAAGGCAAAATGCCTTTCTGATAACTCTGAAGGAAGATCTGCTGGACACAGATTCCAACCTAAAGAGTTAGTCAGTAGAACCTTAAGTGCAGAAAGTAAAAGCTGAAAGTAAATGACACCGGGGTTTTTATAGTGGTTCAAGGAACAACTCGTTCCTCTAGTCCACTGTTCCACTAAGCTTGCAAAAACGACAGTTTACAACGCCTTAGTCCCTAGAACTTAAGAAGCACTCCTCGTCTTCTTCAAGTCTAGTTGCCACCCGGGATGCAGTCCTGCTTCCTGATGGCTGGTCTCGTTTCACTGAGTCTCTTGAAGTATCTCCACTTCACTTACTCCAGCTAATTTGAGACGTCCCTTCTTTTTCAAGAAGTGTTTGATATAGAGTCAGTTTTCTCCAACGTTGCTTCTTCACAAAAGATGAGTATATGAAGTTCTCGAAGTGTTGAAGAACTGAGTAACTTTGCCTTTTCTAGTTGGATGAAGGATAGGAATATTTATCTTCCAACTGTGGCCTTTTCTTGTTAGAAATGGAGTTTTTATCTCAAGAAAGTTGTTCACGCAAATCTATCTTGGTAAAGGTTATGGCAAAAGTTATTTTTCTTAGTTCTCCAGAGTGTATCTTATATACTGGGAGCGGTCTTCCCGTTGGAGTGTAGAAGACAGCTTCATTAAATGCATGTACTGTTGACTTGACCGTTTGGTCCTCCAACTTGCTATTTTGGGGGCGTAAAGATATTCGCATGGTCAATCATCAGCTTTAAATATCTCTTCGTACGTACATCATTAAATGTGCATTTAATGCGTGTACAGTGCCATGCTTCCGTTGTAAGGTTCGTAACCGTTAGAGGATTTCCCGTTAGTTTAACGACCGTTAGAAGGGCTTTCGGATTCTGATGATACTTACCAGAGTCTCAAGAGGTTCTCTGGTCCAGTCTCTAAAGTCCGTCTCTGGTGCTAACTCTGGTATCTTTCTGATAACTAGTTTCTGATAGCTTCTCTGGTGAGCAACTCTGGGAGCAACTCTGGTAGAAGCAAGATGGAACTCTGGCAGGCAGACTAAGCTAAAACTTACAAAAGAAATTCTAATACACAATTTCTAATGGGGTACTTTCAAATTCTAATTAATCCCAGCATCATCAAAATCTAAATACATTTATTCCTTACAATTTCCCCCTTTTTGATGATGCCAAAACCCTTTAACTATTTCCAGAGAAGTGCCTTTCACCATAAAAAATATAAAGTTAAAAACTTTTCATTAGAATCTTGGTGGGCAACTTAGCAAAGGAAAATAGTAAGAGTACGATACAGTCAGATAGCAATAATCAAGTATGATAACAGAAAATACACAAGAAAGTAAATGAGAACAGATATTTGAAAAGAGCCAATCAAACAGAGAGGCAGAGAAGGTATCTTATTAAACTGTTAGAGAAAGTACAGCATTACAGAGTTAGATAAAGAGAGTTAGAGATCTTCTTCATCTACCTGTGGTCCTGCTCTGTCAATCCTTTCAAGTTCAGCATTTACCTTCGCTCTGATTGAGGCTAAATCCCTAGGATTCTGATAGTCAGCCCAATGAGGTGCAAGTTTGCAATCCAGATAGTTTCTGACAGCTTCAGCGGAATTCTTGCCATTCAGAATTTTCATTCCGTACCACATCTCAGCTTCTTCTATCGAACCACCATGGTTGATCTGGACAAGTCCATCACTGTCCATGAACAGATTCTCTCTTTGAAGAGGGGTCATCAATTTTCTCATTTGTTCAAACTGAACTCTGTCTGGCCTTGACAGACCACTCTTCATCCAATCAGTGAATGAAAAGGATGAAGACTTCTTCTTTGAGCTTCTGGGAGGAGGAGGAGGAGGTCTGGTGCCTGTAGCAGCTAGCCTTTTCTTTCTGGTAGCATCAAAATAAGGAGCAGGATCAACAGAGGAGGGTTCTCTGATAGAAAGGGTTCTGGTGCTGGTGCCTTCTCCTTCTCTGGTATCTTCCCCCTTTTTGGCATCACAAAGATCACCAAGGAGAAGTTCAATCTTGGAAAACTCAGAGGCTTGAGCATCTCTGATTTCATCAAGGGTTTCGGGCAGTGTCTGAGTGACAGAGGCAAGACCTTCAATCAGGCTTTGTTGCTTGTCTACTGCAGATTGTAGATCTCTGGTGCTGACCTCTAGAAGCACCATCTTCTGGTACCTTTCTCTGTCAGATTTGAGAAGAGCCAGGCCTTGCTCTTGATGTTCCTTGCAGAGAGAATGTAAGATGTTGAGTTTCTGGGAGGAACTATCAGCAGATTTCTGAAGATTGTGAACAGATTCTGAGATCCTGTTGATTGTCTGATTCTGGGCAAGCAGAGCTTGAGAGTGAGAGTGGAGAACAGAGTTGAGTCCACTAACATCTCTGGAGACAGAATCAATCCTTGAGTTAGAGGAATGCATGAAGGTGTGCAAATTTTCTGTGAGAGCAGCAACTTTATCTGACAGGTGTTGAAAACTTATAGTGATTTGCAGATTGGTATGGGTGAGTTCCTCATGTTGTTTGTCATTTAATTCAATAATCTTGCTCAGATCTTGAACCAATATTCCACCAAAAGCTTCAGCAGACTTCACAAACTGGGTGAAGGGGATTTTGGATTCTTCAGGTGTAAAATCAGGCGTTTCCAATCCTCTGCCTTTTGGTAAGGGAGGAGCTCTGTTGGATGGTGGAGGGGAAGGAACTCTGGGGGGTGTCCTTCTCCTTTTGGAGGTTTCATCAGCAGCAATGGAGGAGGTGAGGAATCCATCATTGTCACTAGATGAGGAGGGAACCCTGAAGATAGGTTTCTTTTTGGGTGTAGATGCTGCAGAATGATGTGAGGATCTCTGAGGTGAGGCAGACTTGGATGCAGATGAAGGGTTCTGGTGCTGAGGTGGAGAGTGAATGGGTGAGGCATGCTGTTGAGGGGGGGATGGTGGAGGTGAGGGTGAACGGTTTCTGAAAGGGACAATTGCTCTGCAGGGAGATGCAATTTTTTGTTTGGGTGAAGAAGGTCTTGAGTTGGGTTTCTGGTGAGATGGTGTTCTGGTGGAAGGTGGGGTTTTCTGTTCTGGTGAAGGGGTTTTCTGGTGAAGTGGGGATGAAGGTTTAGATGGAGATTTGGAGGGTGAGGGTAGAGTAATAGGAGATTGGGGAGGGGAAGGAGGAGGTGTAGGAATTACCTCAAGTACAATTTCGGAGTACACAGATTCTCTCCACTCCTTGATCAGCTGCTCCATGGTAATAGCAATGTCATTCGCAGTGGATGGCTCTCCTTCCTCAAGAGCACTATGGCGAAATTTGATCATTGACTCTTTCCTTTTCTTCTCCATCAGCCAAGCATCAAAAGTTTCCATTTCTTCTTCTTCTAAGGCTCTGACATGCCTTTCTGGAGATAGGTCAGATGTGGGAGCTTTACCTTGATATCTGTCTTTCTTCTTTTGTAGCACAGAAATCAGAAAGGTAAGGTTGAAGCACTTTGATACATCATCTGTGCCTACCCAGTGAAGAACAGCAGCTTCTTCTTCTTCATAGGCATCAAAGAATTGGATGATTTGTTGAAGAGGACCCATTCTCCATCTTCTCCAAGCTAGAACTCTGTCAAACTGCTTTTGCAGAATGATGTTGAAGTCTGTTTCTTGGTCCATTTCTGGTGAGGCTTCACGTTCTGGTGAGAGAGCAGAGTTGGGCAACTCTGGTGCATAATGTTGGTGAGTTTCTGGTAGAGTGCCAGATTCTGGTGCAAGTTCCCCCTGAATTGCTGAATCTTTGGCAGGTGAGACTACTTTGGTCTTCCTCTTCTTCTGCCTTGGTTTAGTGCTAGAGTTGTCAGAATCACCACTTAGCACAACCATCTTTCTTCTCCTCTTCTGCTTCAGTTTTCTGGCAGCAGATTTCTTGGTTGCCTTTGGGGAGGGCATCTCTGGTGCAGCCTCCTCTGCTGTTTCCTTCTCTGGTAGTGACAGATTGTCACTCTTCTTCTTCTGTCTAACCTCCCTTACAACCTGTGACTGCTCAGGTTGTTTGGGCTTTCTGGCAATTTTCTTTGCAGGTTTGGCCTTGGCACCCTGTTCTTCCCTTTTCCTTTCCAGTCTTTCCTCTCTCCTAAGTTCAGAAGAGATGGCAATGTTGAATTTTGGAGAGGCTGTGAGGAAGATGGTCTTGGTGTGGTCAACTGGGATAGGATCCCTGAGTTGAACTCCTTTTGCAGCAAGGATGGCAGAGATAAGAAGGCCATGTCCCATCTTGGTTGAGTAAAGACCTGTCTCAGAGTCTTTCTTCTTGATGAATTCAGTTATAGAGCCAAAAGTTACCTCTCCCCAGTTGATATTCATGCCATGGTGCACTGCAAAGATTGCCTTGGCATTGTTTGTGTTCATCTCATCAGTTGAGGCTGTTTTGCACCATAAGCAACGGTGCAGAATGGTGACAAGCTTCTCATAGTCCTTCTTGAGTTGAAATTTCTTCATGTAGAGTTTATCCAGTCCGGCAGCCTCCGGACGGCAGTAAGTCTGGACAAAGCCTTCAGTGGAGACTTCCACTGATTCAAGAGCAATGAGATTGTTGGATTCTGGGTCTTGGGAGTCAAGTTGAACTCCAAAGAATTCATTCAGTGCATCTGCATTCAAGAAGATGTGTTGACCCTGTACGGATGAGTGAACTCCAGTCCTGGAGATGGTGGCGTTGAGGTAGAACTCAGCCACATCTTTGATGCTGAAATGCTCATAGGGATGAGCAACAACCTTAGATAACTGTGAATCAGTCATCCCTTGGATGATCTTCGTCATCCTCTTTTGATTTTCTGCCAGGAGGGGTAGAGAGGACATGTCAACTTTCATGCCGGATACTACGTTGGCAATGAGAGTTTTTGCTTCCTCCTTAGAAAGGTCGTTGATGCTCAGGAAGTTCATCTTGAGTGACGGTTAAGAAAATTTCTGGGTATTGGAAAGTTTTTGGGATCTGAGAGCTTTGAATGCTAGAGCAGTTTAAGAGAGAAGAAGTTGCAGTAGGGATTTGGGTCGAAGACGGTGGATATAAAGGAGTTAGAAATAGTGGACGTTTGGTATATTGGCAGTTTCGAGGCAGCATTTAAAGAAATGCGGGCGGAAACGTTTCCGTTAGAAGAGTAACGATCAGGGGTATTTTGGGTAAAAGACCGTTTCAATTAATTAAGTCTAGCCCGTACCTCGAAATATTGTTAAGTCCACTTCCGTATCTGTTGTCTTCGGTTGAGGAACTCTGGTCAAAGAAGAGGAGGTTCTCTGATGTGAGATTCTGATGACCAGAGATAGTGGATCTCTGATCCGAGTTTCTGGTGCAGAAGAAGGAAGTTCTGGTTCAGTGAATCTCTGGTTCATGCATCTCTGGGAAGATCATCCATCATTCCCAATTCTTCCCTAAGCTTGTTAAACCTTGCCTCAGGTAAAGGCTTGGTTAGGATGTCTGCAAGTTGATCTTCTGTAGGTACATGCTCCATACAGATATGCTTCTTTTCAACATGATCTTTGATGAAGTGATGTCTGATCTCAATGTGCTTTGTCCTGGAGTGAAGAACTGGATTCTGAGTGATAGCAATGGCACTAGTGTTGTCACACAACAGCTTGATCTCCTTTGCTTGAATTCCATAGTCCTTCAGTTGTTGCTTCATCCAGAGTAGTTGAGCACAGCAACTCCCAGTTGCAATGTATTCAGCCTCAGCTGTACTTGTTGAGATGGAGTTCTGCTTCTTGCTAAACCAGGAAACAAGCCTTCCTCCTAGCAATTGGCAGTGACCAGAGGTGCTTTTTCTGTCTAGTCTGCAACCTGCAAAATCTGAGTCAGAATAACCAATTAGTTCAAAGTTACCTCCTTTGGGATACCATAAGCCTGCATTTGGATTTCCTTTGATGTATCTGATGATTCTCTTTGCAGCACTTAGATGGCTTTCCTTGGGCTTTGATTGGTATCTGGCACAGATTCCAACAGAGAACGAGATATCTGGTCTGCTTGCAGTTAGATACAACAGAGATCCAATGATCCCTCTGTATGTTGTTGCATCTACATCTTTTCCTTCATCATCTGGACCAATCCCTTGTGAAGTGTTCATGGGAATCTTCACTGATGATTTGCCTTCCACTCCAAACTTCTTGATTAGATCTCTGGTGTACTTCCCTTGATTGATAAAGATCCCTTCTGGAACTTGTTTGACTTGAAGTCCTAGGAAGTAACTGAGTTCTCCCATCATACTCATTTCAAATTGACTCTGCATCACTTGAGAAAATTTCTTGCATAATTCTGGATTAGTACTTCCAAATATAATGTCATCAACATATATTTGTACTAACAGAATATGATTAGCAACAGAGATATGAAATAGAGTTTTGTCAACCTTTCCTTTAGTAAACCCATGGTTCACTAGGAAAAGAGACAATGTGTCATACCAGGCTCTGGGAGCTTGCTTAAGACCATAGAGGGCCTTTTTAAGCTTGTAGACACAAGAAGATTGAGTAGGAATGACAAAACCTGGTGGTTGTTCCACATAAACTTCTTCTTCAAGATCTCCATTCAGAAATGCACTCTTGACATCCATCTGGTAGACCTTGATGTTGTTGTAGGCAGCATAGGCTAGAAAGATTCTGATGGCTTCAAGTCTGGCAACTGGTGCAAAGGTCTCATCAAAATCTATTCCTTCTTCTTGACAGTATCCTTTAGCTACTAGCCTTGCTTTGTTCCTTACAATGTTGCCGTCTTCATCTGCTTTGTTCTTGAATACCCATTTGGTTTCAATGACATTCTGGTGCTTTGGCCTAGGAACAAGTTCCCACACTTTGTTCCTCTCAAACTGAGTGAGCTCTTCTTGCATAGCATTGATCCAATCTGAGTCTGCAAGAGCTTCTTCAACTGTCATAGGTTCCATCTGAGATATGTAGCAGGCAATCATTGCTTCTCTCCTTGATGTGGATCTGGTTTGGACTCCACTTCTGATTTGTCCAATTACTTGATTAGGAGGATGATCTCTTAACCAAGTAAGATCAGGTTCTGATAGGGGTTGCCTTCGATTCTCTTGTTCTTCTTCTGATTCTTCATCACTATCCTTGCTTTGCAGAATGGGATTCTGATGATTCATTGGTATGGCAGAGTTGGTCAGCAACTCTGGTGTATCTATCTCTGGTGGATCCAGTTTTGGAGATTCTTTGAGATTCGCTTTCTCCAAGTTTTCAGTTATGCTCTCAACAGAGTTGAGATCATCAAACTTGACATGAATCGATTCTTCAACAAGTAAAGTTCTCTTGTTGAGTATTCTGTAGGCTTTGCTGGTGCCAGAGTAGCCTAAGAATGCTCCTTCATCAGCTTTTTCTTGAAACACCTTGAGGTGATCCTTCCCATTGTTGAGTATATAGCATTTGCATCCAAATGTATGAAAGTAGCTGATGTTGGGTTTTCGTCCTTTCCATAATTCATAAGGAGTTTTCTGATGAGTCTTGTGAATCATGCTCCTGTTCTGGGTGTAACATGCAGTATTGATTGCTTCAGCCCAGTATCTGTAGGGTAGACCTGATTCAGCAATCATGGTCCTTGCAGCTTCCTTTAATGTTCTATTTCTTCTTTCTGCAATTCCATTCTGTTGAGGAGTTCTGGCTGCAGAGAGTTGATGCATTGTACCATTCTGGTCACAGAAATCCTGAATGACCTTGTTGACGAACTCTGTTCCTCTGTCGGATCTGATGGCTTTGACTTTCTGATTCTGCTCATTCTGTAATAGCTTTAGCAGAGATGGCAGTTTCTGCAGAGTTTCATTTTTCTTGGTCAGAAAAATAGTCCATGTGAATCTGGAGTAGTCATCCACCATGACTAAGGTGTATCTCTTGCCACCAACACTTGGAGTTTCCACTGGTCCAAATAAATCCATGTGAATTAGATTCAGGGGACCAGTAGATAGGTTTCCAGCAATGGGTTTGAAGGAATTCTTCACTTGTTTTCCTTTCTGACATGCACTGCATAGATTCTCCTTTTTGTATACAAGGTTGGGTAGACCTTCAACAATGTGATCCCTTGCCAGTTTGTTGATTGTTTTGAAATTCAAGTGACTCAGTTTCTTGTGCCATTCCCAACTGAGTTTTGAATCTCCTTTGGCTATCAGGCAAATTCCATCTCTGGCAGTTGACCAATCAACCACATAGATGTTTTTCTTTCTTGTTGCTGTTAGAACCACTTCTTTAGTTGTCTCATGCTTGACAGAACATCCTTCCTTGGAGAATTCAACTGTGTAGCCTTTGTCACAGAATTGGCTAGCACTCAGCAAGTTGAATTTCAATCCCTTGACATAAGAGACATCATCAATGATTATCTGGTTCTTTATCAGCTTCCCTCTTCCTTTTGTCTGGCCATCTTTATCATTACCTCCAAAGGTAACTCTGGGCCCTTTGACTTTCTGGAACTCTGTTAGGCAACTCTTGTCACCTGTCATGTGCCTGGAGCATCCACTATCAATGTACCAATCTTGCTCAGAGATGGCTCCAGCACACAGTTCCTACAAAATTAAAAGGAAGATTTAGGTACCCAAGCAATGTTGGGTCCTAGGGGGTTATGCAGTCTTGGCAGCCGGTACCACTTTGGTCTCATCAAGTGAAACCTTGGTGGGTGGTACCCATTGTCCACCTGGTAGTCATAGTAAACGGAAGTGTCATTCACTTTGGGCAGATGCTTGTGAGGATCATGCTTCCGGTTTACATACTTCTGCATAGCCTTTTTAGTTGGGTAGAAGTCCCATATACTATCAAGATCAGAGGAGCGATTAACTTTGGGCTTCTTAAGTTGACCAGCCAACCTTTTCTGTCTAAAGTTAATTTTTTCTTGATATCTGCCTTTCTGGTGATTATCTCTGACGTGATTATCATGAGTTTGTCTGTTATGGTTCTGTCTTTGATTTCTGATATTCTGAAAATCTTTCCTGTTGTTAGTTCTTCTGCCAGTTTCATTAACTTTTAAAATGGGTTTCTGTTGAACCTTTATCTTTTCCCTTTCTGGTCTGACATTCTCATGAATAACCTTGGTGCCAGATACACCAGCCTGACAAATGGGCCTAGAAATCAGTGGCTCTATGACCTTATCTGCCTTAGCAACTCTGGTGCTAGACATTACAGAAGGCTCACCTGATTCTGTTGAGCCATAACCAAGACCAAAACCAGTGCCAATTTGTTGGTCAAGTATAATCTTTTCCATAGAAGACTGGGCCTTCTGGTAAGCTTTGTACTTAATCTCAAGAGGCTCCATCTCTCTTATTTTCTTTAGAAGAGAAACATTTTCAGCTTCCAGCTGATCTCTTTCCTCAATCAGAAGATTGATTTTGATCTCAACCTCCTTTCTTAAGTCAAGGATCTCAGCCTTAAGCTTACTGTTTTCTTCTTTAACAGAAGAATAAGTGGTTTGTATGGCTTGAAACTCTTCCCAAAATTCTGACATTGAATCAGAATCAAAGGCTCTGCCTACCGAAGAAAAACTAGAGTTGGAAGTAGAAGATACCTCATCATCAGATTGACCCATAAGACATAGGTCTTCAGTTTCTGTGTCCAGGCAACAGAATGCTTCATCAGATTCTGATTCCGAGCTGGACTCTGTCTCAGAGAGGGGGTCCTTCTCTGGTTGTTCAGTGATGAGTGCTTTCCTTCTTCGGTGTTCGTACTTCTTTTCTCCTTCCTGGCCTTGCCTTTTGGAGACTATGGGGTGTGGACAGTTGACTTTGAAGTGCCCTGGTTGTCTGCAGTTGTAGCAGAGAAGCTCTCCACTACTTTCTGATGGTTTGGACTTCTGGTGTGGCTTTCTGCTAGAGTGTGGACTTCTGCTATCCTTTGGCTTCAGAAATTTCCTGAACTTCCTAGCAAAAGCCGCCATATATTCGTCAGTTAAAAGAATAGAAGGGTCAAAATTATTTACCTGAGAGGTGCTGGCAGTGAGGGCAGTAGTTGTTCTGTCCTCAACTTCTTCTTTCTCTTCTTCATTCATCTCAAACTCATAAGACTTGAGATCAGAGATGAGTTTCTCAGTGCTGTAGGTTCTGAGGTCCTTGCTATCTCTCATGGCAGTGACCTTCATCTTCCATGGTGAAGGTAAACCTCTAAGAACCTTCAGATTAATTTCCTTGGGAGTAAGCTCCTTCCCAAGTTCTGATATCTCAGCAGTGAGGGTGAGCAAGCGTGCATACATCTCAGCTATGCATTCTTTGGGTAGAAGTTTGAAATCTTCAAACTTCTTCATGGCAATAGTGAGTTTGTTGTCCTTTTCTTGCTCATCTCCAGCTCCTATCAGGGTGAGAGTATCCCAGATCTCCTTGGCAGATTTGCACTTCTTGATCCTGGTGAAGTACTTGTCATCAATGGCCTTGTAGAGGATATCCTTGGCAATGTTGTCAAGGTTGTACTTTCTCCTTTCTTCATTAGACCA